>OZ038493.1:27549942-27624942 GCA_964036315.1 Acanthosepion esculentum | reverse complement strand
CGAAGTAGAAGGCGGAAATTGTGGATAAGACTTTCTCTTTTATCTTATTGTGCGCAAAACATTTTGGTAACAACGTTTATATATATAGGTAACATTACTGTAAGTGTTATACTCAGCTACTAGGAAAAGGTTTGTCATCATTTAAGCGCGTATTCTCTTTCAATCAACTTAGCAGATGTGTGTAAGGACTTTTAAGCGTTTGTTCAGGGTCGCTTTGGATTTGTTGCTTTTCAATCACCCCAAATCCATCTCTGTCTCATTCTGTCTCTCTCTCTCTCTCATTCTCTCTCTTTCGGTCTCTCTATATTAACAACGTAACCGACAAAGCGGGCCACTGCTTTGGTTCGTTTTAGAAACAAGACGCACGTGGCCAGATCCATTTCAAGTGCTGTGCTTAAAGACTGGTACTTAATCGTAAATGATGGTTTTTAAAATCACCTCACTTTCGCAGGCACTTGATCATTTATGATTCTGATACACATCTTCTGCTCTTCATTTGATATACGAAGTTGATGCTTTCGCTGAGGAGTTATATGGGGAAGCCTAAGTGCTTGTTTTTGTTTATAGTCGAGTCGGTAATTACTAACTATTTCTTTTTCAAGTACCGAGAGGAATCATTTTCATGTTTCGTACATTTGGTCAGACTTCAAATCAGGATCTTCGTTGTTGCTATTTTATTTCTTGTCTTACTTATCGTAGATTCCTTTTTAACAAGATTCTGGTTTAATAAATACTTTGGCCTCTTACCAACAAGCATGAAGTTTGGAAGCAAGAAGCATATTCCGTCTTATGTGTGCATGCACGTCACTAAATATGCTATGTATTTATAGAAACGTGAGAGCACTTATTAAAATTTTCATTAATACCAATGCTTACGTGTTTTCTGACGTTAATTTTTGTTGGTAGTCGAGAAAAGAAATAAATGAAAGGAACCTGTTGGTATAAAACGCCATTAGATACAAATAATAATAATAATAATAATAATGATAATAATAATAATAATGTGAATATCAACCATTCTCGGTGTAGTTGGAACCCTTGGATTGATTGGAAACTATTACAATAGACTCGCAAATGATTCTTCGTATCCTAGGCCTTAAAGGGATACAAAAGAAATGTTCTCACAAACCAGACCACACCTTACGAAGGGCTTTATTGATATAAAATATTTGTGTATCTTTTATTTTTATTATTTTTTTTATTTTTTCAAAACTACTCAGTGAAAAATGTCGTGATCCCGTTTCTGACCTTATGTCTCTCGTCGGGACTCGGAAAGAAAATGAGTACACACAAGAAAGCAAAGGAGATAATAATAATAATAATAATAATAATAATAATAATAATAATAATAATAATAATAATAATAAGGACCTTGAAATAGAAATCTCAAAAATGTGGCACATGGGAACATCAACAATTCCTGTTGTAGTTGGAGCCCTTGGACTGGTTGGAAAAGATTCCAGTAGGCTGATTGAAGGGATCCCTGGAAGTCCATGCCTCAAAGAGATACAAAAAATTGTTCTGACAAGTACAGCCCACACTTTACGAAGGGCTTTATCTATGTAATTATTTTTTTATTTCATTTTTTTTTTTTTTTTTGCAGTGGAAAGTGTCATGATGCCATTTCTAACCTTAGGTGACTGGGCGGGACCCGGAATGAAATGTGTAAACGCCAGATATCAAAGGAAATTAATAATAATAATAATAATAAATAAATAAATAAATAAATGAATAAATAAAGATCTCAAAAATGTCACACATGGGAACATCAACAATCCCTGTTGTAGTTCGGGCCGAAGGACTGGTTGGGAAAGATTCCCGTTGACTAGTTAAAGGGATCCCTGGAAGTCCATGACTTAAGGAAATACAAAAAATTGTTCTCACAAGTAGAGCCGACACTTTACGAAGAGCTTTATCTATGTAAAATCTGTTTTTTTTTTTTGTCAGTGGAAAGTGTCATGATGCCATTTCTAACCTTAGGTCTCTGGGTGTGACCCGGAAAGTAATGTGTATACGCCAGAAATCAAAGGAAATAATAATAATAATAATAATAATAATAATAATAATAATTATTATTATTATTATTATTATTATTATTATTATTATTATTATTATTACCAATAAATTGAAAATTCCAAGGTGTCCTAGTTAACTTTTCTGATATATCGTAATTCTACAAGTACAAAATAGCCGTGGAAATTATTATTCCATGCATTAGTCAAGTTTCAACACTTTCATTTGCCCCCTCTCTTCAAATTCTTTATTAATATAATATTCTCTCTTGTCCACTTCTTTCTTTCTTTCTTTCTTTCTTTCTTTCTTTCTACTGTCTAAATCAACATTTTTGTTCTCTTTCTACTCTCTCTATATAGTTTTATATATACTCTCTGTGAGAATATAACAGAAATACTAAAATGTGCTGGAATAGTGAAAGTGATTTCCAAACATTTTGAAAAATATATAAAGGGAAGTTCAAACATTGTAAGAAACAAAGGTCAAGACACACATGGTCGGAAGTCAAAGACTTCCGTTTGCAGCCTTGTATAAGTAGAATCCCGAAACACAGCCAGTGTATAATCATATTGTTGAAAACAGTTTTCGGGTTTTCAATTCTTATCGTTGAGTTGATTTTAAATTCCGATCACTTATGAACGTGCAGCGAGTTTTTCCCATTTTCTTTTGTCACATCGGCTCAGAGACGCGACACACAAAAATATGTCTAACAAAACGATATAGAACGAAAGTTAATACGCAATAATTTTTAAATTTTATAAAAATGTTATATAGCAATAAAGTGTCGCTGCCTACAATTGAGTTTGAAAAGATCGAAAGTGAGAAAACGCAGGCGATCCCATTATTTAATTAAGTAGACCACGTAAACATAGAGGAAACGCATAAGTAGGAAGTCGCGTGACGACTAATGATCTCTGTTTCTAGTCTATCCTCTATTACTACAAGTATCACTATTCCTATTTTCTCCTCTATTACTATACGGACCGCTATTCTTTACTCTTCTTTATACTATTTCCCTACTCAGATCACTATACAGGTTACTTGTCGAGCAAGCATTATCGAGCAAGTACTATTAGTGCGTGATTATTCGAAGGCGTCTGGCACCAGTATTGTTTAAAGGCGTACTATAAATTATATCTGCGATTACAAAGTCTCTACTACAACGAGCATTACGAAAGTGACAGCGAGTATTATTTGACATCACAAAAGTGTCAAACGAATGTTCGTCGGCATCACAAAGAAAGTTAATTACATAAACTAGATTAATATAATAAAAGCCTAACATGAATAAAAGGAACATGTATAAGCGTAACCGCAATAAAACGTCAGGTCATAAAGCCGGCTTTTCCCATGACTCCGCTATTATGTTAACTACCTACACTCTTTGGGCAATGTTTAAAAAGCGATGATTAGAACTGGAATAAAAACCTAAAAACAAGTAAGTGTATTTCTAAATTCACTTTTATGTTTATAATAAATTGTAACACTAGGCAAAATGAAGGGATTTTATTTGTAAATCATGTGTTTGTAAAAGCTCCAAAGATGCTTCTCCTGCTATTACTTATATCCTCTAGAGCCAATATTGTTTTTACGGTACTCTATATTGTATACAATATCTGACAAGCTTTTGTGAATGGATTGCACAATAATAACTCGGTAGGATAGTAAGAGTAGAAACATTGCTTATAGCGCAAGTTATGGACAACGGTGATCTCCCACGTCCATATATGAATCGGTAAATAAAAGAGTTACCTCCTCCTATCCACTATTATATCTCTCTTCGGCAGCGTACTATAACTAGAAAGTTTTGTATGTCATTTTAATACCCTATTATTAATACTATCTTTCTTTCGTATATTGTTAACAAATAAATTAGAAAAGAAAGCAATAATAATAATAATAATAATAATAATAATAATAATAATAATAATAATGATAATTCTTATAAGTTTTTCTGTGGTCGCTTTTGATAGGTTCTTGGCTCGATAAATATTTGGAAGGGTGCCATTCTTGCTTTCGGCAGTCAGTGTCAGTTCCCGATAAAAGGAAGGTAACTATGAATTTTGAAGAGTTTTTTTTTGTGTGTGTGTTGTGTTGTAAATGCATTTTAAAGTATTTATCTTTCTTTTAACGGAGAATCAGAATCGCCAAAAGATGCTGAATTCTGGCACACTTGGCAGAGAAGAATACGCACTTGTACTCTGTACTCTGTCAGATAATGGCTCGGGTTAAAAAGAATATCTATTCGATTTTATTTTTCAGAAAAAAAGAATAATTAAGATCCAGGATGTTTCCTCAGAGTAAACTTGGCAGATTGTAGAAACAAAGAAGAAGAAGAAGAAGAAGAAGAAGAAGAAGAAGAAGAAGAAGAAGAAGAAGAAGAAGAAGAAGAAGAAGAAAAAGAAGACGAAGAAGAAGAAGAAAAAGAAGACGAAGAAGAAGAAGAAGAAGAAGACGAAGAAGAAGAAGAAGAAGACGAAGAAGAAGAAGAAGAAGAAGAAGAAGAAGAAGAAGAAGAAAAAGAAGACGAAGAAGAAGAAGAAGAAGAAGAAGATGAAGAAGAAGAAGAAGAAGAAGATGAAGAAGAAGAAGAAGAAGAAAAAGAAGACGAAGAAGAAGAAGAAGAAGAAGAAGAAGAAGATGAAGAAGAAGAAGATGAAGAAGAAGAAGAAGAAAAAGAAGAAGCAGAAGAAGAAGAAGAAGAAGAAGAAGAAGAAGATGATGATGATGATGATGATGATGATGATAACTAAGAAATGAAGATTCGAAAAGTATGCTTAAGAATGGAGGAAAATGGACGGAAATGGGGAGCAGGAATAGGAAATAAATAATAGATAAAGAAAGAAAGAAAGAAAGAAAGAAGTACCTAGAAAAAAAAATAACTGTAGAGAAAAAAAGAATATGTAATAAGAAGGGAAAAGGGAGAAAAAAAGTGAATATGAAGTGAATAAGAAAGAAAAAGAAGTAAGAAAAACAGAAAAAAAATACGAAAAAAAGAAATAGGCAAGAAGAAAGAAAAATAATATATAATAAGAAAATAGGGGAGAAAAAAGAATAGTAAACAAAAGAAAATGAAAGAAAAATGAACTCCAAGACGAAAGATAAACGAAAGAAAAGGAAGTGAAAGAAAAATATGTAAAAAGGAGGAAAAGAAGAATTTGTGAAGAAAGATAAATAAAAAAACAAACAATTAATATGTAAGATGGAAGAAGGACATATATAAAAATAGCGACCAAGAATGAAAAATAAAACTACAAACGATTGGTCATTCATGAGAAAATAAAACAATGACACATTATAAAGGACCTCAAAATCCAAAGGAATTCAAATCAGAGTCAAAGAAATATGGGCATCGTAAACATGGCTATATGCCTGCTGACATATATGACTGTTGAAGGGAACCCATGATTGTCACAACTAGGAAAAAAAAGACAGAGGAACTCCACAAAGAAAGAAAATAAATTTAGTTTGATATAAGGGACAGTTGCAGTATTAATAATAATAATAATAATGATGGTGATGATAATAATAATAATAATAATAATAATAATAATAATAATAATAATAATAATAATAATAATACATATAGTTTAATATAAGTAGTAGTAGTATTAATATTGATAATAATAATAATAAATTTAGTTTGATATAAGGGACAGTTGCAGTAGTAGTAGTAGTAGTAGTAGAAATAATAATAATAATAATAATAATAATAATAATAATAATAATAAGAAGAAGAAGAAGAAGAAGAAGAAGAAGAAGAAGAAGAAGAAGAATAGGTTTATCGATGTAAAATGTGGACGATTTTATTTTTTATTTTTTTACAAAAAAAGATCAATCGAAGATGAAGTCATTTCTGCTTGAGACACGCGGAAGGAAATGTATATGGAACAAAAATTCATGGAAATAATAATAATAATAATAATAATAATAATAATAATAATAATAATCCGTCTTAAGCACACAAGTGAGAAATATGTGGAAATCTCTGTGCACGAGAAATAATCTATCTGAGTCATCGATTTTGACGTACATCAAATTTTCACTCATCAGTTAATCGTAGGAACTGAAGGATTCATAATTACTGCCCAGGTTCATTTATTTTCACCCAGTAACTAATCCGTACAATGTCCTGAGACTGAAGAGTAGTCTATCTGGTCTCATCTGTAGACAATTGACCACATAATATCTGAATGTTGCCAACTGATGCCAAGAGAGTACTTGCAATGATATGACAGGGATGCTCAGTACATACCGTACTTCCCCATGTATAATACGCACTTTTTTTTCTAAAAAAATAATAAAAATAAAATTAAGGGTACTTTATGCACAGCTAGAAAAACAAATCTTTAAAAAATTGCCGTTTCATAGGTCGATTTCAGTTGCGAAATAACAACTCACCACAAACATACAACAATCTGACACGAACATTTGGCGTTTGTGACCCCATAAGGATGTCAAATACAATCAGATGTACCTAACAATACTTGCAAATATAAAATAAAATAAGAATTATCATAAAAGTAAATTAGAATAATATTATTCTATGTTTAAAACCATTTTGTTAATTAAGAGTAGGAAACGCCGACCGTAACGAAATTAGAGAGGTACAATTTATAGGGTTTGATTACCAAATAAGGTGGGCGTATTATGCGTGAGTAGAAGCATTTTCAGACCCTTTCAGCACACTTGTAAGGATGCGTATTATGTATGAAAGCGTATTAAGGGAATTATGGTACATTAGTAGATATATTGCACAATCAACCTCCGTCGTAATGAAATTAAGGTTGGAAGCTAAGCCACCACAAGTTGTAAAGATTGATGTTGGAATTTCAGCGTTCAGAGTGATAGAACATCCAAGTAAATCAACCATTTGTGAAAGATCATGTTCAAAACACGTGTTCTGGTAAATGTTACCGCTCCTCCTGAAAAATGAAAAACGTATTTATTTTTACAAACGTTTGAGAAGTTAAATAAAATACAAAATACAAGAACCTCGAGCTGAAAAACTATAGAATGTAGCATCTCAGGACAAGAACAACTTTTCTTATTAGGGCTTTGCGGATGGTATCAAAACAACCAAAAATATGCGTGGGTCAAATTGCTATTATCTCTAAAATATGGAAATTGTCAAAATCATACTCATGGGTACTTCCTCCCATCCAGCGTAGATTACTCTTCCTACAGAGACGACAAACATATATCTTCTCTCCGATTTCTTGGTACCTCAGCTGGTGCATATTTTGATAACAAAAAATATGTTGTCTCTTGAAGTCACTAGTTACGACTTCAGGGCAACTCTGTTTGTGTGTTTCTGCCAAATTTCAAATAGAGTATATCTAAAAAAAGGAAAATATATGAAAAAATAAAAAAACAAAAGGAAAACTTAACTTAGGCGACGAAACGTGTCGCCTAAGATAAGTTTTCTTTTCGTCTTTAACGACACTTACCTGCCTTTAACTATATTTTTTACTTTTTGGAAAGTACAGTTGACAAATTCCAGACAAACTACTGATTCCGTTTCTTCAGAAAACGAGATGAGACGTCACCGCATAAAATCAATAAATGTAGCAAGCAGAGCCCAAATGAACGCATAAGAAGACGTGATAAGTCATGAAATGCAATACGCTGGAAACAGTGCAAAGGAAATAGATTTATATATGCAAATATTATCGGCACAAAGCAGAAACCCCTCCTCAAAAACAGTAATCATAAGTTACTTTTGAATTTCAACACCCAGGCTACCATGTCATCCATGTATAGAGTTATTTAAAGAAAATGAAATAGATGAGTAAGTTTGAAAAAATACCAGGGTATTGCCCGGGGTCCGAGAAAGATATGGAATAGGGAAAATGAGTTTCATCCATGATATTAGACACACTTCTAACCGTGCCAAATAACCTGGGGTTGTTATCGAGAGAATTGAAAATACGAAGATTTCTTGTATCTGTGAAGATTACAGAGAAGCTGGGATCTGAAAAGACACTGAGAATGATTTCGTAAATCTGAGTGATTTGCAGCCACGTAATCTTCAATGTTGAAGAACAGTCTGTAATCAAACATGCAGGAGATGACATTAATAGTAGCATTAATAATATCTGGACATTTAAAAAAACGACGGAATTATTTACATGTTCGGCACTAGGGATCCAGATTAAAGTATATGTGTGCTCTGTCTTGGATAATAATTTCACCTCCCAGAACTTCTGCCTAGGATCAATGAAATGTCTGTTCATACCGTGTAAAGTTAAAACAATAAAAAAAAGCACACACAATCATGCAGGCACAGCCCGATAAACAGTAGAATCACCAATAGCCACCATTCATAGATATTGACAGAATAGAAAAAGTAACTAATGAGTAGAAGAAGGAAAGAAAGCAGTATAGGGTACGAAATCTAGAGAACAATCAAACGAAAAATGGGGAATGATAGTGGATCGTAGAAGAAAGAAACAGAATTTTTAATGGATATTTTTTCTCGACAGAGTCGATCCTTCAAATTTACAAATCAACCATTCGCCCTTGCATGGAGTATTGCTGCCATATATGGTCTGGAACCCCTTTTAATTGTCTCAAGGTCCTTGATAAATTCCAAAGACGGATATGCAATGTAACTGGCCCTGATCTGGCATCTCGTCTGCAGCCGCTCTCTCACAGACGTCCCGTTGCCTCCCTCTGTCCTTTTTAGAAATACTTTCACGGTAACTGCTCCGATGAGCTGCTTCCGCTCGTTCCCAGACTCCATGAATTTAAGCGTTCAACTAGGCTGGTATCTCGCTCTCACCCTTTCACTGTCGAAACTGTCAAATGTGGCCGTCTCTTCTACTCCAATAGCTTCTTATCGCACACTTCTCACCTCCCCATTTCTTGTTTTCCTGATAGCTATACTCTCCAACTATTCAAATGTAACGTCAATCGATCTATGCTGGTCTATCTATAACCTTTTCTTCATCCTTTCCTCTACCACTCCTCTTTGTTCTCGCTCCAACTCTGTAACCCCTTGCGTGCTAGTGGCTTCCCGCCTTGTTTGGGGTTGAATGCTTAAAAAAAAATTGTCTTGAAATTTATTACTTCCCCCTTGGTCCTCAGTTACTTGTGAATCAGCTATTGCCCACATGAATCCCTACTTCTGACTATACCGTAGTGACATGTCTGATTAAAAAAGATATCTCTTTGTCATTTCTCGTAACGAGTGCAAGCATGTCCTGAAAGAAGCAAAGTTACTCTTTGGCGAAAAAATGAATCACCGTATTGCGTCTTGTTTTTATTTTTTTAAAGTCTTTCACTCTATTCGAGATTTACATTTAACTTTAAATTAGTTATTTATTCAATTTTTAATCGCGCCTAACTACAGTAGCTATTCCCTGTTACTTGAGGTGGTTTATAATTTACCCAGCTGGAAAAATGGACGGACGGACGGACGTACACACGTACACTGAGCTTTATTTATATAGATTTATTATTTTTTAAAGTGGGTGAAAACTTTATTTTTAGCCGGCGTACATATGTCGGAGGTATCTACGTAGATATTTCGGTATCATTATTTCGATATCAATAGTAAAATCTTTGACAACATGAAAATTATATTGTGGACGCTATTTTGTAGCCAATACAATTTGAATCGTTTTCTGTGGTTTGTAAACTCTTGACAGGTTATTTAAAGTAAGGAAATATTTTTGGCTTATAAGAATTTGCATTTGTATATAATAATGGTTTACTGATGCAACTCTTATTAATTAACCCGTAACCGGAAGGAAAAAAGGTGTATTCATATCTTTCCTAAGGTTATTTGCGCGTAATTGAATATAACGAACCAAATTGGAATTGGAACTCAGCTCTCCGATTATCTATTGCGAGCAATTATCAATTACGACACCTGTGCATCCATGCTTACTGCACCTGCTATTACCTAGCTACGAGACATAGCTGTCCACCACCCATTATCCTATCGTCGCTTTATTCTTCATCATATTCCTTGTTCAACGCAAGCAGCCTCTTTTAGAGAGCAAGCATTCATAGTGACAGGGGAGGATTCAGGTTCAGTTTGATTATGGTAAAAATCTTGGTTATTGAGAGATGGAAATTTTCAAGTCAGTTCCTAGCAGCCATTTGTCACTTAGAGCTAAGGCAGAATCTTTGTATTCATTTATGATTAAATACCCTTAGTAAAGTTATGAATTCATCTGCAAACCCCCAGCTAGGGATTAAATAGTAAAAAAACATTGTTTGTCTGCACAAAATTGTTAATGGAATATATTCTCTCGCACTCTCTCTCTCTCTCTCACACACACACATACACACACAGGCATGCACAAACAGACACACACACACACAGACACACACACACATATATATATATATATATATATATATATATATATATATATATACATACACATGCATATATATATATATACATTATAAAATTACTAATTTAAAAATATGGTTCCATCACTACACAGGAATTACCATGTTTCAAAACAGAAACTAAAAACTTCAAAATTAATTATAGAATAAAATCCCTAGTACGGTTTCATTTTCAAGCGAATTTTGGAATAACTTATTTTGAAATGTACTGAGTTTTATAAGCACATACATTTTAAATATTAGTTTCTAAGAATAGAGAGAAATTCAATCATTTTGACTAGGGTTGGTAGGGTATTCATTTTCATTGAGAACTATTGTATCAAAATATGAGTTACTTTCGAAATGAATTTAAGTTAAGTTAGGGTAGGGATGCCTGTTCAACAAATCATGACATCAGTTTTTCGCTTGTCGTCTGTTTTTTTTTTTTCAATGACAAAAAGTGTTTCGGCACTTGTTTTGCTGTTAAATTTTAATTGTATACATAAAGATTTTTTCCAAAAGTGTTGTTTGAATATGAGTACGTCGTATTATAATACAATTTTGAAATATCATTGCTAATTCTAATTACTGATAGACTATACTTCTTTTAAAACAAATAAATTGATATAATGGAATATACATACACCTGTGTTCACACTCACTGGAATATGATTGGCTGATGTCAGTCATAAATACAGACTGACGGAGAGACCAAGAGGAGATCAAGTCATTGGACTACGCCATTGGTTTACACCTATTGCCTAAGCATATTACCTGCGACTACGACGAGTACCAGTCGATTACTGCTGCCGTGTACTACTTGGTTATAGTAGCCAAAACCACTTAGCTACTTCGATCAAATATATTCCTTTCCGGGGCATATCATAAATGTATTAGAATTACTTTATTATTTAAAATTTATTATTAAAATATCAAATATAAATATGTATGTTTCATTTTTCAGCTTTTTTAAAAACATTATTTAAGGAAAATCTTCGACAATGTCTGCAAAGAATAGCTATTTCATTTCTTTAATTATTTTTTTATTTTTTATAAACCTATAATTGTATAATTTCTCATGTATACACATATTTACCCTCTGCAGAATTGTCAAAAAATATAGTTTTGCATAGGCTATAATTCTGGTTAAAATTCTCAATATCTGGGATAGCTCATCTGTAAATATAAACATAAAAGTGGGACAGCGTGTTTCTTCAGGCGATCTGTGTTGCTTTCTGGCTTGGATATTTATATCTGCTTGTCTCTTTGTGCAATATGAGTAGAATGGACATACAAGAGACGTCCTACACATAATGCACTATTGACCAGCATATATAAATAGTCGAATCTAAACACAACACAGATTGCGTGTAGATTGCGTTTAAGCATTAAACGGATTGTCGCCGCTGCGCGTTGACAGTAATGCACATTTTGTTTCATGCTAGAAATGCAATCTTCAGTACATGGCTTGAAGATTACGATCAAGCATGAAACAACCTGTCACCCCTATATATATATATATATATATATATATATATATATATATATATATATATATATATATATATATATATATATATATGTATATATAAATAAAAAGGAAAGAACAGTAAAATATAAAATCCGGTGTTCTTATAGATATTTTTATTTTTACACAATAGTGCTCAATGTAAATTTAAATTTACAGAGCATTAATATTATAAATTAATAGATTTAAAATATGGTTTTACCGCTACACAGTGATAACCATGTTTCAGAAATGGAAGCTCAGGAGCTTTAGCTTCCATTTCTGAAACATGGTTATCACTGTGTAGCGGTAAAAACCATATTTTAAATCTATTAATTTATAATATTATATATATATATATATATATATATATATATATATATATATATATATATATATATATATATTAGGTTGGTGCAAAAATAATGTCATTTTTGACGTTCAAGTTCTTGTGAGAAAACGACATTATTTTTGCACCATCCTAATATATATATATATATTTGCATATTTAGGCAGCAATCCTTCTTTCATGCACATTTCATTAAAAACAACTGACAAGGTACTTTTATTTAGTTTTTTATATAATTTCTCGTGCGACAACACTAATATAATAGCATCATCCACATGCAAAAAAGGCTAAAAATAATGGAAGCCTTATTAATAAAAACAAACAAACCAACACTTAATAATATTAACTTTGAACATGGACATAATATCTTGACCGTGTTTTGAAACAAAAAAAATGAAACATTTTATAAAACATACATATAACAAACTATTTCTAATTCTAACAGCTAAAATATAATCCTTGAAAATGGCTAAATGTATAGCCGAAAGCGCTCGGATAAAAAGAACATTCGGACAGTTTTTATATAATTTATCATCTGAAAAGAATAACATTATTAGATCGCACGAGGAATTATATAAAAAACTAAATAAAAGCACCTTGTCAGTCGTATTTAATGAAATGTGCATATATATATATATATATATATATATATATATATATATATATATATATATATATGTATGTGTGTGTGTGTGTGTGTGTGTGTGTGTGTGTGCGTGTGTATATATATATATGTATGTATGTATGTATATGCAGAAACGATATTGGGCAGATTAGAAAAAATCTGGACTCGACGTTTACGAGTAAGAAAAACAAAAGAGAAAAGGAAACCAATTCATTTTTAACCACGTTTTAATTTTGAAATGGTGCCTTTGGCTACCAGACTAAACAGAGTGATAATTTCAAACTTGATAACAAGTGGTAAGAGCAAACACCCTTTTATATTCTGTGTGAGCTTTGTCTGAAACTGACAAGACATAGAATGAACCAATTAACCATAGAAGCTGATTCACTTTTAAGTGCTGTCTTCAGAACCTATGTAGGTATAAACATAATTTCTTCTATACTCGCGAAATGCCTGTGGCCGAATTTACATCTCTGGGCTCACAATGGTTTCTAAACATTTTCAATATTAATCATTGGACGAGTTGTATTAAGTGTAATTTAAAAGTTAATACGAAATATGAACGTCATATTAATTATCATACAAAACGTATTTATCAATACGTTTGGTTAAAATAAAAGGAATATAGTCTTGTAGATTCTAATGGTTAAATTTATATTATCTAAGACCTTCCAAGAAATCATTGTTATTGTACATAAATATTCTTAACCATGGAATGGTATAATCAATATTATCAACTGACTTCACATGATTTAAGAACTTCAAACATTGCGCCTTTTTAAGGGCCAAAACATATCCACGAGTGGAGCCAGTCTGCTGGGGGAACGGCGATTGTTTTTTTTATCGAGTAATCATCTCTGTAAAAAAGCTAGGGATCGCAAAATCAGCCAGTTTTTGTTTTTACATGCCGACACATCGCCATGCATGGCCTATGTTGTACGCGCTGGAGAGTACGTTATCCCTTGCTATTTAATCCATAGCTGGGGAGAAAAGAGATGCGGTCATACCTTTCTCGCTTGACAGAATGGCTTGCATGCTTCTAAGAGACGTTGAGCTATGCTGTCAGGTGTTTACCTCTTGGCAGATCTAACCTAGACAATAAGATCAATGGGTACGAGACAGACAAAACTTTAACCATCTTGAAGGGCGAAGCTCAGTGTCAAGTTAGAACGGTTAGCAGCTCTTTCTTTGCAAAGACCGGCAAGCATTAACGGATCGATACATTGGCTTGACATGCAACAATCGATAACGGATGATATCTCTCAGATGGAGACTTTAGGCAACCGAAATGTGATTTTTCAGAAGGATGCTGGCAATATGGTCTGGACATATGAGAAACATAGAACTGCTGAAGAAAGTCGAAAGAATCTTATATTTAGAATCAGTAGAAGACAGTTAAAATTTCTAGGGCGCATAATGAGGAAAGTAGGTTTAGAAAATTTGATACTCACAGGACATATTGAAGGTGATATGGACAGAAGGAGAATGAGCCTGGCGGAACAGGCGTTAGAAGTTATAGCAAAAAGATAAACAAAATCAAAGGAAGTTATGGAGAACCATGATTGCCAATGCTCTAAAGTGACACAACACGAAGAAGAAGAGGAATAAATAATAAGTTGTCGTTTAATGATGGGGAACTATTTATTTTATACAATAAATATTTTGTTTTCAAAATAACCACGTTCCATGTCAACGCATTTTAATCTCAGGTGAATACAAGTCAATAAAATTGAAGCGTACTCAATCTCTGTCTCATTTAGCCTTAATCATTCTGGAGATAACGAATTGAATGTCCAACGGGAGGGAAAATAGATGTGTAGAAAAAAAATTTTTTATTCATCTACCTAAATATATATTCTCGTAATTGCAAAAAAAAAATTATTATGTATTTTTCTATTGAAAGTCAATGAAAACGTGAATGTCACTTGTCGGAATTTAAGTCAAGCGTTAGACAGAGGAATGAATATATATACTGAAAATGAATTGTTCATGATTCTCTATAGTAATTCATTGTTAATAAACATATAAATAATAATGTTACTGTAGTTATGAGCAGGCACGGTGGAGTAATAGAATGGACTGAGGAATCGGAGGGCCGAGTTCAAATTCCAGTCGAATCCATTACATTCACTTACGTGAATATTCCTTGGGAAAGGAATAAATCCTCTTCTTCTCCCCCACGGGTTCTATAACCTTGGATGGCAACTGATCTACCGCAGAAATAAATGGCAACCTACTGCGGGAAAGAGTCTGCCTTGTCCGTCATGTATCGCCTAAGCGTGTATCACGCATGACACATAACTTATGCATTGTAAGTAACAAAAATAAAGCGTAAAGAAAGGATTGTAACAAGACAGTTTATATGGGTCGCATTAAGGCAGAAATCTAGAAGAAAAGCTAGGGAGGGTGTAATCTGTGACACCGAAATACGAACGTGCCTTCCAGAATCTAAAGAACATAACAAGAAACAGGAAAATTTCTCTATAAACAAAGAAAATGTTGCTGAACCGCTATAAAATATCAATAATCTTATATGGCAGTGGATTAACTCACATTTTTTAAAGCTTTTCACCCCAGGCAAGGCTGGAAGCCACTAGCACGCAACGGGGTTACAGAGGATTTGGCGCGAGAGCAAATAGGAGTGTTAGAGGAAAGGATGTGAAGAAGGATAGAGGAAAGGACTGAAGGCAGACAAAAATGTAACTCTACAGAAGGATGCTGAGAATACAATGGACTGAATTATGGGCAATGAGGAAATTCTAAGGGAAATAGAAACTTTATACTTAGAATCAGAAAGAGTTCAAATGTCTAGAACGCGTAATAAGGAAAGACGACTTGGATAACGAACACTGACAAAACATTGAAGGCAAAGGGACAGTGAGAGACGACAAAATATGAATATGGCCGAACATGGACGACATAATATGAATATGGCCGAACAGGGAGTGGGAGGGATGGTAAGAGTTACTAAGGAAATGACGTTGGCGAGAGTCATGGTATATAGAAGAAGAATTTTTTTTAATTGCATTGAACTTATAAAATATCAAAAACATAAATGAAGTTGACATTTTTTGAGGGCACGGATAAACGTGTAAATGCTATGAACACACAATCTCGGAAGTTGATGAATTAAATAATAAAAGGAACAGTTTTTGTTTTGTATTTTCGATCCAAGCGATAGAAGATTTTGTCGAGAATAATGCTTGCTTTTCAGTGAAGTTTATCTTTATATCGGACAATCTTGTCAGGACAGTTTTTAATTGAAGTGGGACCCTAATGGAACAAATGATGTCAGCAGTTATTACGATGATATATTGCTTTTTATCGACTACTAAATTGTCTGCTTTGGGCTGTTCATGATGTTATCATCATGGGTATTTCGAAACCCTCTAGGGATTCTTCTACTTACTTATTATGTTTATTATTAATATTATTATTTGTGTATGTTATGTTTTCCTCTTTGTATCCTGCAGAGCCGAGTTTGAACAATGGTCCGTACGGCTATAGGAGAATTGTCGTTAAACTGATAGCACTTTTCTTACTATATGGGATGTTCCTAGGAGGGCGATTTTCTCGGCAGCTTGTATATTCATGTTACCTGGGACACTGTTAATAAAATTGTCAATTCCTTTTTTCACGAGGCCCATGGCTCCAATTCTGTTGGTATAGACTCAGTCTTTATTCCCCACATTTTGTTAATCTTGATCTCCAGGTCCTTGAATTTGGAAAATTTCTCGATAATATTCATGGAGGTGTTTCTCTCAGATGGTACTGCTATATCAATAAGTATACACTTCCTGACATTCTTGTCTCTTATGATAATATAAAGGTCTGTTGGATTTATTTCATTGTCAGTTTGAATTGGCATCTCCCAGAGGATAGTTACATCGTTACTTTGGGTAACTCTATCTGGTTGGTGCTCATATCATCTCTCAGTGGTTTCGATTTTGTGCTTCTGGCATATCTTCCAATGCGCATATTGTTTTAATTTCTGGAATATTTGTTTCCGGTACCAACCAGAGACCTAAGATCAGAAATGGCATCATGACATCATTTGCACTGATCATTTTTGCGACAAAAAAACAAAAAACAAAACAGGAACGCAACACCTAAGATCACACATATTTTACATAGATAAAGCCTTCTGTTAGAAGTACTTGTGAATGGAAGTTTTAGTATTTCTTTAAGGCATAGACTACCAGGATTCCCTTCAATTAGTCTGCTGGGATCTATTCCAACCAATCCAAACATTTCAGAGTTTGTAGGTGTCATTCCGATGGCAATGCAGAGGTTTCAGAAAGAGTTGGCTCAAGAGGGTGACTGCTGGAAGGCAATTCGTCTGGCAACAAGACTCGTCACCATCCCACGCAAACGCGAGAACCCAGTCATAGATATCAGACAATTTCTGCAACCACATCACCTCTTACATCTTGCCACCTGACATCCCAGATGACTGCAACACCCTTGATTATTATGGGGGGGGGGCAGTTGAGAGAGGAAGAGAGAGAGAGACGAACTAAAGTCTTTGTAACATCAAAGATGAAATGAAGGAATGATAATGGCAACATTCATCAACTTAAAAAAGAAACTGCCGAGAAAAGATGCATTAGATTCCGAAGTTGTCGGGAAGTTCAAGCCAATGGCGATTTTATTGAATAAATTTACTCATTAATATTTCAAGTTATTTTTGTGTAATTTTGGTAAATATTCGAGGGTCATTCAATAAATAAGGTGAATCTTTCGGTATAAGGACTTCTAATACAGATAGAAGCTTACTTTTTTTTAATTTTTCAACGTAGTCTCCCATCACTGTCACACACTTATCCCATCTGTGCACAAGCTTCCGTATTCCCTCAGCGTAAAAATCTTTGCACTGATGTCTCAGCCAGTCGCTCACAATACTTTTGACTTCATCGTCACTTTTAAACTTCGTGCCTCTCGTGAACGCTTTCAAGGTACCAAACAGGTTAAAGTCTGAAGGGGCAAGGTCTGGGCTGTAAGGGGAATGAGGGAGCAGTTCCTAGCCCAGCTCGTTGATGGCCTGCACCGTTTGGGCTGCTGTGTGAGGCCTTGCGTTGTCATGATGCAAGATGACTCCTTCAGACTGATGACCCCTGCGTTTGTCCCAACAGATAAGCTCAAAGTCTTTGCAATGTCATCCACTGTCACCCTTCTGTCAGACTGAATGAGGTCATTGACTGATTCGATCACCTCAGGGGACCTCACTTCTGTAGGCCTCCCAGGCCTGTCTTCATCCTCAACACTGCTCCGTCCTTCTTTAAACAATTTAGCCCACTTGTAGGCAATTTTTGGCTGAAACATGTGGCACCATACACAGTTGAGATTCTCCTATGAATTTCAACTGGTTTGCACCCTTCAGCAACCAAAATCTTGATAACTGACCGCTGTTCAATCCTGGAGCATGCTTCTTGGTCGGCCATCTTTGTTAATCGCCAAAACTTTTTTTAATCTGCAAAAGAAATTAAATCCATGTGAAAAAGAAGTAAAACAAAAAAAAAATAAAGAAGAGTAAGCTTCTGTCTGTATTAGAAGTCCTTATACCGAAAAATTCAACTTATTTATTGAATGACCCTCGTATCTGTTAAATTGAGATATCAGTGTTATATTCATTTTTGCGTCATTTAGACGACAATTTATCTATTACACACTGCATGTATATATCGTAATATTAAAATATATTATAATTTTGTCTTCATATCAGATAGAGACGATTTGAAATTCTGGAATACATAATATGTAAAGAGAATTTAACCCTCACAAGGTTTACTGAATGTTGTAAATGTAGAGGGAAGGGATGAGTAAACTACTGAATGAGTTTATTTGAATCGATAAGAGATCTGGGACAAAGGCGGATAGTAAACATTGTATTGAGCAACAAGCAATAGAACGTTGTGGAGATCCATAATCGCCTACCCTATGAAGATACAAGGCGTGTAATAGAAGAGGATTGCTGCGTTTTATATAAAAATTCTCCGTAAAATATTAGAGGGGTGATAAATATCAAGTCATATTTGTGGCGCTTGTAGAACGTTTCTGTTCGTGTATCTATCTGAATCATCAGGTCAGCATCACCTACATCTGCTGTTATTCCAAATATTTTGATTTATTGCCCTGAAGAATTCTTTTAGTTGCTATCTAGTCACAATCATTACCTATCTCTCACTTTCTAAGAAGTCTGCACGCTTTAAAAAATATAATTTCCAAGCATTGCCGTAGTTTGCCAATAAATAAGCCTATGATGTATGTACATGTCTTTGGTGTCATTTGACAAAATCGGGTATTTGTCGATTCAATGCGCTTCAAGTTCCTACTTTGATCACTCGATACTCACTAGACAGTGGCACTATTCATAATTAATGTGGTTTTATTTTCAGCTTATTGATTAAGAAGATATCTCGTTCGTTGTGTTCCAAATATCGATCGGTTTATAGAGGGAAATCCCAGAGGATCTTCCACTCATTGTTTTTCAGCGTTAAACCATTGATTCAATTTGCATAATGCGGCCTTTGTTTTCGCTTGTCTAATTATCATTAGTATTTCTTTCATGTCTGTTTTCTTATTTCTCTCTTCCTCATTCCTCTTCTTTCGTGCTCATTTCATAAACGCGCCTTCTTGCAGTCATAGCTGAAGGCATAAGAGAGATCAAGTAAGAACAAGTCTCTTGAATGCACCAGAACTCACTCCAGTATTCGTACTGATATTATAAATGCGATACCCACGAGGACTTCTATTCTTTCTCGAGAAATTAGCTGTATCAAAGAACAGAAACTAAATCACTTAAAAAGTTTCCACGGTGTATACGTATAGCTGGCCACTCGTATTCGACGATACCCGTCTATTAGGGCCACTAGCCAATCCCTATTGCAGAAGCTTGCTTAGGCGCATTTATTCAACACCCACAGAGCCCACCTGTGGTTTATACTGCAACTATGGTGAGCAGACCTTAGTTACAGTTTCTGGGAAAGAGCGTGTTATCTAGTGCGATCAACAATTTGAACAAGGCTCAAGCTCTCGGCCACGATGACATGTGGCTTCATGCTAGCAGAGCTATCAACGGCACCGAAGGGATCCGTCTACCCAATTTAATTCACAAGGCTTGGGTTAAACCGTGGTATGTCTTTCAGACACTTTCCAAAGGTTCCGCACGCTGAGATAGACTACTCCAGTCCATCAATTTTAGGAAGTTTCCTTCCTGACAACTCGACCATGGTGCGATTCGAACCCGGGTCTCCTGGTTAGAATGCGGCCGTTCGCAGTAGTGACATCTGAAACGGATTGTACATGTGTACGAGAAAATGATGACATAATCATTAAATGTCCATTCTAAACGACTTTAAACAAAGGATTAGGAAAGTAGTCACCATCAGTACTGGAAAAAGAGATAAGGGTTAGTGGATCTCCCTGATAACACTGTTTTAAGAAAAAGATTTGATAAATTTAAACTTACGATAGCAGTGTCTGCTCAGTTAAGAAATGTCGAATATTACAATTACCATTCCAGATAATAATAAAAAAAAATTATTTGCCCTCATCCTCACCACATCCACGGTGACAACATATAGCACAAGAATAGTTTAAAGTGAGGAACCCCAGCGGGTGCACATTGACCAAGGCCCCAAACTGACCTATTCCCAGCAACCCACGTCACGTTGGCGTTGATATTCCTCCGAACCTCCTTCTTTGGAGTAGTGAGGGAGCAGCTCCCTCCTTATTGCAACGAAGGAGGTGCTGTCGCTGGGTTGGAAAACCTGAGACCAGACATCCCTAATTTATTTGTTGTGTTTTGTCCGAAGACACAATCAGAATTGAAAATAAAAATGAAATTTGCCCTAAAGCAAATACTACACTTTGATCGATGGCCAGGAAATGAAAATAGCGTAGGTTGTACATTATTTTCATTATTCGGACTATTGTCTTCATCTTTGTCGCCATATTTATTACTGTTATAGTGGAACAACCTGGCACACCCCGACATGGCTTGGTCAGTCTATAAAAGACTGACGAGCTATTGAAGAAGGAGGGAAAGTTAGAGAGAGTGAAGGCGATCCTACGAACCTCCGTGACTTATCTCCAGTTTTCCTTAGTATTACGAACTCTTGTTCATTTGTACTTAACGTACAATAAACCATTGTTATTTGTTACCTGATTTCTTGTGTTATTGTAATCTTTCCACTCGGGATTACTTTGTTGTTTATGTCGTATAATCCACGATATAACAATTACAACATTTCGGCCGTTGTACGCTCCAATATGAGCACTGGTAAAAATGGTTGCTGAAGACATTAGGTTTATAATAGCCAGAAATTCCTTCACAGATGTCCACAAGGACACATGGAACAGTGGCTAAGGGTGTTGGTTAGATCTAGTGACAGGACCCAAACAGTGTGAGTTCAATACCCGTTTATGGAGTGGAGAACTTTCAGAGGGAAAGATTAACAGGAGATAACTGAAAAGTGACATTCATTAAACATGGCACGGAACAATCTACCCCAGTGAGCGACATTCCAACCACCTGAAGAAGGCCGGAGCGTACAACGGCCGAAACGTTGTAATATATATGACGACAAAGATGAGGACAATAGTCCGAATAATGTAAATAATGTACATAATAAATGTACATAATTCTTCCCCTCAGAAATATAGACAGATAGAGTACGTTGTATTGCAATTGATGAATTATTTATATCTGGTTGAGCAGAAAATATCCCCGAAGTGCAGACTCATCTGGATCTGCCAGCATTTAACTTAGCGAGGCACAAGCACTGACCCGAACAAAATATATTATCCTCGAACCAAAACAACACATTCTTACGACAGTCGCCATAATACCACAATTCCTCTACAAAGTCCTAACTACTCTCTATGTGCAATTTGTCTGTGGGGGTGAGGTAAAAAGTATAACTTTTAAAATCTGACACCAATGTCCCTTTAAATTGAACAAATCAACTATTTACAAAACTGTGTTATGAATAAAAGTCCCATCTTTAATTGTGGCAGAAACATCAGTTAACCAGACGAAATTAATGTGTGATTAAATACAAAGTTAAGATGGAATCATTCTACTAAACACACTCAAACATTCCCTCACCCAGACACAAAAATACATACGAAAACACTCAGGAAAAATGAATAAAGCCTAGCTTTAGAAAACTATTAAACTGAAGAAAGAAGGTAGAAAACTAAAGATGACACTGGCTGATTGGTTAACGAATGCCGAATGTTTCCTTATAAGGAAGTGGCAAATATCACCATTACAATTTCCAATGAAGAAAATAGATCTTAGGTATTACTCCGATGGCTAAGGTTTGAACAAATGCATAAATCGGTCAGCACTGGTTGCTCACTCAGTGTAGCAACGAATGTTTCTTTATATGGAAACGAGTAATATTCAGTCAGTCAGTTAAATGTCATACGTGATAAACGCCTGAGCGATCTATATCTTTCGATACATGACTGACGAGGCAGTTTTTTTCCTGTAGTAGGTTACCAACACTTTCTGCGGTAGGCGCTAAAGAACCCAGTTTGTCCTGTTATCCAGGCCATTACTGGGGGGAAAAGAGATGGATTCATACCTTTCCCTTGGGTATTTGTGTGTAAGTGAATCTAACGAACACGAGTAGAATTTGAACTCGGCTCTCCGAGTTCTCACTCCGAGACGATATCATTACACCACAACGAAGAATCCTACCATTATGCTAATATTACGATTACAATTATCATAATTGCCTTTTCCTTCTTCATTTGTCAATAATTTTTTTTTATTTATTCTTCTTTTGTTCTACGTATTTCCTTTATCTTCTGCAAGGCCTCTGATCTGGAGGTTTTGAGGAAGCATGGAACCACCTCTTAATTGCTGGTGTTCCCAGGTCCACCCTGACCCGGGGTGGTAGCACCTGTTGGGTTCCCAGCTATGGGAAAATAGTGAACTTCCAGGTCTTTTTCCATTGAAACAATGATGTTGCCACCTACACTTTTTTGAAACAATGTTGTTGCCAGCTATACGTTTTTGAAACAATGATGTTGCCAGCTATACGTTTTTGATATATTTAGTAAATACTGGATCTGGCTTTAAATAACCCATAGTGGTTGATATGCCATAAAACCCCAAGCAACCAACCAACCTTTATCTGCTTATTTCATGTTATTTTTTTCTATTTTAGTCGGTGCTTTTCTTCTTTCTTCTTTTTATTTTTCTTGGTGAGGTCCTCGTATTTTCTTTTCAATTTGGCTATTTTTTCTTTCTCGTTCGTTTTTGCAGCTCTTTTTCTTTCTTTTTCTTCTCCTGTCGCTTTTTTTTCTATTTCGCTCTTTGATCTAAAATTTGTTTACATTTTTTTTTTACAATGATGGTCAACCTGTACAAGGCCCAGGAGCCACTCGCGCTAGAGGGTCACAGTATACGAGGCATAGATTTTATTTTTAGGTTAAGTTTCAAAGATAACGTTCAACCCTAGATGTGAACAGATTAGGTTTGTAGTGATGGGAGAATCATGCTCTTGGTACCAGGTTCCATAAAAAAAGCGGTTGGAAAGAAGAAGCTGCTTGAATCAAACTTGCATCGCACCAAGGGAACGGAAGGAGAATGGTTCGTTAGGATGTGCGTGACGTAATGGGTCTCAGTCGTGAAGGTTAGAACTTTTGTAAATTACCGTGGGAGATAGAGCAGCAAGAGGTTTGTGACATTTCGTCTGTAGGTCACTTTTGGAATCTATCAAGGTTAGAAAGTGAAGACTGGAGAGTTCCTAACCGTATAGGTCAGCCCTACTCCATTTTAGGCTTGATCTGGCTCTTATAAAAGTACACGATATAACAGATGTACAGTACTTACTGGAATGCTACAGAAATCAAATCATTTTCGTCCGTCATTCATCGGCTTCCTTTCTTGTTTCTTTTAATGGAATTTGAATATTTTTCTTTTATTTTTATCTTATTTGATCCATGTATTTTTCTTTTTCACTTCTTTTTATTTTAATTCTTTCCATATTCATTTGTTTTACATAAGGATACTGAATATCTCATAGCCCAAAGCACAGGAATATCTGTCTCTTTTTGTTTCAAATTTTTCATGTTGTATGGCGTCATACTCTATAATATGTTTATTGTCGAAATGTTACATTAAATTTCCCTTTTTCGAATTTTTTTGACATTTTCGCCTTTATCGTGATTTTCTTTTGTGGGGAGGGTTCTGTTTACGTCCCTTCAGTTTAGTTTATTTCTATTAATTCCCTATTGTTATCTTGCCATTAATATTTTTGCATTTCGACTGTTTCCTTGACAAAGAATTTTCCTTCTGTTTATTTCAAGAGAGGAAAATGTGTGTGTGTGTGTGTGTGTGCGCGCACGCGCGTAGTTTCTTCAACATTCTTTCTGAGCAAGAATATACTATGCTTTAGTATTAATTGAAGACAAAAATATCCTTCGGCAAACGCTCGACTAATATTTGCACCAAAACCTCAGAAGTAATAAAAACTAACAAAATTAAATACAATTTTCTAATAACCATTTATGGTTACATATTTATTTATATCTTTTATTTCCGTGTTTTTACTTTCTAAAATAATATTCTAGTTTTATATCTGTATTTATTTTTTTAATTTCTTTCTAACGAACCATTGATAACAGAGTCTGTTAAATTATGCGCTATTGACAAACTTGTAATCCGGGAGAAATAAAAATTAAGAAAATAGTAAGAGAAAATTGAAACAAAAACAAAAAAAAACCAACAAAACATTTTCAGAGACGAGGAATCGATTGTCTTTGATTCTGAGAAAAAGAATCGATCCAACGGAAAGAATTAGTCAGCGATTTTTATTTGTTGTTTTTCTTTATTTTTCTGCTACCAACGGAATGTGTATTTTTTTTTGTAACATGCGGTAATTCACTTACGGTTTTAATTAAGACAGAAAATGCATGTTCCTGTTGTTTTCCAACGAATAGTGACGACGGAACAGTGTGCTTGTACGTTGCAAAAGGGCGTGTTTACACAGTTCTTATGTCTTACTTACCTGACGGCCGATTTGTGTCAATTTGTAACTCACTCTCCTCTCTTTATCTCTCATCATATATATATATATATATATATATATATATATATATATATATTAGCTATTTTTAGTGGATACCCATATCTGAGTAGATGTTCTGTTTATTCATTAAATACTATATTTGTATATTTTCGTCTACCGGCGTCAATAATTTGAAATATTAAAAAAAACATGTACTCTCTGACAGGATTCGTACCCGTGCCGCCATTGATTGGAGAAAACTTTGTTAGGTCCGACGCGCACGGGTCGAATTGACGATTAAGCAAAGTTGAATAGCACTTTAGAAACGCCAATCTTTCGCGGATTCTCGGGCACGGAATGAACTGTCTATTAAGCAAAGTTGAATAGTGCCTTAGAAACGCTAATCTATCACGGATTCCCGGGCACTGAGTGAATTGTCGACTAAACAGATTTGAATAGTGCCTTAGAAACGTCAATCTTTCAAGGATTCTCGAATCATTGATATCTGCTCACTTTCGTAACGTGATGTAAATAAAGCAATTTCTAAAAAGAAGTAATGGATTTTTTTTATTTATCAATCCGACAGATTTTATTACTTAAATGAAGTTTTTAATGGCTACTCGTATTTGAGTAGATGACCAGTCTATTTATTAAAGAGTATATTTACTATATATAGTATATTATACTTGTTTGAACATTCGAGAAATCTTATTAAAGATGTATTTATTTTCTTCAGAGAGCTCATATGTTTCCAGATCGAAATTGGTTAAAAATAATGGAAGCATTAATATAAAAATAGAAAAGGCCAACACTTAACAATATCCAATATGAAAATGTCCAGAAAAGAAAATGCTTGATTTTCCTCTTTGTCTCATTTCTCCATATCTATCTATCCATATACCTATATATCTAGATCTGTATATATATATATATATATATATATATATATATATATATATATATATATATATATATATATATATATATATTCAGTTTATATGTTATTTTTATAGATATAATTTATTTAAGTAAATGCTCCGTTTTTCAATTAAACAGTATTAATTACATTTACCAGCCAGAATGTTCCAGATATTCAGTAGAAAATATGAGCTCTCCGACAGGAATCGAACCTGTAACGCTACTGGGAAACTTCATTTTATTTGACGTGCTTCTCTGTGGCGGAATAGTTAACAGAAAGTCAATATTTATTTAGCGTCCTTGAGGTTTCTCCTATGTATTTTTCTGACAATTATTACAGTCGATGCGTGAAACTCTTCCTTAAGTGTTTAGGTTATTGTTTTGTTTATTATTGACTAAGATTTTGCATGTAGTAGTAAGGACTTTAATGTTGTGTTTAGATAGATTCTTTTCGATTGTAGATGTGATAGAATTAGTAGGCAGGATAATTTATTTTTCATTCATTGGTTTTCTCAGGACGGGGCGTTTTTCTTTTCTTTTCTTCTTTTTTTTTTTTAATATTTTATGGGCCTTTTGTTTCGAATTCAATCTAAAATAATTACGGTACTGGAGAATATTGAAAGTGTTTCACTTCTTCGTGTAAATAGTTAGGGCTGCATATTCTTAGAGCTCTTAGGTAGAATCCGATCATTATGCCGGATTTTATTTTGTTATGGCGGGAATCGAAATTTATTCAGTTCTTGTTGGTTGTTTTCCAGTGGACACCGATTTTTAAATTGTTAATACGGTTTAACTTGATATCTAGGCAGGGTAAGGAATTGTATTCTTCCATTTCGTATGTAAATTCTATTTTGCATTCGATTTTGTTTAGTGGATCTTCTCAGTCAGATAAATCAGTGTCAAGAGGATATATAAGTAGAGAATCATCAATATAACGAAAATATGTTGAGTTTTTGGATAAAATGTTTTTAGAAAGAAACGAATTCAATAAATTCTAAGAAGTTACATGCCATTACTGCAATGAGAGGTGATCCCATTGATTATCCAAATTTTTGTTTGTGCCAATCATTATTGAATATTTGGTAGCATTGTTTGGTGATGAGACAGCAAAATTTTATTATTTTGTCTGTTGGTAGAGATAGCTTTATATTTGATTGTGTTAGATGCTTTATTAGGTTTAGACATTTTTCAACTGAGACGTTAGTGTAAAGGGATATTATATCTACGCTGGCCATGCGTTTGTCGGTCATGGTCATTTCGCTTACGTTTACAACTAGGCTGCCTAAGTTATTTATGTAAGATGAACTGACTGTGTGAAGGAGGAGGCGTTAAAGTTTTTGTTATGCCTTTCGACAGTTTGAGGCGGGGACGCTGTCTATTCCTGAGAAAATGGGACGCATCGGGTTACAATTATTGTGGGGTTTAGGGAACCCGTAAAGTTAGCGTGTTCTAAAACCCACAAAACTATTTTCCTTCTCACCGATGAATACGGCGTGAATGTGGGTGGTTTGCAAATGGCATGGCGTGATCTTGCTGTGAAGGTTTGCCAGAAAATATAGTTCGTTCGAGCACTTCCCATGGAAATAGCGATAGAGCAATGAGCTTGCCATATCCAACCTGTGGGAGAGATGTTTAAGGCTGGAGAATAGTTCGTCACCCACAATGGCTTAGAGACGCTTTTGAACTCTATCAAGCCTGGAGAATGTGGTCTGGGCAGCTCACGCCCAAATATGAAAACAGTAATCAATTTTTGTCATGATCTGGCTCTTGTAAAGATAGGGGCTAGCAAGAGGAGTCAGGTAATTCCTGGATCGGTACAGGGTTAGGACTATTTTACCTGCATCCTTAGCAATGAATTGTATGCATGGGTTCCACTTGATGTCGGGTGTGAGTCTGAGGTACAAAAGTCTTTCAATGGACAGTGCTTTCCCGAAACGAACTCCGTTAATCCAGTTTGGGGTTAGTTCTGGGGTCAAATCGAGGGTAATGGAATATAACTAAGTTGGTCTTCGAGACACTGAACATAACCAGCCAGTTTTTACTCCATTGTTAGTTTGTGCAAGATCAGAAGAGACTTCCGTGGCCAATTTCTAACCATCGAGAGTGTTAGAGGTTCGCTCGTATATAGTCGTATCAACAGCATAGATCTTTACAAATGATCTGGGCATATTCCTAGGCATATCATTTATGTAATTCAAAAAGAGGTTTGGTCCGAAGACTGACCCCTGTTGGACGCCTGCGTTTTCCTCTTGGTCTCGGGTGGTCTAGCCATTGATAGCTACATTCAGGAACCTACCTGAAAAGAAAGATTTAATGATCGAGAAGACGCTTCCAGTAATTCCATAACTGGAGAACTTGTGTAGTAAGCATTTGTGCCACACCTTGTCGAAGGCCTTTCAGATATCTAGTGCTATGGTCCCCGTGGTGTGTTTATCATCAAGAGCCTCACTGATCCTGCGTGCGATGGTAGTTAGGACATCAGCAGTAGCTGGAGTCGACCGAAACCCATACAGCTCGTCACTGGAGAGTTTGTTCTTTTCTAGGCACTCGACGACCTAATTGATTATGGCCTCAAACACTTTGCTAATGATGCTGAGGAGACTGATGGATATCTACTGGGAGAGGGAAGATCGCACGCCCGCGTTTTGAAAATCGGCCATACGCTTGACAGTTTCCACACTTTTGGGAAGGATTTCTCATTCATGAATAACTTTCCTAGGATTGGAGATAATTTCAGGTTCTCTAATTTTCTTAAAGACAACCACCGGAATTTTGTTTGGATCCGTGGCTTACTGAGAGTCAAGGCTTTTGATATTTCTAGAAACTACACGGGCTGTGACGGTAATATTACAAAGATTGTGCCTAGTGAGAAATGGGAACATGGGAAGTGGATGGATTTTGTTACCAAACATTGCTAGATGCAACGATGTAGGCGAATAGGTTGGGCTTATCAGTCCAGGATGATATTACCTCGGGGAGATTTATAATTGCGTGCACAGACGTTTTAACTCTGTTCATGATTTGGTTGGTGATCTTCCAGAATTCACGGGATCCAGTTTGCTTCTTTTCAACCGTAGTCTGGACAGCTCGTGCGTAGCTGCGCTTGGAATTTTCTAGAACTATTTTGCAAAGTCAAATTACTGTTTTTAACCAGACGCGTTTTACTTTATTACATACACTATTTCTTTTAACTCTTCAAATCTCAATTGTATAACTAATGCTATTTTTTTTCCATTTTTACAACATATTAATTATATCTTATAATTGTCTCCCTGTTCTAAGAAATCTTTTCCCTTTTATCACTTATAATTCTATATCTATATAGTTTAGTTTTTTTAAATATAATTTTGTAGTTTTATGTATTTTTGAAATATAATATTATATTTTTTAAATATAAGTTGGTTTTGATCTAACTTATCTTTAAAGGTAAACATTTTTTCTAATATATAATTTATTTTGTCTTATTATATTTTTATTTTTAAATATTTTTATTTTTTAATATAATCTATCGTTTTTATAATGATTATAAATTTTTAAAAAGAACTTTACTTCATTTTAATTTAAATTATTTAAATATGAATTATTTTTAACTTATTTTTAAAATATTTAAATATATCTTTTTTTAATATAACTTGTCTTTGGATGAGTACTTTTAAGTAGGAATTTGTATTTTTAACCTTAACATTATCTATTTAAATGATTTTAAAATAATCCTTCTCTTTCCTCACTCTTTCAAATTTACACTTCATATATCACCAATTTAATGTCATAAGGTTAATATCCGGGTTTAATTTTATAAAACCTCTCTCCTTTAAGGCTAATATCTTCCACCCTCTCCGGACCCCTCTCTGGTGCCTTTCGTCTGATAGAGATATTGAAATGGATAAATTCTGTATTAGTTTTTCGACATCGGTCACAATTAATTTCTAATTCCGGCATGAACTCAGTTTAGATACTGCTTGTATGCAGTTCTGAATGCCGTGAGGACTGAACGATTTCGCTTTTTCAATAGCATTCTGATGAACCATAATTCTTTTGCCTCTGCTTACTTACCTGTGGGCGATAATTTTCCAACATTTACTGACATATACAATGATAGATATCCCATAGCAATCCACTTTTTTTTTTGGTCCTAACGCAGTTTTCATCAGGGTCTTCCTTAGCCTTCAAAATGCTTATTTGCTAGTCCAATGTGTGTTCGGATGTCGTTATCGCTTTTTTCCACCCTTTCTTAAAATGCTTCGTGGGTATTTGGATTTACACACCGGCTTGATATTTATATTTTAAAATTCCAAACTTGCATTTTCACTTGATGAGCATATATTCTGTCTGTGGTAAATGCGTCGTCATTTCTCTCACACACTTTCCTCTACCAACATGTCTAGGAAGTCCTCTAATTTATTCTTCGTCCGTCCTAGGTAAGACGATGAACTACCACCGCGAACTGGGTAAGACGATAAACTACATCCAACAGCAATCCTCTGATCAGGTGTGTTTGAGGAGCGTGGAACCACCTCTTAATTGCTGGTATACCCAGTTCCACCTTGATCCGGGATAGTTTGGTTTGGTTTGGTTTACGGCATATCAGCATCAAAGGGTTATTTAATCCTCCAAAATTTTTATTGCTGGTAATATTTTTGTTTAAAAAATGTATTTCTGGTAATATCTTTTTCTTAAAAAATCTATATTTTTCTTCAAAACTGTATAGCTGGTAATATCTTTTTTTTTCCAAAAATGTATTGCTGGTAATAATTCTTTTTAATTGTTCTTTTATATTTTCATAGTGATTTGACACCAATTAACTATTTTACCATAGCTGGAACCCTAACAGGTACTACCACCCCGGGTCAGGGTGGACCTGGGAACACTAGCAATTAAGAGTTAGTTACACACTCCTCAAAATCTCCTGATCATAGGCCTTGTTGTTTGACGTAGTTTATCGTCTTACTCAGGATGCGGATGTAGTTTATCGTCATACCCAGGACGAGATTCGGGTGGTAGCACCTTTTAGGGTCCCAGTTATGGGTAAATGGTTAACCTCCAAATTTAGGTCAAAACACTATCAAAGTGTAAAAATAGGTTTTAATACCAGCAATACTTTGTTAAAAAAAAATACCTGCAATAAGTCTTTGAAGAAAAATTATTACCAGCAATACATTATTACCAGCAATATATTTTTGAAAAGAATATTAAGAGCAATACATTTTTGGAAAAAAATATTAAGAACAATACATTTTTGAAAACAAAATATTACCAGCTATCCATTTTGGAAAACAGTTACCAGCAATACATTTTTGAAAAATAAAATTGAAAACAATACATTTTTTGAAAAAAAAAAATATTACCAGCAATACATTTTTGAAGAAAAAATATTACAAGTAATAAAAATCTGATTGGCATTAAATAACCCATTTAGGTTGATATGCCGTAAAATAAAACAAATCAAAGCTTTACTCTCTGTATCGGCAAACAACTGATCGTTATTTGCGCATCTTATATTCTTAAGATTGCACCTATCGATAATAAATCCTGGTAGAATCTACCACTTCTCTAAGGAGCGCTTCGCTGCTGTGGTTGAATACATCTGGGGAGAAGACATATCTTTGTCGCACACATCTATATATTCTAGGATAATTTAAACAAGATTTACGCGTCATTAAACTGGTTACAATCTTAATTCGGTTTATCATTTTGATATAAATGCACAGCTAATATATTAAATGCATTAGTTCATGTATCAATCAAGTCATAGATTTTTAACATTGGGAAACTAGTCGATGTCGATGTCAATATTTATTCCATTGTCTTTTATAGATGAATTTATATTGAATCTATCTATCTATCTATCTATCTATCTATCTATCACCAGGTGCTGTAAGCTTAAATGTTCTGGTGGTGGGATTGATGACCTGACATTATTAACCGAAGAACTAAGTTCCAATTCCTATTCAGTTTGTTATAATCACTGATGCGCAAATACATTTGGGAAAGGTATAAATCCAACTTCTTTGTCCCCAGGTATGGGTTAATTAGTAAAACAGTAAAATTTGTGTTACTAAAATAAATTCTTATATTCTAAAAAAATATTTTCTGCCTTTAAATAACCAGCAATGATAAAAGTGTTGGTTTGTGAATTCGGTTTGTTCAATCCCTAGGCTGGGTAGTATGTACTTGCAATCAGTGGAAACGGGTGAGCAATAACTAAACAGTACTAAATAAGAACTGGACGTTAGATGTGAGACGCGGAGCAGTTTACCACCGTTGAGTAAATAAATGGTTCAATTAAGAAAACCCCGTAGGTTACTCAGATCGATATGCGCTTGAGGAGGTCCTGAGAGCACAGCGGCCGAAACGTTAAACATCAACAACATAAATGAGGACAACAGTTCGAATATAAATAGCGTAAATCGTCTACCTATATATCGCTGTATTGGGTTGGTGCATAATTATCAGGCGTTTTTATAGGCGAGTTATTTGTTAATAAAAATTGCTGTTTTGTTTACTTTTTTAATAAAAATATTTTATTTTCAGGTTATAAAAATGCGTGTCGATAATCATACGCTACGGAATAGTCATATAAAAATGTTATTGTTAAACTGTTATGTTTCTTTTTTCATCATAAATATAGTTTTAAAACGCCTGATAATTATGCACCAATCCAATATAATTGTTAGCATTTAGAGGCAAGGCAGTATTGAAATCTTTTTTTTTTCCAGTTCTCTTTCTATCTCAAAAATGCATGTGATAAAACGTTAGGTAGCAGCGAATATGATGAGACTATATACTTTAGTAATAAGTAAACAAATGAGAAAAGAAATAAAAGAATCAAAGAGCATGCTTGTTGTAAAGATGGACGATTGAGAGAAAACAATCGCAAATGGTCTTCTCTTTTCTTAATATCACTATGCAGACATTTCAACCTTTTCAAAAAGCCTCGCGTGTATTTCACACGGACACATTTGTCACAAGGAAACGCATGTGGTTGGTTAGATTTTAATTTCAATTAAGTCAACTGTTACACAATATATGGTATCATAAAACTGCAAATGATTTCAAACTTATTGAATGACTATCTATCCTATCCTATCTCTCTCTATCTATCTATTTCTCTCCATATATATATATATATATATATATATATATATATATATCAAATATGTGGTACAGTTCAATTTATATTACATGAATAATTCATACAAAAAGAAGATTGGTAAAGTTAATGATATAAATGGAGAAAAACATCTTCGCAAACAAATTTATTAAAGTTACATTAACCTATGAATCACCCGATGAATGTTATGATCCTTGTTTTTAATAACTTCAAGTTGTATAAGGTCTTTTTTTTATTCTGCTAGTACTTTCGGCTGTACATTCAGCCATCCTCAGGCATGGAAATTATTTTCTTTTAGTAGATACAAGTAATAGCGGACACGAAAAATTAAATGCGAATCGAAATATGTTTTTGCTAGAAATTTGTTATTGTTAACGGATAAAAACTTGTGGAGCGTGCAGTCGCAACCCTAAGGTTGAATTTTTTGAAAATTAAAGAGAGTGCGTAATATGGTACTTTGAGAATTTTTTTGATGTAGGAGTTTTTTTTTCAGTCCACATTTTTTTCCACATTTCTAACAAAAACATATTTCGATTCGCATTTAATTTCTCGTGTTCGCTATTACCTGGATCTACTAAAAACAAAACAAAATAATTTCCATGCCTGAGGATGGCTGAATGTACAGTCGAAAGTAAAAGCAGAAAAAAATGACCTTATACAACTTGAAGTTATTAAAAACAAGGATCACAACATTAATCGAGTGATTCATACGTTAATGCAACTTTAATAAATTTTTTGGCGAAGATGTTTTTCGCCATTTATATCATTTTCTTTGCTAATCTACTTTATGTATGAATGATTCATGTAATATATATATATATATATATATATATATATATATATATATATATATATATATAAATGAAGAAATATAGTCTTATGGCGTGATATATTTATGGGATAAAGTGCTCAACAATATCAGAGATAGAGCGGTGTAAATATAAAAGTGAACATTGAAGTCAACACTTAGAGGCAACAGGCTGCTTCATGCTAGACACAATCGTGGCCTAACTATCGCGTCTAGCATGAAACAGCCGGTTGCCTCTAAGCGTTGACTTCAATCTTCACACCACACGCATATATATATATATATATATATATATATATATATATTTCTGTTTATATGTTATTTATATACTTTCAAACATTTATGTAAATGCTGTTTATAATAAACAGTATTAGGAACATTTCTGGCCTGAATATCCGAGAAATCTCATAGAATTTATGAATCCATCGACAGGAATCGAACCTGTATCCTACACGGGACCGTCATATAGCCTGATATGCTATACCATTTTGCTTCAGGGGAAGCGTCTGGTTAGCAAGATCAAATTACTCTTTTTTAACCAGGCGATTTTTACTTTATTAGATAGAATATTTCTTGAACTCTTCAAATGTTGAATGTATAACTATGATTTCTATATTTCCATTTTTACACCAAATTAATTATATCTTATAATTGTCTCCCTGTTCTAAGAACTCTCTTTCCTTTTATCACTTACACCTCTTTATCTAAATATTTTAGTTTTTTTTTAAATATAATTTTGTAGTTTTATGTATTTTTGAAATATAATTTTATATTTTTAATTATAAGTTGGTTTTGATTTATCTTATGTTTAAAGTTAAACATTTTTTCTAATATATAATTTATTTTGTCTTATATTTTTATTTTTAAATAATTTTATTCTTCAATATAATTTATTGTCTTTACATTAATTATAAATTTAAAAAAATAATTGTACTTCCTTTTAATTTAAATTATTTAAATATAAATTATTTTAGATTACTTTTAAAATATTTAAGTATACCTTTTTTTTTAAAAATATAATTTTTTTTTTGAAGAGTATTCTTAAGTAGGAATTTGTATTTTTAAACTTAACCTTATCTATTTAAATGATTTTAATAAAAATCTTTTCACTCCTCTGTTTCAAATTAACACTTCATTCTTCATATATCCCCAATTTATATCTGGGTTTAATTTTATAAAACCTCTCTCCTTTAAGGCTAATAGCCCCCCCCCCTCAACCACAGTCTGTTGCCTTTCGTCTGATAGTGTCATTGGAATGGATAAATTCTGTATTAGTTTTTCGACAGCTGTCAGAGTTAAATTTCTAATTCCGACATGAACTAGGTCTCTATATCGGTGTTGAATAAGACGGACGCTGTTTTCGTCGGTTGAAATAGTTCTCTTCCCCATATTAGTTGATTTCGGATTTTTTTATGTAGTAATTTATTTCTGAGATGAGGTATTATATACATTCCAACCACCTGAAGAAGACCGCAGTGTACAACGGCCGAAACGTTGTATTAAATATGGCGACAAAGATGAGGACACTAGTCTGAATAATGTAAATAATGTACTAATGTATTTGGTCTGTAATAAAAATACGTTGAACATTATTTGTACATCAGTTTTAATATTTTATATTACGAGTATCCACTTGGATTATATACAAACCGATTTATTATCTACTACCTTGACGATAGTATATATGTCAGTTTCTTCATATCTATCTATATATCTCTTTCAGTGCTTTTATATCTATCTATTTATCTCATTATGTTCATATCGATCTATCTCAGTATGTCTGTATATATCTATCTGATGTATTGGAATAATCAGTCACCGCATGAAGGATTACACTATAGGTAGAAAGTACCTTAAAGTCAACCGTCTACGAGAGACTACGGGAAGAGTGAGAGCGAGAGCGAGAAGACGCAAGCACGTACGACCTTCCAATTAGTGACACTCTACTAGATTGACCTGTGTGTACAACTGTACAGTATTTTATGTTGCACTTGTTGTGTACAATAAAACTTTCTTCTAGTATCCTCCTAGTGTTGTGTTTATTCCCTTAGCACGGAATATAACACTATCTATCTATCTATCTATCTATGCTCATATCACTGTATCATTAACCAATCACCATTATATCAGAAAGAACTAAAATATACTTGTATATTTTTTTAGACAGAATTGTCTCTGAAAATACATTTTCTCTATGTGAATACGAAATAACTATTTCATAACTGGTCGTTTCCACACCTTTGAACAATGAAGACATTTTACAACCATGCATCACTAACCCTCCTAACGTAATTTGGGTAAACCCCTCTTTTTCATTCTTCCGAATGAAGAGACTGTATCAAAATGAGCTAATAAAGGTACAACATGAGAGAGTCTATTCGATCAGTCGTTCTTGTTGCCGTCTCGAAACTGCCATTCCATAACTAAGGTTAGAAATGCTAATGTCGTATAAACAATGGATTCGTGAGGAGTTTTGCTGATGTATTTTACAAACAATATTTTCTACCGCCTTGTACGAGATCATATTTTATTTATACTCGTGAAATTCTAGAATAGGGAGGCTGTTATGCAAACGGCTGTCATCTCGCTTTCGGTAGGTTGAATCCATGTGGTTCACGTGACAGCCGTTGAGCGTCGTCAGTTCGTAGACTGACGAGTATGAGATGCTATGTAGATCGCGGAGAAAACAGACGTCACAAGGCAACGGTAGGGTGAAAAGATGAGCCACCATTGAGCCTCCGACGTAATAGTTTTCTTTTTAGGAAATATTATAAGTGTCCTGTCGATTTTCGTCCTTTCAAACTTGTTGTATACATATGTTATAATTTCTCTGTGTGGGAGAACATATATACTGGTGGTTTCGAAAATACTTTTACAAACTTTGATGGCAGCTTCCTCACGGTAAAAATTCCATGTAAATATCTCCTTCAGTCCTTCTTTTTGAGTTGTTAATTTTAAAGTTTACGGTGGACGCTGTTAAAAAGTTCTCCCGTGGTGAGTGATCAGAGGTCGAAAGAGCTTGCACACGTCACAAATGATACGGATACAGGAATTGCTCTTGAATTAATCGCCACAACGAAATATGAGATGTACGACATACTAGGGCTAATTGACGCTGGTTGGCACCTTGATCATCTCCGACATCCTGCAGAATGTGTTCTTCATAGTAAGGCGTGCGAGCGGGTCTCAGTCTTCCTCTAAACATAATTTGTATCCTGTATCAGTAACGCAACGAAAAATCAGCAGCAAATGTTGGATGACTCGACTGCCTTCGGTCTGAAAGTGCAAATCTGATACAGCCGTGCAGCCTCTCGTCCATTACTATTCTCGCGGCCGCATGTAAAAATCATATCTGCCTGCTCACGATATGAATATCCTGTCATTGTTAAAGGGACTACTTCTCAATTAACTCACTACTACACACGTGAAATGCGGAAGACAGTCTGGCCCCGAATGTACACGAATGACAAATGTAACCTCGTCTACATGACAACAGAGCGGCACTTACCGTAAACTTTATTTAAACTTAACTGAAAACGAAGGATTTGTCGACATATGTTATATAGACATTTTTACTTGTTCTGGTGTGAGGAGCCCACAGCAAATTTGATGGAAGTGTTTTTGATACACCACACACACACACACACACACACACACACACACACACACACACATATATAACTCTGAATTCAAAACCTGCGGAGGGTCATTTGGGGACCTCGTGGCATTCAGTGCACCAGGTCTCTGTATTCGTCCCTTCAAAAAGTGTGGATGGTCCTGCACGAAACCTTCACCACTTTAATCAAATCTCATGTGTCGGCGTCGGGCTCTCAGTTTCTAGGAACTGATCTGCTTGACCCTCATACGTCGAATCTGACTGGAGAGTCAATGATATATATAATACAGGTAATAAATCTGTTGGTATATAATTCAAGTGGATCGTAAAAATATCAAATATTAAAATTGATCAAAAAAGAGCTCATTGTATTTATTATAACAGAGCATATAAATTACACAAGAAAGTCACAAATTAACTCATACGAGGCAGAGTATAGATCTATTTCAACCAACGAGATGTGCGTCAGTCTTATTCAACCCCGGTGTGTAGACTGTGTTCGTGTTGAAATTCGAAATTTGAAATTTAACTTTGGCAGCAGTCGAAAAATTGTTACAGAATTTATCCATTTGGAAGCTTCAGACTGTGCTAAGGGGATGGTTGAATGTATTAGGCTTAAAGGGAAGAGGTTTTATAAAATTAACCCGCATATTAACCTTATGACACTAAATTGGGGTTATAGGAAGAATGATGTGATAATCGAAGCTAAAAGAGGGCCGAAATGGATTTTATATATAAAAAAATAATAATTATACCTAAAAAAAAAAAAATTTAGGTTCCTACGTAAAAGATAATAAATTATACTTAAAAATGAGATATATGAAAAACATTAACAATAAATATAATTTATATTAAATTTAATTATATATATTATTGTCATCCACAAACAGACTGTTTCGCTGTATCACAGCACTTCAGTGTGGCTAGTCGTCCGGTTACCACTAGCTTGGATCGAAACCCGAATGAATTGGTGTCAGTCGGAAATTCTACCACTAAGCCGTGGGATTAACTAATTGCCCACAATTGGGACCCCAACAGGTGCCACTATCCCGGGTCAGGGTGGACCTAGGAACATCAGCAACGAAGAGGTGGCTCCACGATCCTCAAAACCTCTTGATCAGAGGCTTTGTTGTTGGATGTAGTTTATCGTCTTACCCAGGATGCAAATTTCTCGTAAATATTTCATCAACAGTTATTTGAATACTAATCATGATTTTCTTTTACACGTCCTACTGTTTAACCGATAGCTATGGGAGGGAATATATGCATACATTTCCTAAGGTACAGGGGTTGGATAACATAATTGGAACAGGTGCAAATTCCACTCCTATATTTCAAAGACCTATTATATTAAGAAATTAAACTAAAATTTCGTAATTGCAGGTGATATCTATTGTAAATTTAATGTCTTGTCTTATTTATTTTTAGAATTTAGTAAAATTTAAGCTGAATACTTGACTTCTCAGAGTTCCAAAAAGGGCAAATTGTTGAGGCTTGCATGGCAGGAGCCTCGATCACTAAAGTTGCTGTACTGTTTGGTCTTTCAAGAGCTACCATATGAAGAACTATGAAGCAATTCGAGAAACAGGGCAAAACCTCTAGCAACCGTAACAATTTGGGCCAGACTTGCAAACTTACTGACAGGGACCGACGTGAATTTAAACGCAATGTGACAAAGAATCATCAAAGTGACTGCTGAGTTGAATAATCATCTGAATAGTCCAGTTTCTACTAAAACTGTTCGTCATGAGCTCCATAAGGCTGCATATCATGGAAGAGCTGCCGTAAGGAAATCTCTTCTCTTCACTCGTAACAATCAGAAGAGGTTGAAGTGGTGCTGAGATCGCAATGTCTGGTCTGCAGACCAATGGAAGCAAGTCATATTTTCAGACAAGTCCAGTTTTTCTTTTTCCCAACTTCAGGGCGAGTTTATGTGTAGAGGCCGCCCACGGAAGCTTACAAAACTGACTGCCTTTTTTCTAACAGTGAAGCATGGAGGTGGATCAATGATAGCTTGGGTTACCATATCATGAAAATGTCTTGGTCCAATAGTTGCCCTACATGGTAGAATCAACAGCCAAGTTTATTCTTTATTCTTTGATGTTGACTGCATATTCCAAGACGATAATATTCCAATACATACTGCTCAAGTGGTTAAGAATTGGTATGCAGAGCATGACAGTGAGCAAGACCACATAGAATGGCCTCCCCAATCTCCAGATATCAATATTATTGAACATTTGTGGTGCATTTTGGAGCGACAAGTTAGGAACCGCTATCCTCCACCGTCGTGTCTTAAAGAGCTAAAGCAAGCGAAGAATGGCTGAAAATGTCTCCGGCTGAAGTCAGAAAGCTGTATGATTCCATTCCTAGGTGTATTAAAGCTGTATGCGAGGCTAAAGGAAGACCAACTCTATATTAAATTAATGTTCTTTGAATTAACAAGTGTTTCAATTATTTTGTCCAACCCACGTATTTTTGAGTAAGTTTGCGGCTAAGTGAAAATAACAACCTGACTAGAATTCGAATTCGTATCTCCAAATTCTCATACCGAGCCGCTTTTTTCACCACCTGAACAACTACACATTACCCTTAAACAGTAGGCATAATCAATTGATATTTCATTGGATATCAGCGGATAATATCTTCTTTTACTTAATCGGCCGTTATTTAATCATGATTGGCATATGATCAGGTAGATGAGTTTGGAGCCACCTCCTAATTGCTGCAGTTTCCACGCCCACTATCAGCCAGGGTGGTAGCATCTGTTAGGGCCCCAACTTTGGGCAAACGCTTGACCCAATAACTTGGGTCACAATGAAAGTGTAAAAATAGGTTTTAATGCCAGCAATACATTTTTGAAAAAATATTACCAACAATACTTTTCTGAAGAAAAAATATTATCAGCAATTCATTTTTGAAGAAAAAAATCAACGGCAAAACTTTTTAGAAGAAAAATATATTACCAGCAATACATATTTTAGGAAAAACAAATAGTCCCAGTAATATATTTTTGAAGAATAACAATATTATCAGCAATTCATTTTTGAAGAAAAAAAAAAACTATTACCATCAATACATTTTTGAGGAAAAAAAAACTATTACCATCAATACATTTTTGAAGAATAAAACATTAGCAACAATAAATTTTTGAAGAAAAAATATTAGAAGCAATAAATTTTTAAGAAAAATATTACCAGCAATAAAAATCTTGTCGGCATTAAATAACCCATTGAGGTTAATATGCCATAAAACAAAACAACAAACAAACAAAAACAATGCTAAAGTCCCATATATTTCTGGCTACTTCCAAAATAGAAAAAAAGGTAAAGAATGAAGACAACTTTAGACAAAGCACGTGTAACTGGATTGAGCATACATTCCTTCATGTAAAATCATTGTCAAAAATAATAAATTTTCAAATATAAATTTTTTACTTCCTAGTTTTATTTATATTTATTAAAATATCATTTTGTAATATTTTTACATAATTAAAACGGCAATAATCATAAAATGTACTATATATATATATATATATATATATATATTCACCTACATATTATACTCTATTTTTTTAAGCGTTTCACCCCAACAAGACGGGAACTCACTAGCACGCAAGGGGTTACAGAGAACTGGAGTGAGTCCAAATAGGAGTGATGGAGGAAAGGATGAAGAGAAGGATAGGGGATAGATCAATACATCTGGAGACGTCGATTGACATTACATTTGAATAGTTGGAGATTATAGCTATCAGGGAAACAGGAATAGGGAAGGGAGTTCAACAGGCGAGAGGTGTGAGGCATGAAGCTATTCGAGTAGAAGAGACGGCTATATTTAACAGTTTCGACAATGAACGGGTGTGAGCGAGATGCAAGTCTAATAGAACGCTTAAATTTATGAAGTCTGGGAACCAGTGAAATCAACACATCGGAGCAGTTACCGTGAAAGTATTTGTAAAAAAGATAGAGGTAGGCGCGTCTGTGAGAAAGCGACTACAGACGAGGTGCCAGATCAGGGCCAATTATATACCTTACAAATGCATTCAATATTTTCCAATCATTTGATGGTTAACGATTTCATTGCATGCACGTCGGACATCCCGACTTGGTGTCATGGTTATCAAGCTTACCTCACTAGAACAATTAAACTGAGTAGTGATTTCAATCCTTACTGGCTGCCTCCTTGCTTTCGGCCTTCTGCCAAATCTAAGCTACTCTTAGTAAATAATCATGCACATTTCTGATCAATATTACAAAACAAACTCTCTGGTATTATTTTTTCCAAACATTTTGTTGTTGTTTTGTATAATGTTGCATATTGAAATATCTGCTTTTCTTTTTCTTAATGAAATAAAAATAGTTATATACTCCCTAGGAAAAAAATAAGGAGAAAAGAATTTAATAGTTTTAAGCAGTGTTCTCGGCACCGGTGTCTGCCCAGAAAGCATATTACGTTTGCACGCCGGCTTTATCCATTCATACTTGCAGAAGAATGAATATCAACTAACATGTATAAAGTGCCATGCTTTACTCACGGTGAAACACATTTTAAATGAATTCACTCACTTAGCCACCGAAATACACAAATACTACGAAGAAAAGAACAGGAGAAAACTATAGGAAAACACTAAAACCGTCGACATAATGTCCTGCCTTAAAGAAATACTTTTATACCAAAGCATATAACACCTACAGAGTGGCTCAAAAAATTTTTATCACCCCTACCAAAAAGTAATGAGAAAAATAAAAGAATCGGTAATACAAAGCACATATACTGGATTCGGCTTATTGACTTTCATTGACGCTGTCACGTATCGAGAAGTGTCTCTTCTTAACTGTAGGAGCTAGTGTCAGCCATTTGAAATATAAAATTATATCATATAGTGGGGGTGTAGAATTTCAGACTATCCTATACAATACATAATCTGCAACCTATATATCTATAAAGCATATGTTTACCCTGAAAGTATAAAAGGAAGTAAAAAATATACCTATACAGTTGTCGGCTTAAAATTGCGTTCAATTCATATTTAATTGAAGCCATTAAATTGCGTACAATTTAGAATTTGGCTTTAATTAGCCCATAGTGAGTGATATGCCGCTAAACTGAAACGACTAAACCAAAGCAGACTAAACATTTGTATGCCATTACGATATTACTTGAGATAATTGAAAATTATCACGGCGTGTGTCGTGTCCGGATATCAGACAAATTATTATCATAATACATATTTTCGGCTGAACTTTTTTTCCCGTCCTTCTGTAAGTGCATATCGCGACAAGATGTGATTAATGCCGGTCGTGGTATCAGTCTGCATGGCACTAAAATATGATGAATGATCAAAAAATCCTTCAGGGAACATTTACAACAATCTCGGCCAACGTTCTCGTGGACGCATCAATAAATATGGCTTCTCAAATAGGTTATTTCAACGGTCACTAATCGAAAAAGACTTTTTTGTTTATCATTTACACGCGGAAAAATTTCTGTTTTGGACATGGCCCAAAGTGAAAAACGTCGAAAATTATGATGGTCTCTCACTGTTTTTTTTTTATGGAAACGAAAGGATAACAATTTTTGATAATTTAGTAGTCATTCCATCTCATCGGTTTTTATTTTTTTCTTCAGTCATTTCTTCGACACGCGTTGTGGCGTCAAGATCTTTAATAACATCTCTAAAAACGACAAACGTTCAACGATATATTCAAATAGCGAGCGATCTTCTTTCGCTCGAATAATTATAGACCGTTTTTAACTTTATTGTTATATTTTTATATTTGTAGATATTTTTTTGCGTTTTCTCCATTTGATTTACGATTTGGGATTTCGATCAATTGATTTTCCGTAGAAACATAACATTGTCATTATCTTTTTTTTCTGCCTTCTTACACGATGATTCTTTGACCCGAGGGGGCGTAGAAGAAACCGAGTATAATTTATTTCACTTGCCATTCCTATGGGAATTTTTGGAGCAGTCTCAAATTGTCTTGGAGGAGAAAATCATTGATGTTTATAATATAATGTTAAACAGACATCTATACCTACATATTTGTATGCATATATATATATATATATATATATATATATATATATATATATATATATGTATAGGAACAAAGAAAGATCGAAAGACTGAAAGAAACTTGCCAAGAAGCAAGATCGCGTGGAAATTTACAAGTTGTTGAATCAGAGCTAAAAACATATATTGGTTTCGAAATGAGATCTCTAGATTATGAGGATGTCTTTCTTAACGATAATGCAGAAGATTATCTTTAAAAAAGAGAATAGTACGCATCTGACCGGGAGGCTGATTAAAGCGAAAAAAATCTGCCATTTATACGTGCAACGTAATTGTTGAGATGTGGGGTCTGGCAGGACACACCATTTAACACGACAGAATCAGCCGTGATATTAGTATTGAATACTCAGCTAGACCCTAGTCATTGCAATAGTAGTATCATCATCATCATAATCATCATCATCATACGTGGTTTAATGATTATCAAGCATGACTCGCTAGATAAATTACGACTGAATAGTGGGTTCGATCATCACTGGGAGCCCCACACTTTGCGCCTGTTGCCACATCTAAACTACGGTCAAAAATCACCGTAGCAAGTCATATTCTTTTATGTGACAATTGTAATTTATTTTTGCTCAATAAAAGTTAATTAAATAAAAAGGCGTAACTTTAGCCGCTCTATATCGTTCAATTCAAGACGACTAATTCCAGAAGACTGCTATAAAGAGAGATTACTAAAATGTTGATATGTCATCCTCGTGTTTATTCATGGATGAAAATTGCTAGCCATTCGCAATAATTTTTCTGTTGAGGATTCTCCATCTCTTTCGACATGATTCGCACGTCGGAAAAAAAAATCACACATGTCATATCATAAGTGGATCATTTTTAACCCTAATTTTGCTGTCCTCAACAGTATCAATATCTGCGTGAATAAATGCCACATTCCATTTGAATGATCATGTCTTCTTGAGACATATCTGAAGTTTCTCCTTTTCGAAATCAGTGCGTCCAACCAATTCAATGCTAGCGATTGCTGCCAAAAAACATAACACCTCGCCTTCTTCGTTGACGTCTCTCTCGGCACGGCCTAGGGTCATTCCTTACTCTTACTGTCGGTACCTTCCACCGCCACTCTGACCTCGGTCGTGAATAGCTCACATTAAAGTGTATTTTCGCAGAAATATTCGGCCCAGGTAACACGTTTTGTCGGGTATTTTGGCTTCAGAGAATGTCACAAGATGCGTTTAGTTTCATATTTCCAAGCGGTTCAGAAGCATAATGATTTTATTTGTATTTTGACAGCCAACGGCAGAAACATAATATTATTGTTCATTACATGCCCGCGAATCATCAAAAGTGTTTCCTCTCATTGAGTAAGACACACGTATCAACAACTCAAGCATTTATAGGTAGGCCGATGCGAGACGAATTTCTCAGTCTTACATTGATCTCTGTCATGTCTTTCGGCAATGTCCAGTTTTGTTTTCTCTTCAATAAGTATTTCGGCAATTGTCGCTAATTCATCACGATACAAAAACGATTTGGTAGCCGTTTTCTATAAAATATGAAAAAGAGCAATCCAAGATGCATTACAAAAATGGCATCCGAATGTTTATTGATACACACCAAAAATTTGATATTGCACAACGTTACGTAAGCCAGTTTTGCAGACCTGCTATTGGAAATGTCTGAAAACAGATACATTCAGATAGAAGAAACACAATTCGCATTAAACTTTTAAACACATCCATCCATGTACAAATTAATTGAAACAAAACGAATAATTCCTTTTATTATTTACTTTCCAATGAAACATCCCCCAGTGCACATGTCACTACTTCGTATATACATTCCCCGAAGTCGTTCTTTGCAGATTGACCACAGATACTTGAATGGATTTAAATCAGGAGTTTCGGGGCTAGTCAAGTACTTTGCTTAGCTCACTGGTAAGGCTTGCCAGTCTGTTCGTGCAGCGTTATATTTTTCGTATGCTGCCTCGGAGTAACGTCCATCGCAGACAATGGCTGTAGGACAACTAATCGACAGTGAAGACAATTGTATCTGGGAATAATGAAAATCTGATGCAATCACGGATGACGCAATATTTTTCAAGGGCAAACAAATTTCATCACACGCCCCGAAAATAGATTCATATTACTGCACACCACTGCAAACAACCTAATCTGAGGAATGTATGTTCGGTTGGATCGGCCAACGACTAGGCGTGACCAGCCGGCTGGTTGGTTGAGTGCGCACCAAGGCCTGTGGTGCCACGGGCTGGCGGAGTACATTTCACTAAATCGTTCGACTACTCGATCGTCCGAAAACACTGGGTGTTCAACCGGTCGAGCTCACGACGGGATGAGGTCCCACTGGCAGGCGGACTACAATTCACAAAATTGGATAAACTGTGCAAAGTCGACTACTCTTGGCATCCGTTGGTCGGTCGAGCGTGCACCACGGCTTGGTTTTTGCGTGACGAAATATAATTCACAAATGTGGACAAATTAAGTGAATTCGAAGAAAAGAAAATATGTCTACGGGTAGAAATCGAAACTCTATTCTATTTTCAATTTGAAAAAAAAAAAAATCAAGCTAAGCGGACATTATCATTAAGCTACGAGAAGCTATAGAAGCAAATCGAATCTCATTTATTTTACTTTACTTTGATGTAGAAAGGCAGGAATCCGTATAATTAAGCAGTGCCTCATCGATGGTATGAAATGATGTTTGATAGAAGATTAAGTGCCTCAGTTAGGAAACCGCTCAGTAACAGCATGGTCGTTATAAAAGTGAACATGTGTTACACCATCTGAAAAATTAAGAGATAGATAAACAGACAGACAGATAGATATGAACAGACTGGGATATAAATATATATATATATATATATATAGAGAGAGAGAGAGAGAGAGAGATAGATAGGTAGATATAGGGAGAAATATTGTAAGTTTCATCTTTCAAAATGTTAAAGGTTAGTTTATAACTCCATGGTTGAGTCCGCTCAGTCTCAGAGGGCGTCACTGTCCAGCAAGATTCAATGACCTTTTTTAAGAATGTAGAACTCGTTCAGAAATATATATATATATATATATATCTTAGGAATTATTTTTTTCACCTTTTGGATACGAAAATAAAAAGATGAGAATTCTTTACAAAATTGTTATTGAAACATACTGTGCTATTACATTTACTGTGACCGATACTAAGGGCTCTTCAATCTCCCTCTCCAAGAAAAGGACAGAGAGAAGTACTGATCAACGCTTTTTGCAAATTCTTTGTTCAAATAGTCAACATAATGACAAAGAAAAACATGCTTTTTCATATTTTCGTTATCCCACTAATTTCAATATTAAGGCTACATATAAATTGTATTTAAATATTCTTACTAGTAGCAGTTAATATAATTACAAAGAACATTTAAGGTTTTATTTTTTAATATTCAACTATCTTACGTATTCTACATTTAAGCAGTATAAATCATCTGTCGACACGTTTTGTATAGACTTTGTACATTATTATTTAACTAAGGGAGAATTACCAAGCAAGCCGGTCAAGGAATTCTTCTAAATTGGATGAATCCGAACAAAACCCAGACGACCGATAATCCCTTTGGTTAAGAGGCCGAAATAGCCGGGCTACAGGATTTGCAGGTCCTAGGATTTAGCTGAACCATTAAGTGTATCCGGGATTGTCTTTTAAGTAGCTTGAGTTCCCATCTTCTCAGAGATTGGGGGATAGAGAGAGAGAGAGAGAGAGAGTAAAATAGAGATGATTGTAATATTTCCATTGAAAAGGGGCGCTTAACATCAGCCCATGGTATTGACAGATGATTGAGTAACTGTCATTAACTTCCCCGGTTGACATGGGTTGAATAGCCATATGCTTAGAAAAGCAGCCTTAAATTGAAAGGTTGAATTGTATGTGTCGCAGAAATAGAGTAAACCAATTGAATCAACTTATCTTCCTTAACCTTTGCCAGATACTAACTCATCTTTCATTGTTTCTTTCTTTCTCTCTCTGTCTCTATATATATTATATTACTTATTGGAAAGCGCTCAATATCGGTGCTAGAGCTAACAAACTCGCACCTATACAATTGATATATATATATATATATATATATATATATATATAAGTGAACACTGAAGTCGATAGGCTGTTTCATGCTGGATTTTTCTCAACGGGAAAGTCGAAAAAATCCAATAATTGCGTCTAGCATGAAACAGCCTGTTGCCTCTTAGTGTTGACTTCAATGTTCCCTTTTATATTTATATACGCTCTATCTCTGATATTGAGCAATTTATGATAGATAGATACATAGATAGATACATAGATAGATAGATACATATATACATACATAGATAGATAGATACATATATACATACATAGATACATAGATAGATAGGGTATATATAGAAAAGTATTAATCCAAGCAAGATTGATTAGAAAAAAAACGTTGAGGTACCAAAACATGAATCTCAGCCAAAATTTAAGAGGAAATTGGAAAAAATGCAATAAAAGTTAAACAGACTTCGATGGTTCTTGCTAATCAATCATGTTAGTATATATTTATCTATCTACACACAAACACACATGCATATATATATATATATATATATTATATATATATTATATATATATATATATATATATATATATGCAAACTTCGATGGGTACATTATTGTCATTTTACATAAATAATTTCTCGCATGGTATTTGTTTATTTTGGATTTTGTCGACTGTAAAATAGAGTAAGGTCCGTTTGGCACCGTCTGTGAGAAAAAAGAGGGCCATAAAGCAATTCACTCCGCAAAAATTTGGAAACGGCATTGTATACTGCTTGGCATTCGAACCTAAAGTGTATTTGGGTGTAAATCTTAAGACTGCGCTGAGGATTCGGAAAGAAGTTGGATGAATTAAATGGTGACTACGAAGGTAAGGCAGCTCGTAAAACTCACTCAGATGGGTTTGATAAGAAAATAATTCTTGAATTTGTTGGCGAGTCAGTGTCAACACGGAGGCCTGCATAAAGTGCCCTGAGGTGGCAGTGCTGCCCTGGGTCAAGAGTTGAGCTGCTGGAAGACTATATATCTGGTATAGGACTCTACACCATACTACACAGACAGGAGATCCCAATCATCTATCAGACAATTTCTGCGAGATTATAACACCTTATATCTCACCACCTAGCTCCCCAAATTAAACCCCTTGATTATTATGTGTAGGGCGCAGTTGAGCGACAGACCAACAAAACTCCTTATATCATCAATGATGAACTGAAGGCAGGGTTTATAGCAACATTCACCAACTTAAAAAAGGAGGCCGTCGAGAAAAGTTGCAGGTGATTCCAATGTTGTCTGGAGGCCATGGTTGAAACCAATATTAATTTAATTGAATATATTTACTTTTTAGCATTTCAAGGAAGTTTTGTATAATTTTGGTAAATATATCAATTAAAGTGAAATGTTAGTGTTATTACTATTTTTGCGTATTTTACACGATAATTTATCCATCGCACCTAGTGTGTATATATATATATATATATATATATATATATATATATATATATATATATATATTAGGATATTGCAACAATAACATATAAGAATCGCTACACAATTGCAATCGTTATACTATGCATAACGATGTGTCTCCGCAGGCGATTGTAAAATACTGGTGAGTGAATGATTAATTTGGTTTCCAAAGTAAAATACATCCTCATTTTTGGAAAAAAATAAAAATATATATAAGGCTTGAGGGCTTTACCCTGATCAACCAAATAAATATGACCTAGGTTAAATTCAAACTAAGCAAAAAAAGTAAAAATATAAATTATTATCTTTAAATGTGTCATGGCCAAGATTTGACATCAAACAGCATCATACATTAACTTAAGGACAGATACAAGTGCCTTACAATAAATTTACACATGCCAGAAATCAACTTTCATAAGAAATAAAAGCGGGTGGGTAAAGAGGTATGTTACCCGAATGTCCAAGTAATTATAGGCTTTGCGCATTTCGCACGGAAGCAAGAAAACCGAAAACGGTTCAAAAGTACAAATGAAGAAACTATTAGAACACAACTTACAGTCACATCTAGATATTTCAACAGTAAAACAATGAGAAGTAGTTTCCATTTTTGTATGCTTAAATTCATGTCGTCGACGTGCCAAGAGAGCTCATTAGGACAATTACCAGGAAATATTTGTAGAAAAGACAAAGGGAAGCCACGTTATGTCGGTGGGTAAACAACTGAAGACGAGATGCCAATTCTGGACCGATGACATTACAAAGCCTTCTTTGGAGTTTGTCACTAATGTAGAGGGATATATATTCGAAACAGCAGATATGGAATCAATATTTAAATCACAGACGAATGGTAGATTTATAAGCGTACAGAAGGTTTCTGTCGCGACAAACCAACTTTCCAAGCAGTAGACATATTGATTAACTATAACAATTCTATTTGGAAAAAGTCAGACCAAGAAGGCTCTAAGTGTTGGCTATCGTAAAGATTAGCATCAGGAAAAGAGAAATATATATTTGTTTTTGATACGTGACGCCTCGTCAGCTTATGTATGTAATGCTCTGGTTAAAATTATGTATTTTAATTATCTACTTAATTACGTATAAATATAATCTGAGTTAAGAATGCTAATAATCGATTGCAACCTCACCACCCGTGCATAATAATGAAATGTTCCGAAGTAAGAAAATATTTTTCTACACGAATAAAGGAATCTATCATTTAAAAACAGGTGGACCCGTCTTAGAAAAGGATTTATTTTATTTCTTTTGATTCGCGTAAGAATTCTTTTCATATTGTTACATTTACATACAAGAGGAATTCTTTCTAAGAAGAGAGGAAACTGCATAAACCAAAAAAGTACATTCGTCTTACGGATAATACAGACTGTCCATAAAGTTCGTGTGCACTTTAAAAAATTATAACTTCATTTGTATTTGCGATAGAAATAATCTGTAAAAAATGTTATAAAGTTTAATGTACCTAGTTTTAAGTATGGCTAAAATAACTAATGTGATTTCAGACATTACTGTAAATCAGTTGGCAAATATTACCAGCAATACATTTTTGAAAAAAATATTACCAGCAATATATTTTTGAAAAAAATATTACCAGTAATTTATTTTTAAAAAGAAAAATATTTCCAGCAATACATTTTTGAAAAAAACTATTACCACCAATTTATTTTTAAAAATAAAAATATTTCCAGCAATACATTTTTGAAAAAAAATTATTACCAGCAATACATTTTTGAAAAAAAAATTATTACCAGCAATACATTTTTGAAAAAAAAATTATTACCAGCAATACATTTTTGAAAAAAATATTACCAGCAATATATTTTTGAAAAAAATATTACCAGTAATTTATTTTTAAAAAGAAAAATTATTTCCAGCAATACATTTTTGAAAAAAACTATTACCACCAATTTATTTTTAAAAATAAAAATATTTCCAGCAATACATTTTTGAAAAAAAAATTATTACCAGCAATACATTTTTGAAAAAAAAATTATTACCAGCAATACATTTTTGAAAAAAAAATTATTACCAGCAATACATTTTTGAAAAAAAAATTATTACCAGCAATACATTTTTGAAAAAAAAATTATTACCAGCAATACATTTTTGAAAAAAAAATTATTACCAGCAATACATTTTTGAAAAAAAAATTATTACCAGCAATACATTTTTGAAAAAAAAATTATTACCAGCAATACATTTTTGAAAAAAAAATTATTACCAGCAATACATTTTTGAAAAAAAAATTATTACCAGCAATACATTTTTGAAAAAAAAATTATTACCAGCAATACATTTTTGAAAAAAAAATTATTACCAGCAATACATTTTTGAAAAAAAAATTATTACCAGCAATACATTTTTGAAAAAAAAATTATTACCAGCAATACATTTTTGAAAAAAAAATTATTACCAGCAATACATTTTTGAAAAAAAAATTATTACCAGCAATACATTTTTGAAAAAAAAATTATTACCAGCAATACATTTTTGAAAAAAAAATTATTACCAGCAATACATTTTTGAAAAAAAAATTATTACCAGCAATACATTTTTGAAAAAAAAATTATTACCAGCAATACATTTTTGAAAAAAAAATTATTACCAGCAATACATTTTTGAAAAAAAAATTATTACCAGCAATACATTTTTGAAAAAAATTTTTACCAGCAATACATTTTTGAAAAAAATTTATTACCAGCAATACATTTTTGAAAAAATAATTACCAGCAATACATTTTGAAAAATAGTAAAAATATTACCAGCAATACATTTTGAAAAAGAAATTAATACAGCAATACATTTTGAAAACAATATTACCAGTAATACATTTTTGAAAAATAAAATATTACCAGCAGTACATTTTTGAAAAAAAAAAATTACCAGAAATACATTTAAGAAAAATATTATCAGCTATATATTTTGAAAAATAAATACTACAGCAATACATATTGAAAAAAATATTACCAGCAATAAAAATCTTGTCGGCATCAAAATGTTGATATGCCGTAAAACAAAACAAACCAAACCAAAAAAATCCTGTTCATTTTTCTCTCGTTTCTCTCTCTTATCTTATAGTCTTGATAAATTTCAGAAGCGTCTTCGGGCCTTGTGGATAATGAATTATTTTCTACTCGACGATCTATACACCACAGATGAAACATCACAAGTCTCCCGCTACCCAATCGTTAGTTCCCTGATAAATATTCTAACGAGCCCTGTTACTTAGGTCTACCAACCATGACATTTTTACGAATATTCGCCATTCAGTTTGTATTCTGTTAGGAAGAAAGAAGTTTCATTCGGAGAGCTTCTTCCCAAGAAACTCGGACTTCTACCTCGAATCATTGATCTTCAAAAAATGAAATTCAATGTTAATCGTTATCTATTGTCTTCCTAATTACTCTTCTATTGTTATCGCTTCCTTTAATATTTTCTATTTCTTTCACGACCTGTAACCATCTCTGTCGTGCTGGCTTTACTGACATGTTTGGGGTGAATTTGATTAAAGAAACGTTCAAAAATATAAGTCGTTGTCTTAAGAAAAGCAGCCTGGATGTAAAACACTTTATAAACATCTTGAACAATTATACGTATGCTATTTGCAAAGAATCGTAATCGCACATCCATATAACAATAATCTAACAAATAACAACATATACGTGGGTATTAAATCTATTAGCGATGCATTAGCGGAGAGACGAAGAATTAAATGAAGTTTTAAATTGCTGTTTGCATTTTTAAATGAACATGTCTGTAACGTGTATGTCTTTCATTTAATATGCCTGCAGCTGAATAGATTTTCTTTTTATACGTTTTTTCAATTACGTATAGTTTTTCCTTTTCTTTTTCATTTCCTCTCTTTTACTAACATTACCATCGCCTCCTTCTCTGTTTTTCGCTATTCCCCACCCTGACCATTGTCTTCGCCTATCAATTGTTTTTCTTCAAGAAATAAAAAAAAGAAGTTTTGTTATATTGGGTTGTAAAATCAAGTTATTTGGCAGAAAATTGGTTGCTGATTAAGAATGGTAGCAAAAATTGTCAATACATTTCTTCATATGTATCTACCTATCTCAGTCGATTCATATCTATCTTTCTATCTATCTATATTTTTAAAAAAATATTTATATATATATGTATGTATGTATGTACGTATGGATATATCTATCTATCTATCTCAGTCGGTTTAAGTATCTACCTATCTATAATATTTTTCATATACCTGTATTTATTTATTTATTGTGGCCGAATGATTAGAACGTTCGATTTCTGACCATGAGACACGGGTTCGAATCTTATTATTGTCGATTTGTCACAAAAAAAAAAAACCTCCTGATGTTATCGGATAGGATAAACGTGCAGCAACTTTGGAATGTGCCTGAAAACCATATCACGGGTTGAGTGAAATTGGGGGCCGTCGATAGCTGTGCTAGCTCGAAGCCACACGTCATCGTGGGCGAGGGCTTGAGCATGCTGGCATTGTAAAAATTGTTTATCACGTTAGATAACACGATCTCTCCCAGACACTGTCAGAACTGTTCACTATAAACCGCTCTGTGGGTTTTGAACAAACACAAACGGGCCTGAGCGAGCGTCTGCAATAAAGAATTGCTAGACGCCCTAGAAGACAGGCATCCTCGAATACGATTATGTATGTATCTATCTGTTGGTATCTATGCATATATCTGTCTTTTTCACATGTTATGAAATATCTTTTTGCAGACAGTCTATATCTCTCTATCTATCACTATATATATGGTACACAATTCATATATATATATATATATATATATATATATATATATATATATATATATATATATATGAAGAAATATAGTCTTAAAGTGTGCTATATTTATGGGATAAAGTGCTCAATATCAGAGATAGTGCGTGTGTAAATATAAAAGTGGACATGGAAGTCAGCTCTTAGAGGCGACAGTCTGTTTCATGCTAGTGCAATCGTCAGCCTGACGATTGCACTAGCATGAAACAGACTGTCGCCTCTAAGTGCTGACTTCCATGTCCACTTATATATGTATATATATATATATAAGTGAACATTGAAGTCAACACTTAGAGGCGACAGGCTGTTTCATGCTAGACGCATTCGCCATGCCACGAGTGTTGTATTTTTTCTCGGCTATTTATATATACGGGTCAGTGGTGCATTGTGGGTAGTATATTTTGGCGCTTATTTTACCGGAATTCGTTTATTTATTTATTTGGGTTAATTTATTTTGCTTGTTTCTATTTATTTTTTATTTTTATTTCTTATCTTATATATTTATTTATTTCAATTTTAATCGGTGTTTTATTAACGTAGTAAAAAATGAAGAATCGAACGATATAAACAATTTTTAACTACGTTAATAAAAAACGATTAAAATAAAAAAATACGATAAATACTAGAAGTGCGAGAGAAGATTTGGGTAGAAGAGGCGGTTACGTTTAATTGTGTCGACAGTGAACGGGTGGGACTGAGATACCACCCTAGTAGCACGCTTAAATTCATGTAATTGGCGTACCAGTAAAAGTAGCTCATCAGAGCAGTTGCCACGGAAATATTTGAAAAACAAGACAGAGCTAAGATGCATAAAATAATAAAGAAAATACAATATAACCATAAACTACAAGAAGACAGAATGCATGGTCATTATCAGTATCAGTAAAAGGATGAGCCCGAATTGCGCAAATCAAACATGTGCGGAAGTTTAATATCTGGGAAATGTTTTGACCGAGGACGGAAGGTGCGACGTTGGGACCCACAGACGGATTGGGATGGCCAAGAATGCATTCCAACAACTGGCCAGAGTACTGCGAGACTGGAGGATTTCTTTGGTGACAATGAAAAGAGTACTGAGTTGCTACGTGATATCTATCCACATATACGACAGCGAATGTTGGACGGTCTCCTCGAATATGAAGAAGAGACACGATGCAACGGAGCTATTGTTCTAGAGTAGCCATCGAAGGATATCATGGACCGAGCGCGTGAGGAACGATGAGGTTTTTTAAAGGAATCGAACTAGTTGGAAGTTTATACGTAACATCAGGAAGAGGCAGATGACATTTCTCGGACACGTAAAGAGATATGAGGGCCTGGAGAATCTGATACTCTCACAGGTTGAATAGAGAGACAAGGGGAAGCAATGTATGACATACCTTTTGGGCTTAAGCAAGTGGATGACAGAACATGGTCTGGGGGAGTTGGCAGAGGCACGAAACTTACTGAGAGCTACAAGGGACAGGAAGAAGTAGAGAGCCATGATCGCCTACGTCCTGAAATAACACGGCACATAAAAAGAAAAAAAAGATGATATATATATACAGATTTCAAGTGACAAAGAAAAATTTCTAGGTTCACTGGGAGTAATGTTATATCGAGCGAAATTTGGAAGGATTTCAGGACTTCATACAGAACATAGTTAATGAAATTGAGAAGACAAACGACCAAAACTCAATTGTAAAAGGAAAGAATTCATGGTCCTCATTAAAAGGAATAGCCTATAATTGGAACTATGAATTATCTCTTTTTATGTGCCATGTCCTTTCAGGACGTAGGTGATTATGGCTCTCCACCTCCCTCTATCCCTTGCAGCACACAGCAAGTTCCTTCCCTCTGCTTCCTCTTCCAGACCACATTGTCATCCACCTGCTCAAGCTCGTCAGGTATGTCACGCGCTGTTTTCCTTTGTCCCTCTTCCCCTCTATTCGACCAGTGAGTATCAGATTCTCCAGGCCCTCCTTTCTCGTGTCCCAGAATCTTCAGCTGCCTCTTCCTGAGGTTAAGTATAAATCTCCTCCTTGCTAGTCTTTCTTTTTATTTGCCATGTCCTTTCAGGACGTGGGCGATCATGGCTCTCCACCTCCCTCTATCCCTTGCAGATCTCAGCAAGTTCCTTCCCTCTGCTTTCTCCTCCAGACCACGTTGTCATGCACCTGCTCAAGCTCGTCAGGTATGTCACGCGCTACTTTCCCTTGTCTCTCTTTCCATCTATTCCACCCGTGAGTATCAGATTCTCCAGGCCCTCCTTCCTCATTATGTGTCCCAGAAACTTCAGCTGCCTCTTCCTGGTGTTAAATATAAGCCTCTTCCTTGTTTGCCTCCTCTCTAAGACCTCATCGTTGCCCACACGCTCGGTCCATGATATACTCAGCATCCTTTTGTTGAACTGCATCTCCGTCGCCTCGAGTCTCTTCTTCATCTTTGAGAAAACCGTCCAACATTCGCTGCCGTAAAGAAGGAGAGATATCACGTAACAGCTCAGTATACTTTTCTTTGTTACCAAAGAAATCCTCATGACTCGCAATACTCTGCTCTGCTTTTGGAATGTGTCCTTGTCCATCCCAATACGTTTACGGATCTCACTGTGGCATTTACCGTCCTCTGTCACGACGCTTCCCTGATATTTAAAATTCCGCGTCTGCTTGATTCTAGTGTTCTCGACCTGCAAATCGCATTTCGGGCTCATCCTCTTACTGATGACCACTATGAATTGGTGAAACCAAAAGACAGCAAATACAAAAAATAAATATCTAGGGATTATTTTAAAAGAGGACGGAAATATCTAAATACGAAGACCCATTTGTATAGAGAAATACGCTTTACAAAAGATAAGCGTATTTCGTTACAATCAAAGAAAAAGTGTACGTAATATCTCTCCTGCTATATGACAGTGAATGATGGTCAGATGAAAAAGAAAAGTGAGGCAAGAGAAATGTGGTTCTACAGAAGGATATTGAGAATAGCATTCACTGAAAATACAAGCATTGGCGAGGTTTTAAGGAAAATGGAAACAAAAAAGAAAACCTATATTTAGAATCCGAAAAAGCAAGATTAAATTCCTAGTAAAGAGGGTCTTTAGTATTTGACACTCAGTTATGTAACATGCATGATATACGTTTAGGCGATCATGTATCTTTCGATACATAACTGACGAGGCAGAATTTTGACCGCAGTTGGTTGCCATTTCTTTCTGCGGTAGACCCGTTGCGATCCAAGACTACAGAACCCGGTTTGTCCTGCTATTTAACCATAGCTGGGGGGAGAAGAAGAGGATTCATACCTTTCCCAAGGGTATTAGTAGGTAAGTGAATGTAATAGATTCGACTGGAATTCGAACTCTGCTCTGCGAGTCCTCAATCCGAGTCGCTATCGATTACTCCACTCACAAGACACAATGAAGTGAATAGGGCAGCGAATAACCTACTTAACGAAATTGTGTAAATTGTTGGCAGAACAAGAATGAGGAGAGATAGCAAAAAGACAAATCGAATGATTATTAGAGATAGTAAAAAGAGAAACGCTGTAAAGATCTAAGAATGACAGGAATCTGGACGAAAGACATGATCGCACACGATTCTAAGGTAGACAGCGTATAGAAAAGAAAGATATAGTGATATTCCAAGCTACGCTTGGATGTGGCACAAGGCCGAAAGTAAGTGGCACCCAGTGAGGATCGAACTCACTACTCAGACGTAATTGTTCTAGCGAGACAAGCTTGCTAACCATTACACCACCTCGAGGCGCCCAAGAAAAGAAAGATATATACTTATTTCTACACTCCAAACATGTAAGACTTTACATGTATACAGTATTAGCTAATATTTTATGTTGAACCGTCGATATTTGTAAAAAATGATGTTAAAATTTTAACAAATATCATTTTTCCCCCCCAATATTAATTCCATTTATATTGGGAAATACAGTTAAGGTCCCGTTTGATCAAAATTCAGTTATTTGGCGGTGAAACTGGATTGAACACTCCAGGGCGCAGGTCGGGGGAGATTGTATATTGAGGTCGTTTGCTGCCCAGAATTACATGCCCCTTCTTTCGGCCATAGCGACAAGCTCAAAAGTAATACACGGCATTACATTTTGGGACGGTTCGGCTAAAGGAGTGGCCGAAAATGTGTCACTGTTGACAGCTTTCGGGGCTCCATTCGAGGTTTCTCTGTGGATTTACTCCAAAAAACATTTTCGTTTTTGGATATGACCCCAACGCAGCGGTGGTTTAAAATCAAGGTTTTCCTTCCTCTACATGGACTGCTTCTCTTGAACTCGATCTACCCGAAAATATATAAATATAATGCGTATTTAATCAATATATAAATAAATTAGTATTAACATATTATTTGTTTTGGGGGTTTCTATCAATATCTTCATTTCTAAAGCTATCAAATACTTCGGTGTATGGATCAGTTATAACAAGTTTAGCATATGAGAAAAGATAATTGAACATAGACTAGGCTGTGCTAGAAGTAGTTTCGCCCAACACTACCAATATATATATATATATATATATATATATATATGTGTGTGTGTGTGTGTGTGTGTGTGCACACATCTCGCCTGTGGAACTCCCTTCCTTATTCCCTGACAAATATAATCTCCGAATATTTAAGTGTAACGTCAATCGACATCTCCAGTTGCCTTGATCTATCCACTTCCTTTCTCCACGACCCTTCCCCCTTTCATTCCTATCTGCTCTCGCTCCAAATCTTCTGTAACCCGCTTGCCTTGATCGATCCACTATCTTTCTCCACATCCTCTCCTTTACCATTCATATCTGCTCTTCCACCAAACCTTCTGTAACCCCTTGCGTGCTAGTGGCTTCCAGCCTTTCTTGGGGCGAAAAGCTTAAATTTATATATATATATATATATATATATATATATATATATATAGAGAGAGAGAGAGAGAGAGAGATTGTGAGAGGTACAGAACCGAAAAATAGGCAGGGAGACAGAGAATTTGTCCCTAATAGGCATTATGTGAAATGAAAAAATAAAAAAATAAGAAATGAAACACTCACAAGACAGACCAACCGGTTTCGTTCCCTAGCTTATCAAAGTCAACGGGGAACATTTATTTTATAATAAATAGCTTTTACTCTCGCAAACAATCTTCATACAATTAAAACATTAAAAGTGGAAATGAATAATCTGTATGAAAGATGAAAAAAAAAATATTCTAACCGAATATCGCAATTTCCCGCCAAAAAAAAAAAAATTATATATAGCAGTGTATATATATATATATATATATATATATATATAATGTTAGTGGCCAATATATATGCACAGATTCCCAAGACGATAGGATCCAAGTAGAACCAAATGTCCAGGACAGAGTAATATTATAAAAGGCTCAAACAAACGACTCCAGTGTAATAAGTTATAACCATGCAATATTAGTGTTTGAACCTTTTATATTATATGTACGTATATATATTAGTGTGTTTTTGAGATAGATACAAAGTGCCTACCTGTGCACGCGTGTCTCTATATAGGTCGTGGAACAAGACCGAGAGTGTGGAGCACCCGGTCAGGATCGAACTCTATACTCATTCTTAATTGTTCTAGTGAGACGACAAGCTTGATAAACATTACACCACGTCGAAGTGATCATAAATGATTGTCTATGCATCGCTTAGATGTGGCACGAGGCCAAAAGTTTGGAGGATCGAACTCCCTACTCAGTTTTAATCGATCTAGCCGGACAAGTTTTCTAACCCTTACACCACATCCCAAGTGTTCCACACGCCCTTCCTTTATATATGTCGGATGAAATGAAAAGCAGTATAGTGTAAAACGAACGTCGCAAATAATCCTAAGAATGATTTATGGCAGACAGACAATTAAAGATGCAACCTGAAAACTCGAGCTTTAGGGGTTTTTATTTAATATGTTGTTGATGTTTTTAAAGACCTGTGGCAAAAAGTGTCTGCGTCTGAGATCTGGTAATTCTTTACTCGGTGTATCGATCCATACAGACAAGCGCGCGCATACACATATAAACTTAAATGAACGACACAAATTGAAGTATACATATGTGTGTATGTGTGTGTGTGTACTTAAAGGAACGATACAAATTGAAGAAAATGTATACCTCAACAAGATGTCATAGTTTATTTTGGAAAACAATGTTTCCACAATAAAAGTCTTATCAAACAAGATCGTTGGCAATATTTCAGAATATATACTTTTTATCTCCTTCGTCCATATACCAGTGGAAATTCAACATATAACGTCTGTTTTTATCGGAAATATTGACAAAGGATTATTTGGTTGAGGGGTATTTCATTATGTAACTCAAGTGTTGCTCATCAGATAGTATATAAATATATAAAATAATATATTTATAAATTTTTATAGATTTCCTAGGTATAAAGATTTTCAGGCGTCATGACAAAAATTGACATGTTTTTTACGGCTTATCAATAATTTTTTTTCGATAATGAGGCATTTTAAAAATAATAATGATTTAATGATACAACTCCTACTACTTAGTTTTACGGCTGCATCACGTCGGAACATCGGTTCCCAGACGATCAGCTAATTTAAGCAATGTCGTGTCTTGTCAGTATCTAGAGAGCTGATCGCTTGGGAATAAACAGGTCCTCTTAGCTTGGATATGCGTCCGATTTAATGGATAATGGCTCGGAATTGTTTATCGGAGATCCGAGTTCCAGTTCCAGATGTGTTCGGTATATTGACTTACGCGCAAATACGATTAGGAAAGGTATTAATCCACATATTCTCCATCAGCTTCGGGACAATTAGTAAGATTTATATCACTAAATCACTATTATCTTCAGAAATAAAACTCTTATAATCTAAAACTTTTTTTGAAAAGAGTTGATAAGCGGTAGAATCAAATCAATCAAACTTACTAATTAACCCATACCTGGGGGAAGAGGTGAATTCATACCTTTCGCACGGGTATTTGCGTGTAAGTTACTATTACTAACCTGGCGGAAATAAGAACTAGGCTCTCCGATTAACAATTCCGAGCCGTTATCCGTTACAACGGCTGCACATCCAAGGTCACCGCCCCAGGTGTTCCCACGCTGTCAAGATACTGACCAGGCTGAACGTTGCTTAACGTCCGTGATAATAAGAGAACTGGTGTTTCAACGTGATATAGCCATAAGTGAATATAACTAACTTGATGGAGATAAGAACTAGACTCTCCGATTAACAATTCCGAGCCGTTACCCGTTACAACGGCCGCACATCCATGGTCACCGCACCCGGCGTTCCTACGCTGTCAAGGTACTGACCAGGCTGAACGTTGCTTAACGTCGGTGATCGTACGAGAACTGGTGTTTCAAAGTGATATAGCCATAAGTGGCTATAACTAATTTGACGGAGATAAGAACTAGGCTCTCCGATTAACAATTCCGACCAGTTTTCCGTTACTACGGCCGCACATCCATGGTTATCGCAACAGGTGTTTTCACGCTGTCAAAAGTACTGACCAGGCTGAACGTTGCTTAACGTCGCTGATCGTACAAGAACCGGCGTTTCAGCGTGATATGACCGTAAGCCATTTTTAGGAAGATAAAAATACCATTCTAATATTATATGAGAGAGAGAGAGAGTGACAACTATGCAAATTGCCAGATTTGAAATCAGATCACAAAGACAATCGAAAAAGTTTGTGAAAAAAATTTGGCAGTATAAGAACAAGAAATGAAATAGATCAGAAAAATGAATTTGTAAAAAAAAAGGGTAATTAATAAAGAATTTGGATTGAGCAACAAGATAAGAATAAGCCAATCTAAAAAGTAGAAGAAATATGCAAAATGCTATATATATATATTATGTAGATATTTAAAATCAGTAAAACTAGACATTTTAAAAACATGAAACAAAGAGCAGAGAGGATTAAGAAGACAGGAATACGGATTTCTAAACAATAATTTTTACTGATGAATACAGATCTACATTGTAGGGACCTGATTAGTGGGCGACAGATCGAGTCCTTTTTGGAACAGTTGTCCAACACAACATAGAAAACAGTAGTTGTAAGGCGTAGAACAGTGGGGAGCAAACATTTTCGGAACTAAAAATTCGAGGTCTGTTCAAAATTAATGACGTTTTCCAAATAAATGCATAACGTTTTATAGTTTCATGTACAATAAATTTTCAGCGGTACTGTTTAGAGACAATAAGCTTTAACCTAACGAATATACTTACGCAAGAAAATGCTTTTTAATAGAAATTCTAATCCATTTGCAGCATACCCCAAAATATTTCACAGACACAAAATTTATTCTGTACCTTCCAGCTTTTCTACATATTAATATAATAATGTCTTTCCTTTTAGGTGTTGTGAAAATAGAAGACAATATTCACGCAAAATTCCTTGCAATAAAAACTGCTTCAAGCAATGATAACTACAAAATGAAAAGATAAATGTCTGAAATACTGATGAATTATATAAACGGCCAAGGAACCGTTATTAACATGTATCACATGAAAATAATAACTTATGTGGTTATGGCGTTTAGTCACTTTTTATCTATTTACAAGTAAACACTTTTGCGGCTTTTAGAGTAGTAATTAGACCTTGAGAACCCCTCCTCGCCACCGTCAAATAAGTTGGTGTTAAAAGCTACGTTTTGTGTGGTACACACACACACATATATATATATATATATATATATATATTAAAAGTTTGATATCAGTTTTATTGTGAAAGACTTCACTTGTTTATATTACGTAAAATATTAACGACCTAGGCAGACACACACACACACATATATATATATATATATATATGTCTTAAAGTGTGGTATATTTATGGGATAAAGTGCTCAATATCAGAGATTGAGCGTGTGTAAATATAAAAGGGAACATAGAAGTCAACACTTAGAGGCGACAGTCTGTTTCGTCAAGCCTGACGATTGCATCTAGCATGAAACAGACTGTCGCCACTAAGTGTTGACTTCTATGTTTACTTTTACATACATATATATATATATATATATATATATATATATATATATATATATCAGAGCGCTGTAAATGTTTTTATTCTTTTTGCTACTGAGGAAACATTGCCGTCACATACCTCTAGCTCCAACAGAACCTTATAAACAAATGATTTGGTAAAGTTACTGATTTTTAAATCACTATGTTTTGCTGCTAAAGCAACAATGACTGCACGTCTTTTCATTTCTTGGTTTAACATCTTCATCTGACTGGGTTATCTGAAATAAAAAAAATAATATAAAAGATTTGAGTGTGTATTGAACTTAAAACAATATGTCCTCAAATAGCACTCGCACCCTGTATATTGGGTGTTCCAATAACTTGTACCAATTTTAAATGTGAATTAATTTTAAGCGTCTAATGATTTTTCTCTTTTTCTTTCAGATTTAAAAAATTAAGTCTTTGGCAAATTCAATTTGAATACACTGTATGTCAAAGGTTTGTGGTTTCACATGCCACAGAGCCAACTCAACAATAGATTTATTGAATGAGAAGTTCCCATTTCGCATCATCGCTCGAAACAACGAAGTTAATTGACCACCATGATCGTGTTGCTTGACACCTTTAATTTCTTTTTTGGGGCTCATCTCAAAAGTAAGGTCTATGCCAACAAGCCAGCAACAATTTAACAGTTGAGGGATGGGATAAGGCATATTGGAAGCAGTAGAATTTTTTTTAACCCAAGTACTTTCGACCTTTTCTAAGATCGACTTCGGTTGTAAATTACAAAAACAAACATGGTATTGTAACTGCAATAAAATCTATTATCATAGTGATTTTTTTTTAAATACGCGCGAATGCGCTCTGTTATAGCTATTTTAGAATTATTCAATTTATCTGTTGTACTTTTTTTATTTTTTACAAAACAAGCGTTTAAATATAAAAGCCTTAAGCGGAAATTTGTAGAAGAGTAAAATGGCATTAGTATATAAAATGTTATATGCACTTTTACATGTTGCTATATTCGTAATAAATTTTGTTGTGAGTTGTCTGGATGATTTAGATATAGCTGGCATCGGGAATTTTAAGTTTTTGTCAATTATGTTCGTGGTCAGCTACCGTTACCAAGTTAACGCCTATTTAAAAAAAAGGTTATTTCACTGTTTAAACAAAGGGGTATAGGTTTTAATCAATAGTGGCCTCTATACACTGTTGTTGATAATGAGCCTGTACATTTTCTGTAGCACTTTGGAGTCTTCCAGAGTTGGCTTTATTTTAAAAAAAGCTGATCCTGTGGTCCTGAAATTTTTAGTCCGTAGCAATATCGATTTTCTCTCTGGAACAGCATAATTCCAACATAACATAAAATAAGCACGAAAACTATTTGCGCTGAAATGACAGGTTAACCTCTTTAAAAAAGTTTCAAGAAGACATTTGCTAAATGAAAACATCATAGTTCGTTGCATAAGTTCACTAGAACAATAACGTCCTGGGTAAGACGTTAAACTACATCCGCGTCCTGGGTAAGACGTTAAACTACATCCGTGTGCTGGGTAAGACGATAAACTACATCCAGCAGCAATGCCTATGATCAGGAGGTTTTGCGGAGCGTGGAAACACCTCTTAATTGCTGGTGTTCCCAGGTCCACCCTGACCAGGGGTGGTAGTACCTGTTAGTATCCCAGCTATGAACAAATAGTTAACTTTTACCAGCAATACTTTTTTTGAAAAAAATTATTACCAGCAATACAATTTTGAAGGAAATATATTACCAGAAATAGATTTTTGACAAAACAAAATATTACCAGCAATAAAAAAAAAATTGTCTGCATTAAATAACCCATTGAGGTTGATATGCTCTAAATCAAAATAAACCAAACTAATCTAAACCAAAGCATACATATTCTATTCATACGAATCTATCCTAAAAATGTTGTCGGCATTAAATAACACATTGAGGTTGATATGCCGGTAAACACAATAAACCAAACCAAACCCAACTAGAACAATACAGTTGACACTTTAAAATGTGAGATATATTTCCCCTGCAAGCTGTAAATACATTTTCTGAAATGCTCCAAAATGCACCTCGAGCAGATTGCATTAGATTTTTGAATTTTTGCTAAACATTTAAAATAAAATATGCATTTTCGGAATCATTCCAAGAAGTACATAGAGTTATTCTCTGTTCAAATGATAAAAAAACAAACATACTTTCTCATAGACTCCAAGAGAAATTTAGATAAGTTCTTTGGGCGAAAAGAATAAAAAAATATCGGTAGACGGAATATAAAAATTGGTTGAGATAAAGTGAAGTAAAGCATTAAATATGTTATACAATAAAGTTAATGAAATGCCATTGATGTAATGATAATGATATAATGTAAGCATCCTTTTTCTTAATTCTAAATATTCTTGCAAACCCTCCGATTGAACACCAATCTCAGAAGAAAATAATCACCAGGAACCCACAAATGTCGGTATATATGTGCGTATTCGTTATAGTTGCTAAAACTGTTAAACATATTAGAATTGATATTCTAGATTTTAAAAGAACGAGATGCCCGCTGTGTGTTCATTCAGATTTTATTCCTTATTATTCTTTGGATTATTGATGGATTTTAAAGATATCTCGGCAGGTTTATGATTCACTGAAGGTGAGTAATTTGGCTAGGTCCATACATACTTATCTTCAAACTTTCACGACAGAGTGTTCGCGTGTCGCGATTCAACTGTAAGTGCGCTTTATCTGGATAGATGCGCGCATGCGTGGTGGGTAACACGGTGTAAGACCATCGTTTTCCTTGCTAAGAATTGACATACAAGGTTCGTTTCTCGCCACTATTAACAGAGAATTTCCAAATAAAAACATTATAAATAGAATGTGGAGTGAGAAAAAGTCAATGCAGCATGCAATAAATGTATATTCTATTATCGAATTGTAGGGAAAAATGCATCCGACCATCTTGATGGTAACGGACATAATCAAAGAAGCGACTGAGAGAGACGGAAGGAAAGAGGGGGAAAACGATGAAAGATAAGAAAATTAAAATGTGAGGAATTAGAAGATTACGAATATTAATATATGAAGTGTTGAAGAACAGAAAGAAGAAAAAGAAAATGAAGAACGATAAGATATGTGAATAAGTCTATCTATCTTTCTCTCTCCCTCTCCCAATATAGATAGATAGATAGAAAGACACATATATATATATATATATATATATATATATATATATATATTTATATACCAGTTTATATATCTGCCTATCTCTCTATCTATTTCTATATCTATTTAGTCAGTTATCTGTATGTTTTTCTGTGCATTATATATATATAAAATATATATATATAATATATATATATTAGGTTGGTGCAAAAATAATGTCGTTTTTTGACGTTCAAATTCATGTGAGAAAACGACATTATTTTTGCACCAACCTAATATATATAAATATATATATATCTGTTTGCCTCTGTGCATTATCTATCTATCTATGTATTTATTTCTCTCTCTCTCTCCCTATAGATAGTTAGATAGATAGGGTGAGGAGAAAAAGTGAGGAATAATAAGATAATGATGAATGAAGTGATGAAGAACAGAAAGAAGAAAAAGAAAATGAAGAAAGATAAGATAATATTTGAATAATTATATACTTCTCTCTTTCTCTCTCTCTCTCTCTATATATATATAGGGAGAGAGAGAGAGAGGAGAGACAAAGAGTGCAGAAGAAATAACTCCTGAATATAGCTAACAGAAACATCTCAATTCTGATGGTTTGACATTAATAGCTATAGTAAATTCATCCATATAATCGGTTGCCATTATGTGTGATGTATTTATTGAATCGATATTTTGGAGGTGTTTCTGCCGCACCCTATATATATATATATAAATATATATATATATAATATAAATGAGAGTATGCGTGAGAAAGAGAGACTGCCTGTGCATGACAATTAAACCGGGAGTGAAGAATGTAAATTCGAAATGTAAAGAATATAAAGAAAATTATAAAGAAAAGGAAAATAAAGAATCGACAGTAGAAGACGAAAAGGAAGCATTTGTAAAAAGAAAAAGAGAAAAAAATGAGGAAGGAAATGTAAAAGAAATACAAAAATTAATGAAACAAAATTACTAAGTAAAAAATGCAAGAAATAAATTATAGTTTTGAAAGAAGAATTAAGAGTCGAAGAAGAAAAAGAAGAAGAAAAATGGGGGAGGTGGAAGAGAAAAAAGAAGATATAAAGAATGTGGAAATGAAGAAGAAGAAAAAGTACAAGAAAATGAAGAGTGAAGAGAAGGTGGAAGAGAATGAAACTAAGATAAGCTAATGTAAATGAAGAAGAAGAAGAAAAGGAAGAAAATACTACCAATAACAACAACGAGGAAGACACGTGAAAGTTTCACGGTGTTCCTATTTGAACTTTCTGAGTGGTCAAAATACTTACGTTAATGATTGTATAAGTTTTCTGATGTCAACGAATACTCGTAGTCACTTTCGTAATGCTCGTTGTAGTAGAGACATTGTAATCGCAGAAACAACTATAGTAACGCCGTTGAACAATACTGGGGTCAGACGTCTTCGGATAACATTCGCACTAATCCTACTTGTTCGATAATAGTCGCTCGAATAGTAATCTGTATAATGATCCGAACAGAAAAATAGTACAGTGAATGGAGTAGAGTCTGTATAGTAATAGAGGATAATCTAGGATTGCAGATCGTTAGTCGTCACGCGACTTCCTAATCATGCGGTTCCTCTATGGTCACGTGGTCTACTTAATTCAATAATGTGACCGCCTGTGTTTGCTCACTGGCTTTCTATGTTCAATCTCAGATGGCAGCAGCGTCATTTTATTCCTATATAACAATGAGATTATTGCGTTCATCGGCTATAATATATATCATCGGCTATAATATAGCCCTGAAGTTTTCCCTATCACATCTTTAAATATTTGTGTCATTATTTAGAGTATATCGGTAGAAATGAAATGGTTTAAAATTGACAAGGTTTTCCATTTTACCGAAGCAGATATTAAATGCATGAAAGCATTATCGCATGCTTTATCTTTTCTTTCTTTCTTTCTTTTTTCTTTTTTCTTTCTTTCTTTTATTTCTTTCTTTTAATCCATTCTTTTTTCTTTCTTTCTTTTTCTTTCTTTCTTTTTTCTTTCTTTCTTCTTTCTTTCTTTCTTTCTTTCTTATGTTACTGAAACCATACAGCCTCTCTGCTATTTTAAATCCGTCTTTCCTCGTGATTAAAAACGAAGAATCCAGTATTTATAAAATATTGCCAGGGCGTAGTGTACAAGCTAACTTAACTAAATAAATAAGGATCTAAGTAACAACTGGAATAATAATAATAGTAATAATAATAATAATAATAATAAATCTCAAAAATGTGGCACTGTTGTAGTTGGATCCCTTGGACTGTTTGGAAAAGATTCCAGTAGGCTGATTGAAGGGATCCCTGGAAGTCCATGCCTCAGAGAGATACAAAAATTGTTCTGACAAGTACAGCCCACACTTTACGAAGGGGTTTATCTATGTAATTATTTTTATTTATTTATTTATTTTTCTTTCTTTGCAGTGGAAAGTGGCATGATGCCATTTCTAACCTTAAGTCCCTGGGCGGGACCCGGAAAGAAATATGTAAACGCCAGATATCAAAGAAAATAATAATAATAATAATAATAATAATAATAATAAGAAGAAGAAGAAGAAGAAGAAGAAGAAGAAGAAGAAGAAGAAGAAGAAGAAGACGACGACAACAACAGCAATAATAACAACAAAAGAATATGAAGGACAAAAAGCTGTTTAGAAAGAAAGAAAAAAATGAAGGATGAAAAGATAAAGATAAAAGTAGACAGAAGGTGGAAAAGCCAGAAAAGAAAAAAGTCCATCACAAACAATATAGTAACATATAAACATGTGGTCTCTCCTCGCATTAATGGCCGTTCAAGGTCTCAGGGAGATAAATTTAATGTCTGGTGGATTTCAAATAAGAGAATGGAAAAAAGTAATGTTCGTCTATCTTCGATCAGAAATGTTGGAAAGAGATTTCAGCGATTTGAGAAAGACAAACATGCCGAGAAAAGCGGAAAAGAACAAGGTGAGTAGAAATGTAAGAGCAAGGACGGTTGTAAAGTTATTGATGAAAAAAAAGGTAGGGTTAGGATGCTTAAAAAGTGAGATTTATGGGGAGAAGCCCTACTAAAATTGGAAAGGCGGGAAAGGAGAGCAATAGAAAAAAGTAAGTGAAAAGAAAAAAAATATTGAAAGAAGAAAAGTTAGGAAGTTTACGAGTAGTTTACGAGTAATAAACAGGGGAACCATAAGAGAAAAAAAAGAAACAACGAAATCTTCCAGAAAGTGGCAGCAAACAGAAGAAGGCTAGAAGTGGGTATATATAAAATAGGCGAAATTTGGACAAATCGAAAATATCTAAAAAAGGAAGATAATAATAATAATAATAATAATAATAATAATAATAATAAAAATAATAATAATAATAATAATAATAAGTAGGCTGATTGAAGTGATCCCTGGAAGTCCATGCCTCAAAGAGATACAAAAAATTGTTCTGACAAGTACAGTCCACACTTTACGAAGAGCTTTATCTATGTAATTATTTTTTTATTTTATTTTATTTTATTACATTTTTTATTTTTATTACATAAAGTGTCATAATGCCATTTCTAACCTTAGGTCCCTGGGCGGGACCTGGAAAGAAATGTGTAAACGCCAGATATCACAGGAAATAAAAATAATAATAATAATAATATATTCGAAGCAGACCTCAAGAAGTTTTACTGGGAAATTGTAAAAGCAGTTATGCATATCAAAAAGCCACCATCAATTGAAGAAATGCATAAAATTCAGTGGAATATTTGGACCAATCCAAAGGATTATAGCGCTAATGCAGCTTAGATCAAACGCGAACAAGAAAGAATTAAGGATAATCCTGTACAAGAATGGAAACAAAATACACAAATATAATGTTAAGCACGCCCTAAGAATATCCCCAAAATGGAAATCTACAGGAAATATCAAGTTACCAAACTTTTGGCTTTATGATCTATCATCAATTCGTAAAACTCTTTTGCAGACATTATCAATGGTAATTAATAGCCCCAACGAAAATCCAGAATGGATCGCTGAAGGTAATCTATATATCTTTTACCAAAAACGGGTGAAAAAGTTGTCCACAAAATTATAGGCCAATAACATGCCTGTCCATCACATATAAATTAATCATGTCTCTCCTGAAAAACTATGTTTACTTTTTTGTCAATGAAAGCAAAGGTAACAGAAGGGATGTCAAAGAGGTCCAGATGGTTGCAAACCTAAACTACTAATAAATAAAATGATACTAAAAAATTGCAGGCAACAGCTAGAAATCTCAGCACAGCTTGGACAGATTACGTAAAGACTTTGATAGAGTGCCACACCCTTGGATCCTTAAGGGTTTGGAAATGTACAAAGTCACCTCAGTAATAGTAGATTTCTTTAAATATAGCATGGAAGTGTGGAAAACCACATCATATCTAAATCACACCAAAATTAATACAACTTCTAATATTGTATATAGATAATTGAACATGCAATGGGTACTCTTTCAAGAAGACTCTCTGCCGCCCTTTCTATCTTGCATGTCCTTAATCCTCCTTTCGCATGAACTAAACAGTAATAACTATAGATAAAAATTAAAACAAGATGTGTTTAATCACCTATTCAACATGGGTGATATCAAAACTTTTGGCCACGACGAAAATGAGTTGAAATGTATCACTGATATTGTAAAATGTTTCAGTGAGGATATCGATATGGGTTCCAGATGAGAGAAAAGTAGAAAAGTAAAATTCAAAATACGTAGAATTATAGAAACACAGACAACAAATTTAGATTTCGTTACAAAGATTAGGGAACTGGAAAGAAGCCGATAAATACCTAGGAGACAGCGAAGGAGGAGATGGACTAAATCATGAACAAATGAAGGCGATAAAAAGATACTACAGGCTTGTGCATCTTGTATTAAATGCCGAGTTGAATTCACAAAACAGAATATCACTCAAAAACACTTTGGGTATGCCAGTGATAACATTCTATTTCAATATCCTTAATTAGACGATAGCTGACATTAAGCAAATACATAAGAAAACAAGAAAGCTTCTCACTTGCCACCGCTTTCATCATCCTAAGGCTGATGTTGATCATCTGTATGTGTCCAGATCCGAAGGAAGCCGAGGATTAGTTCAACTAGAACTGTCTTTTAAATACGATAAAAAATTTAAAAAATACCTGGAAACTACAGAAGATTGGATGATCATCTCTGTCAAAGAACATGAAATAAATAAGAAATGTTATTCAGTAACTCAGGAAGCAAAAAAAAAGCTAATTTCAAGTGGATGAAAAAGTGCAAATAAACCCTGCTACACCTACTGAAGCGGCAAAGAATCTAATAAGAGAAAGCAAAAGAAACTGTCATGTGTCAAATGCAGAAACGATGCTAAGATAAGCCTCTTCATAGTCAATTCTCTGTTACCAAACGGACTTATGTAGATAAAGCAAGTACCCATCAGTAGGTACGTAGTGCAGTGTTAAAAGCTGAAACTGAAGATTTTATTCTTGTTGCACAGGAACAATGCTTGCTAATTAGAAATTCCCAAGCACGTGTATTGAAAAATTGTTAATTAGAAATGCAGATTCTGTAATAAATATCCAGAAACATTTGACAATCTTGGATCAGATTGCACGGTGTTAACACCCACTTCACATAAAACTTATCATGTTAGAGTGGGAAGTAGGCCAATATCTGACCTGAAAATATGCAACTTTTACGGGAAGGAAAGTATAAGAACCTTGTATGAACATCACCCTGACTCGGTTACAGAACTAGGACCTGTAACAATTTTACGAGACTTTACAATACATACAGACATAATAATCAAAGCTAATCACCCAAACATCGTGCCCCCGCAAAACCATAAAAGCATAAAGTGCTTTTTTATTGACATGGCCGTCCATGCATAATGTAATGTATCGCTGAAGATCTTCAAAAGCTATCAAATTACAAGGATCTTGAAGATGAAATCTCAGAATATGACATATGAGGACATCAATAATGTTTGTTGTAGTTGCGGCTGTCTGATTGATTGGAAAGTTTCTGATAGACTCATTGAAGTGATTCCTGGTAGCCGACGACTTAAAGAAATACAACGGAGTGTACTCACAAGTACAACTCACATTATACGAAGGGATTTATCTATGTAAAATGTCTCTAATTTTACGGCTCAAAGTTTTTTGACAAAAAATGATAAGAGGAAAATGTCATTAAGCCATCTTTGATCTTAGGTCTCTGGTTGGGACCCGGAAGCAAATGTATATACTAAAGAAATCCAAGGAAATAATAATAATAATAATAATAATAATAATAATAATAATAATAATAATAATAATAATAATAATAATAATAATAATATCTGCAATGTATCTATGAAGATATTCAAAAAGCTGTCACAATACAAGGACCTTGAAATCGAAATCTCAAAAAATGTGGCACATGGGAATATCAACAATCCCTTTTATAGTTGGAGGATTGGTTGGGAAATATTCCCGTAGACTAATTGAAGGGATTTCTATAACCCCATTCCTCAAAAATATACAACAGATTGTTCTCACAAGTACAGCGCCCACTTTACGAAGGGCTTTATCTATGTAAACTTCTTTTTTGTTTTTGTTTTTTTTTGTCGGTGGAAAGTGTCATGATGCCATTTCTAACCTTAGCCCTCTGGACGGGACCCAGAAAGAAATGTGTAGACGCCAGAAATCAAAGGAAATAAAAACCTTAATTATAATAATTTAGAAAAGTTACAGAATGTGGTAGAAACAAAATAACATGGAATTGGTTGTTTTCGAAATAGACTCTAAGCAACAAAGGAGCAGTTCATGTACAGAATAATAGTAGCGATAATATCGGGAATCCTATTCACAAACAAGAGATAGAATCATTTTTCAGAATAAGTGGGAAGTCTGATGAAACTGTAGCTCACAGAGTGGCCATGTTGAGCTAAGAACAAGTATAAAAGTGAAGACATGATTAATTAAAAAATGCCTCGAGTCAGGTACATGGAAAATTTTGCAGGAATTTTCAATAATGAAAATTAGATAAAAAAATCGATCGTAAAAAACAGACATATTGGTGGAAGATAAAAATAAAGAAAGTTTAATCTTTGATTCAACTTGTTTTTTTTTATACTGGCATAGAAGAAAAAAAAGAAGAGGAATTAAGCACCTACGGCACATTGAACTTTGAACTCACAAATCTTTCGAAGTTGTTAACGATCACACTCATAATAGTTGGCACTGGTGCACTTAGATCGCCGAGTGAAAGAAGAGATTCGGGGATAAAGACATATTGGCATAGGTTTCCCTGTCGAACTCTTGCAGAAAGATGCCCTTTAGAAACGAGAAGAATAACCGGAAAGGTGATGAACACTAAAAGCCAGAGAATAATTGCATTATAATTAAAGTTGTTGGTCGTGGATCGTTATCCCTAATTTATTTAACACATACTAAGATTTTCTCAGAGAAAATACTGAAATAATAATAATAATAATCATTTATTCATTTAACGCCGCTGTAGACACCACTCCCCTCCACCTTACACCTGTGGTCTATAGCGAAATTCGAAGCAGAATAGTGCAATGGCTTACCGGTTCCTTTTTCACTGTGGATTCTGATGGTACCCCGTCCATCCTCTCGGAAGTTATAGAGGCAGAACCTACAAAGCTGCAGGTGGTTTCGAATTCAGAGATTTCATTGTCATGGACTGGTTGACCATCAAGGCTATGTGGACCCGGCTACCCTGCTATTTACATATAGCTGCTGGAAGAGACGCATTCATACTTTTCAAAGTGTATTAGCACGAAAGTCAACTGGAATTCGAACTCGGCTCTCAATCGACGAACCGAGGTCTACTACTACTACTACTACTTTTAATAATAATAATAATAATAATAATAATAATAATAAATGATGTCTACCACATGTTGATTTGGATAAGTGAAATCAATGTGGCAAAATGTAAAAACATGTCATGCATTTTATTGGCGCTATTAGCAGTCTTCTCTTTCATGTTCACTCCCTGTACCCCCCCCCTGCACACTAGTGGTATTCTCGCCATCCTTGGCTTGAAATGATTCTTTTAAAAGCCAACAGAATTCGTGTACTATGATTTTCAGACAGACACAGTGATACACCATCGCCCTCCGTTATTCTCCTAGATAAAGGCACCAACAACTGTCATATTATTGAAGTTGCCGTACCAAACGACACAAACGTAGCAAAGGGTGATTGAGAAAATTACAAACTACTGTGATTTGAAAATTGAGATGGCAAGATTGTTCGGAATGCTGGAAGGGAATGTCAATGTGATTCCAATTGAGATTGGCGCATTGGGATCAATCCCATTAAAATTCTGTGACATTCTTGACCAGCCGGGGATATCATACCATCTTGGTGTAATCCAGAAATCGAGTCTTTTGGGTACTACGCATAACTTGAGGCAGGTTTTGTCTGTCTGAGGTCCTTATTGTGACTTGAGAGATAACTTAATGTACCCAGTTCATTCAAAAATCTGCACTGTGTGAAAAGCTACAAACAATAATTATGCTTTCAAAATATCTGTTGTTAATAAGTATTCAACTGATGGAATCTAAAACAGATACGATAACTAAAAGGTTGGGAAAACTCAAGGATAAATTGCGCCCGTCTAAAGGAAACTCCCATTGACTCTACCTGCCTAAGGCAGATGGTGTTTCCAGACCGACATAATATAAAGAAGGCTGCATTCATTTATCAAAGAAAGACTATGGTTAAATTAGGTTCGACAGCAGAATCAAGATGACAATTGCGATAAAATACTAAAAAAGACTTTAAATTTATAATTGAAAACTAGCAGCATGGCCCGGCGTTTCCCGTGCTTGGTTTAAAAATCGTACGACTCATACAGCAATCGCTATCACTTGACTTAAAATATTTTGCCCTTCCTTGCCTTTAAAGGAGTGCCCTTTTCCGTTCTGATGTTCCTACATGCCTTACTTCTTGCCTATCTTGCACTGAGATTTTTTCGTAAGCTCTATACTAAACATTAAATCTGTTACGAAAAAAGAACTAAACAAAATGAACACAAAACGATCAGATTTAAAAAAGGACTCGTAACTGGAAAAACCGAATGAAAAAGAATATTAACAACAAATACTTTTTCATAGTTCTGCGGAATCAGAATCAACGTTGAGTTTAAACAATCGAATGAGCGAATTGGAGTAAAGTGCCATGCAGATTTAAATTCTTTCCACTTGTGACGAATGCAGC
>OZ038493.1:27492442-27547442 GCA_964036315.1 Acanthosepion esculentum | reverse complement strand
GAAAAATATCTGCTCATATTCCCTATATGCCCGATTTGTGCGTCCATCGCTTGGAATGTGCGTCTACATTATGCGCAGAGCTGATTACATAATCACAAATCTTCTATATGCCCAATGTGGGCGATCATGGTTTTCCACAGTTTCCTATCCTTTGTAATTTTAGCAATGTTTGTTATTTTAATATCCCCCCAACTCTTTGCTTTGATATTAAGAAAATCTCATTAGTCAGGTTACAAGCTATTTTCCTATATCGACGTCGATATTTCCAGTGAGTCTCTAATTTTCCAAGCCTTCTTTTCTCATTATGTGTACCGGAAATTTTAAATGACACTTTATATTATTAGGAGTATGTGTAGACTAAATGCCACAAAAGTTGAACTATACGAGATTTCATTGAAAATTAAATAAGGCAAGTTTTACACCAGAAAGTATAAAACCGAATTTAAAATATAGATATTTCTATTTATTCTACGGGTCATTGCATCTCACCAAATACTACCTACCGCAAGGTCGGAGTGTTGGCAACAAAATCCGTTCCCCCACCAGGCATTTGTGATCACAAGGGTGGCAATAAACCCAGCAGTATTAAAGACAAGACCTGTCATAGGTCGGATAAACATTACTGTAATGTCAATGACGATTTAGCATGTGGTAAACTGGCCTCCATGGCTATGTATGTAGCCAGTGGAATTTAGACGAGGGGCTTCCTAGGTTAAATCAACAGACAGTATGGTGGATCCATTCGACAAAATCAACAGATAAGTGTTACTGACCAATAGCAGCCTTCGAATCGGAGGATATCAGTTAGTGATGTCGATTTGTATATAATGTCTAAAATTCTTTAAAACATGGTATAGAAAATCTAGAATAATAAAAATGATTTCAAATTGAAGACAATTTATTTATACTACTCGTACTGTTGAACTCAACTTTATTGCAGTAATCACAAAGTTTCGGCAGTTGCACTCCCGGCCTTCTTCAGATGAAGAATATCGAAATACGTTGGAATATCGAACCGAACATATTATTTAGTCCACGGGGGTGGATTGTTCTAGTTCCACGTGCCATGCCTTTTCTAGATATCTCAGTTTCAGTTAAATCCCTTTAGTAACTGAACTCTAAAAGTTTTTGTTGCCCTCTGCTGTGTGTCAGGTCACTTTTGGATTACTTCGACCGACGCTGTTATCCACTGGTCCATGTTTCCCTGATTAATTGTCTTCTGACTTTTTAAGTCATTCGATATATTATCAGATTCGTCCGGCGGAGGAGGGGCGTATTCAACATTTGATAATTTTGCGTCAATACGTGCTTAAAGGTCTGAGACAGTTTTGATCAACATTTCTTTTCAGGATTAGCCGTAAGAAATTGTAAATGCAGAAATACCTTACACTTAAGAAAAATAATGACAATAATAAAATTTATTAAGAAAATATTACAGGAAATATCAGCTTTTTACGGAAACATTGTTGGTCATTTTGATGCTATATTCAATTTGTTGTTAGGTATTTTTCATTTTCACCTTTGTTATTTGCAGCATTTTAGAATACTTTGGCTCCAATGCTAAGTTTCCTAAGCTGAACAAACTGGAGCTATTTCATTTACGATTTGTTACCTCTCTTTTCCATTGTTATTTTTAGATGTCTTTCTTCCAGTTATTTTGATGGGCAATAGCGAAATTTTGAAATTTAGAATGATCTTATTCCATTTCAAAAAGTAAAGCTTGTAAAAAGTGATATTATTAAATTAATATATAACCAAAAATAAAATACTTTTGACAAAACAAAACTTAATGATTTCATTATAATTATGTAAGAATAATGGAAGGATATTCCGCAGACATATCTACGGTTTGGTATCTCATTGCATGGCTATGAACTATGAACCTATATTGAGCTTGAAATATTGTGTAATCGGCTCTAAGTTTTTGTCAAATAGTTGGATACGGTATAATGCATAATTGGCAATAAAATAAAGCAATTTTCGATTTTTTGTAGAATACGCCCCTTCTCCGCCGAATATATACCATACATTTTTTTCTAAAGATTTTTTCGTCTTTCACTTCTCTCATGAACATTTTTAATCCAGATGCACTTAACAGTTTCCATCATCGATGAGAAAATTGTCCAACATTCAGAGCGAAATTTTCCTGCTTCGTAATACTTTGGTTTGTTTTTCGAAGGCATTTTTCGCTATTTCAATAATCCCTCGGATTTCGTTGCCACATTTCGGTCCTATGTTGCAACAGTTAGATATTTAAATGTTGTATTTTGGTGCCTCCAGTTCGAACTTTCGCTTCTCGGGCTATTCCTTTAGCTGACAATCATATTCCATATCTTCCTAAGATTGATGTTTAGTACTTCTTTTTCACTTAACTTTACTGCCTTCTGCAGTTTCATTTCTGAATCTACTATAAATGCAGTGACATCGACAATACATCGAATGGAAACTGTTCATCACGCAACGCCTCATCCAACTCAGGAAATAAACCGAAATATGATTTTGCCAAATTGGATCTGTACGCAGAGCGAAAACCAAATGTGAATTGCAGGTTTCTTCACCGCTACTTAATAGCAATGCGACATTGCTTTGTCATAAAGCATAAAGGAAATTCCTTATTCTACAAATGCTCGCAAGGTGTCCCTGCACCCACACGTCTGTAAATACCAATATGCGCCGAAACTACCTGCGGGTATTTAGTAAATGCAGGCCTTGTCGAAAGAAGTCTGTTGACCAGTAGTAGAGGTTTATCTTTAGTTTTCTGTCTAAGAAATTTTACTTACTCATTCTTATTGCTCTCCTCAGCAGGTCTAGATAAGCACACCTATCGTCCGGTTCACACACCTCCACGGTGAGCTGGTCTATCGTCCAGTTCACACACCTACTCGGTGAGCACGACTATTGTCTGGATCACACACCTCCTCGGTTAGCTGGTCTATCGTTCGGTTCACACACCTCCTCGGTGAGCTGGTCTATCGTCCAGTTCACACACCTACTCGTTGAACACGACTATCGTCTGGCTCACGCTCCTACTCGATTAGCTGGTCTATCGTTCGGTTCACACACCTCCCCAGTCAGCTCGACTATAGTCCGGTTCACACGCCTCCTCGCTGTGCTCGACTATCGTTCGGCTCACACAACTCCTCGGTGAGCTCGACTATCACCCTGGTGTAGATGTTCATCCCTTGTTTCAATATTAATAGTATAGCCTCTCATCTTTATAAATTGCTGCAATCGTTTTCTAAAGATTTTGATGAGATTTGAACAAGTTTTTTTTCTCAGATTTTCTTCCGTTCTTTAATGGTTACACGTTCTAATTCTTGAAGATGTTTTTGCGACTGACGAGTTATTCGAAATTTCAAGTATTGCCATAGATTTTCAATAGTACTCAAGTCAGGACTCATTGAAGGCCATAGTAGAACTGTAATCTTTTCCTGAAGCCAAGTAGTCATCGATTTAGACGTATGTTTGGGATCATTATCTTGCTGGAAATTAAATCATCGACCTAAATGAAGATTTTACGCTCAAAAATCTAGAATTTTGATACAGTCTGCAGATTTCATTATTCTTCTCATTGGAATTAATTGACACGTTCCACTTGAGCTAAAACCACCCCAAAACATCATTGAGCCGCCTCCATGTTTTAATGTTGCCACTGTATTCTTCGGGAGGAAATTATATGCATGTGTATAATTCTCTCCAAAAGTCAGATTTTTGTTTCATCACTCCATAGGACATGCGCCGAAAAGCAATTTTATTTGTCCAAGAACGTTTTTGCAAAATTAAACTGAGCAACAATGTGACACGGTGAAGATGGGTTCGTTGTGGTTTCTATACGACCCATATCTATTTAAACAACGTTGTATTGTGCGAGTATTTACGCTGATATCCATCAAACTTTTGGCGATGTCTTTTCAAAACAACTCATGGGTTTATATTAACCTCGCAACACAGTTTTCGTGCTGTTCTCGGTGACAATTTCGGTTTTCTTCAACGCCCAGGCAAATTCTTTGTCTTGCCAAACAGTTTAAACTTCTTTATAACGGACTGTACCGTAGACCTGGGGATAGCTAACAGGCTTGAAATAGTTCTGTAACTATATCCTGACTTGTGGAAGTTAATAATTCCTAGAGTCAACGCTAAGCTCTTTTGTCTTCCATATCCTGTGGTTAACGTAAGAAAAGCAATGGTGACACGATTCTTTCAATGTACGAATAATTTTGTCCTTTCCTGTTTAGCATAATTCGCCTGTCAAATTTGTTGTATTTAAACTATTGTTCTGAAAATTGTGTTTTATATTCTTTTTTGTGCTTATTAATATATAAAAAAATTGCATCATACGGTTATTATATTCGGAGAAATGGAAGAATATATTCAAAATTGATGGGTTTACGGATAATGTCGTCGTTGACTCTACACAGACACACACATACACACACATACACACACAACTATATATATATATATATATATATATATATATATATATATATGACAATTTATGAATAAGTATAAAAAGATTTTGGTGTGACGCGATTCGTTCTTTAGGACTAAAGTAATGTTAACATTGACGTAACAACACATATCAATGCTGCAGACAGGACGATGCAATTTTAAACTTTTAAATTTAATTTTGTTTTTATATATGTTGGCGTATATAGTCTATCCAATTTTATATAGTTTCTTTTCTGTTTTTCCTAACAGGTATCTGACATTGTGATAATTTTCCTGGTATTTTTTTATGACCATTTTATATATATATATATATATATATATATATATATATATATATATATATGCAAGTTTCATTAAAAACGACAGGCAAGGTACTACGGTTAAGTTTTTATTTAATTTTTCTTGTGTACGAACAAGAGTTTTCTTTGCTGGACAAACATAATATTTATATTATGTGTCGGCCTATATCTATAAAAAGAACGTTAAACATAATATAAATGTCTTCATATAAATATATATATATATATATATATATATATATATATATATATAAATATATATATATATATATAAATATATATATATATATATATATATATATATATATATATATATATATATATATATATATATATGCATTAGGGTAGATAAATGAAATGGCGAAATATAAGCAAGGGTGTACGCGTGTGCTGGTGTGCATACGCGGGCAAGTAAATAAATAATCGTCAAATGTATGCATGAGATGTAAAAGCGATAGTACTCGATGTGGTCATACAGAGGAAAAATAAAAAAAATAATTAGTACATATACGTGTACCTAAGTTTTGGTGTGCGACTATAGTTTGGCTTTGTTGGAATATAGTTTCGCGCTGGGAACCATATATAGTGTGTGTATGGGCACCTGGAGGTGGTGTAATTGTTAGCAACGTTGACACGCTAGAACAATTGCGACTGAGTAGTGAGTTCGATCCTCACTGAGTGCCCCATACTTTCGGCCTTGTACCACATCTAAGCTACGTTGGGAAAATCATTGTGTGTGTGTGTGTGTGTGTGTGTGTGTGCATGCGCGCAAATGTGTATTTCTGTCTGTGCGTATGCATATATATTTGTCTTAATGGCTGCTTAGATTCAGTATTTTGGCGTTGAATTTGTGTGCACATGCAAATATGTGTATGTGTGTGTGTGTGTGTGTGTGTATGTGTGTGTGTGTTTCTACTTATGTATGCATATAAGTTTTTTTCTTTTTGGCTTCTTAGATTCCGAATCTTGGTGATGAATCTCCATACATTTATATGTCTGTGTGTACGTGTTTATGCAAGTATGTTTGCGTGTGTGTGCGTGTTGGCGCGTGTGTGTGTCTGTGTGTATGTGCGTGTTTTGTGACTCAAATAATAAAAGCTCTTTCAATGAGCATAAATAAAACCGATCGTAATCTATTAGGAATAGGTTTTAAAAGAACGATTTAAGGAAAGGGAGCATACATGAAATAATAGCAAATGGAAAGCATTGCGTTCGGCAAGACGCACATTCATCTGAGTTGAGTCCGTATTCTCATTGCATTGTGGGCAGGCGTATATCAAAGTGTGATGCACGGGGAAAGTCAACGGGGATGGGAGAGGAAGTGGAAGGAGTCATAAAAGATGAGAACCGATGAATGGAGAATTGTCTTCTATTGTTGCATTGATTGCGAAACAACCATGGGAAATCTTTCCTTCCGAAGAAGACAAAGCGTCTGTCATCTGGGAAAGATTTTTAGAAATGCTGACATTGTTATTTCATATTCTTACGCAGTTGTTTATCTAACCCAGGCTATCATAGGTAGGATATGTTAAACAAATATATGTGTTTTCTTTTATTCACATGCCTACAACTAATATTTTTCATGTGTCTTTTCAGGACATAGCGAACATGAGTCTCTAAAATCTATTTTATTTTGGTGATTTTGTATGTTTTCTTTTTTAATATTAGCATCCCTACCTGAAATTGAATATCGAATAAGCTGTACTAGAGGTAGTTTCACCCAACAACGCAAATTGCTACAAAAACCAGAACATCAACCTGGAAACAAGAAATAACCTTCACTGATCGAGAATTTCATAAGGATGTCAAACGTGTCGCCAAACATATTGAACGGTGTATACAACTGCTTCCTAAGATCGATAGTGAAAAAAGGCTTTGAGCCAGTGAAAGTCTTGGTAAACATCATCTCTCTTTGAACATTGTGAACTGGCGCTACAGATTCACAAACCAAAAAAACAAATAACGTAGCTCGTTGGAACACAGTTCTATTGTTAAAGAGAAACTCGGATGAGTTCCACCGCGGATTATGTGATCGAGCGGCGCTATATCGAGTCTGATTCGCTATTTCTTCGTCACCAAGGCCCGTTGGAACTGTTGGTATGACGTATGCCTGATAACGTAACTGTCCGGGTTTCAATTTTTGGTAGTGGATGCGCACTGCTGATGAGTCGCCCAGTGCTTTCTGCATTCTGTTGAGGTTTCTTCTAGACTCGATGAATTACTTAACTATAATTATCTCAAATCTTCCTAATTTCTATCACTTGTATATCCTTGCTTGAACCGGCTTCTAATGTTCTGAACTCAGCGGCTTGGGGATACTAGTCGTAGCTCGTTGGGGGACAGTCCTATGTTTAAAGAGAAACTCGTATGGTTTCCACCACGGAATATATGATCGAGCAACGCTATAGAGTACAGGCAACCACTGGGCTGACGGTGGAGTAATGTGGCCCGGATTGAGGAATCGGAGAACTTAGTTCGAATTCCTGTCGCGTTCATTACATTCACATCATTGCTAATACACTTGGAAAGGTATGCGTCCATCTCTTTACCCCCACTCTCAGGTATAGCAAAACAGTTTGGATTCTTTAGTCTTTAAGGAAAAATAATTCTGAATTCAAAACCTCCAACTCTGAGTCTGGGCTCTGTAGCAATGGTTGTCCATCAGACAATGACAACTTTGAATTCAAATCTGGAGCCGGGGTCCCTAAGACATTCCAAATCAATTTAATCGTCCCTAAGACATTCATGGTCAATTTCCTTCTGGCAACCCTGCAACGACGGAGCTGTATTGGTCTCTGCCTTTCCCTTGGAAAAATATCGGTAGCGTAGAGATGAGAGACGTTCTGCAAGGGGAACTGTTGTTCTGTCATAAAATCTCTGTCCAGTATTTAAATCTTCTGGCAGGGATCCATGGTCTCAAGAAATTGACGGATGCCATACCATAAACACTGATCTATATATTACTTAGCCTACAATCAAATAGCATTGATTCACATTTGACTCTGCCCTCAGGATTATATCTGAGTTAAATGTAAATATATTGAACGAATTTGTATCTGGGACTACAGGTAAACACAGGTAGGGTGTTCCTGAGACAAATGGAAATTCTTATAAGTGATTCTAGAAGGGTTGAGATTTCCACATTTCTCCGGGTCGAGACGCTTTTTAGAGGTTTTTTTTTTCATTTTTGTAAGCAATTGGTTTGTTCGCATCGTCGTCAAAATGACCCAACAGCGGCACATTAAGCGATAATTTTGTCATGTCAATATTTTTCGTCATAGAGAACTGTATCTAAACATTACTGTCCTTTCCTACTAAGCGATCGATTTCCTTAATTTTATTCTCTACCGCGCCCATGAATATAATATTAAGTTGATTTCCCATAAAAAATTGTTACCAAGCCTACATATATATATATATATATATATATATATATATATATATATATATATAGGCACACGACAAAAGCACACGGGAATGGAAATAGATCTAAGAACACACAGGGGTCATTAAAAGATAAACATACCGATAACTACTCCATCATTTCTCGGACCAATCTTAATTGATTTATAACCCTTCACGCATAACATTTCCCTGCCAGTTCAAGAAAGATGTTTGGATCACTAACACAAAAAATAAAATGTCTCATATCGAGAATATTTAACATCGAAAAACAAGAAAAAAATGAATTATTTTTAATAATATGTGGAAATTTCAACCCTTTGCCTGATGACGGTCGCGACATCGGAAACAAGTGTACCAAAATTATGGAAAACAAAGCATATTTTTTTTAAAATCTACATTACAACCAAAAACGTTTGCGATTTCTCTCTTCTTTTTAATATACACTCTTTTCTATCGTTGGAACTACTATAAACTCCTCCTTTTATATATATATATATATATATGAATTCATAGGGTGCGATGTGTAAATTAATTGTGGCTATTTCATATTCTAATTTTGCGCATGCGCGTTGTTTGTTTATTATTGCATCTGAACAGGATAGTAGGCTTAGTTAAGCACTGTCTGTGAGAAAAAGAACACCATGATGCAATTCAATCTGCCAGAAATTTTGAAAAGATATGCAGTACTGCTTGTCATTCGCGCCGGAATCTCCAATACGGATATTTCAGAGTGTCTGGCTGTCAATCTCAGGATAGTGCAGAGGATTCGGAAAGATTTGGTTGAGTCTAATGGCGATTACAAAGTTGTTTGGAGAGATCATTAGTGATGGCGACATTATGACTCCATTCATCTTCACAAAGGTCTTGATATTCAACACGGAAGTCTACATCAAGCATTTTGAAGAGGTAATGTTGCCTTTGATCAAGAGGGTGCCTGCTGGAAGACCCTATGTCTGGCAGCAGCATGCCACAAAACAGGAGAAACCAGTCATGGCTGTTAGACAATTTCTGCAACCACATCACCCCTTACATCTGGCGATCTATCTCCCCAGACTGCAAACCCATTGATTATTATTTTGGGGGCGCGGTTGAGCGAGAGACAAAAAAAAAATCCTTATGAGACCAAAGATGAACTGAAGGCAAGGATTATAGCAGCATTCAGCAACTTAAACAAGGATAATGACCAGAAGATTTGCAGGAGATTTCGAAGTTGTATGGAGGCCGGGTTTCAAGCCAATGGCGATTTTATTGAATAAATTTACTCTTTAGTATTTCAATATATGTTTTGGTAATTTTGGTAAAGATATTTGTTAAAATGAGATGCCAGTATTATTTCCATTTTTGCGTAGTTTAGACGACAATTTATCCATCGCACCCAGTATGTGTGTGTGTGTGTGTATGTGTGTATGTGTGTGTGCGTGTGTGCATGTATGAATATATGATTATGTATTCTTTTCTTTTCTTTTTTTTTTGGGGTGTCCATGCTTTGTCTACACGAATTAGTTGTTATTCCTGCTCCCATCTGTTTAATACAGATAGGGTTTTCTTTGACTGTGACTCTGCGCCATGTCTTACAGGCTGATGTCCTGCAACACCAGCCTTTTACTTCGATATCATTTGTTTCCTAGCCTATCATAACACCAGCGAAATGAAGGTCAACGAGCCCTCGGCATGTTCTCAGATTTTTGACCATGCGCATTGTGCCATTTCGAACTATTAGAACGGTGGGATCAGTCTATGCATCACTAGAGGTCATTCTCAGCCCGCAGCTACTTGTAGCTGTAGAGGAATCACGGTTGCTGTAGTCGCCCGACGAAATGAACATATGTACACAAAATTGTGGTTGAATTCAAAATCTGCATATTTATTTGACCATGCATATATCATCAAAATATCTCTTGGATTACTCTCAGTATATACTACGGTCATTATTATGATTATCATTTGCCTTCTGGAGGCAACAATTCTTTGCATCCATAAATGCAAATAGATGTGTACTAAATAATTAGGAAAAATGTTATTGTGGTCCTTGCATAGCGAGAAATCTACACAGTTTCTTCCAATTCAGATATTTGGGGGCTGCTAGGAATTTAAATCCACATATTCATAGAGATCCAACAAAGGATGTCTGCCATGTTTTGTCTTGAGTTGCCACATTGTACTGATTTCTATCTCGAGGTCTTTGTAATTTGTATAGTTTCTCAAACGTTTTTAAACATGATTTATTTTTCTAGTTTGGGGCTGTAACATCTATCAACTATCATGTATTTTCAGCATGATTTTCACATACGTATTATTATTATTGTTATTATTATTGTTATTCACGCTGAAACACTGGTTTATTATGATTACCGAAGTTAAGCAATGTCGATCCAATGTCAGTACTTAGATGGGACACCACTTGGAAACACCGTGTACCGTAAGCGAAAACCTGATACAAAACAATTGGGCAATAGTCTAACAACTTCATTCCGTAAAATTGTACTTCATATAGAAACCTAAGCAGAGATTCCTAATGTGGTTGAAAGTTGTGGACCTATACTTCGTAGTGAAGTCTACGAGCTTAAAGCATTATTATTCTTAATTATTTATTAATTTAATTTTTATTGATGGCTTGCTATCTTCGTTGACAACTGAGTGAATGAAAATGTTTTCCGAAATCCTCCAGACAATTCTTATTACATTTGATGAACACCGGAAATATTTCAATCCGGATCTTACGTATGTATAAATAGTAGAACGGCTATCATCGTGTAAAGTGATATCGGTGAGCTGTGATCGAACCTGTGGGGTTAATTTCGCAGTAATATACAAGGCATGAATCTATCTCTGCTACACATGGATAGTCTTCTTTTTTTTATATGACGTGTGCTTTCGGGACTTGGGCAATCATATCTCTCCACCATTTCCTTCTCCTTGTCTCCTAATCCCGTTTTGCCAATCAATTAGAAAAGCTCGTTAGGCGGGATATTTGTTGTTTTCCTCTTTTCCTATCTTCAGTGTGTCCTGTTAGTCTCAAATCTATTTATCTATAATCAGCAAATAACCTACGTAGCGATCTTTTGTAAATGATTGTCAAAAAAGGGATTAGGAGTGATAGCAAAATATTAAAAAGATTAAACGCTATAAAGGAAAGAAATAGTGAAGATCTATGATATGTCACTTTCTGATTCTATGAATAAGCATCCTTTTTGCAACCTTTTTACTTATAGGTCTATCGTTTATCTTATGTTCAGTGCCCGATATTCTGTGGAACCACATTTCTCTTGCCTCGAGTCACTTCTCAATTGCTGACGAAATCGTCCAGTATTCACTGCCATATATGAGGTGTGATATCGAACAATACTTTAAATACCCTTTTCTTTCTTCTAACGCAAGTTTCTGTTTCTTACTACGTTTTTTAAGCGTGGAAGCTTTTAGGGTTATAGCTAATGTCGTTTCTACTCTTTTTCTGTCACCCATAGAGAAAAAGTAAGTGAAATAGTCTTGTAGATTTTTGTAGCGAGTTCGATCTCCACTGAGGAATTTACTATAATAGATTTGATCTAGTATAGTGATTTTCCAAGCGTAGCTTAGATGTGGCACAAGGCCAAAGGAGATTTTCCAAGCGTAGCTTAGATGTGGCACAAGGCCAAAGGAGATTTTCCAAGCGTAGCTTAGATGTGGCACAAGGCCAAAGCAAATTTTCCAAGCTTAGCTTAGATGTGGCACAAGGCAAAAGGAGATTTTCCAAGCTTAGCTTAGATGTGGCACAAGGCCAAAGGAGATTTTCCAAGCGTAGCTTAGATGTGGCACAAGGCCAAAGGAGATATTCCAAGCTTAGCTTAGATGTGGCACAAGGCCAAAGGAGATTTTCCAAGCTTAGCTTAGATGTGGCACAAGGCCAAAGGAGATTTTCCAAGCGTAGCTTAGATGTGGCACAAGGCCAAAGGAGATTTTCCAAGCGTAGCTTAGATGTGGCACAAGGCCAAAGGAGATTTTCCAAGCGTAGCTTAGATGTGGCACAAGGCCAAAGGAGATTTTCCAAGCGTAGCTTAGATGTGGCACAAGGCAAAAGGAGATTTTCCAAGCGTATCTTAGATGTGGCACAAGGCCAAAGGATATTTTCCAAGCGTAGCTTAATGTGGCACAAGGCAAAAGGAGATTTTCCAAGCGTAGCTTAGATGTGGCACAAGGCCAAAGGAGATTTTCCAAGCGTAGCTTAGATGTGGCACAAGGCCAAAGGAGATATTCCAAGCTTAGCTTAGATGTGGCACAAGGCCAAAGGAGATTTTCCAAGCGTAGCTTAGATGTGGCACAAGGCCAAAGGAGATTTTCCAAGCGTAGCTTAGATGTGGCACAAGGCCAAAGGAGATTTTCCAAGCGTAGCTTAGATGTGGCACAAGGCCAAAGGAGATTTTCCAAGCTTAGCTTAGATGTGGCACAAGGCCAAAGGAGATTTTCCAAGCGTAGCTTAGATCTGGCACAAGGCCGAAAGTATGGGGCACCCACGGAGAATCGAACTCACTATTCAGTCGTAACTGTTTTAGCAAGACAAGCTTGCTAACCGTTACACCACGCCGAGGTACCCAAACTTGATCTAATATAAGATAAAGTCCATTTCACATTTCTTACGTCTCCCATAGAGCAAAATTAAATTAAACAATCTTCTTTAATTCTGTAGCGAGGTTGATAAGCGTACTAATGTTATAAATTTGACCCAGTCTAAATTAATTTTAGACATTCTACATAGCGTTTACCATTATGGCGAGGAAAGTAAAATAGTCTTTCAAAGCGCCAATAATCTCCGATAGCGCTATATATGTTTGCGTTCCTCTAATCTAAGTCCAGTAAATATCAGCCCACACTTCAGAAAATGACTCATCCCAATGCAATTGTTCACATACCTTTACCTTACGGCACTTCAGCTAGAAATACAACAAACCCCATTTCCTGATACCCAGTCCTTGGAGATTGTCGGGTAGGGGTGCGAGCATTGCCTGTATATGTCATTATTCAGTGTGTACGCGCAAAATGTCGAACAAACAAACGTTGCCATCTTGAATCGCATTGTTACGTTCATCGTCATAATCAGAAATAATCACACTGTAGTTAAGTCGCCGATGGCCCCTTGGGCAGGACGAGAATATATCACTCCTGAAAATCCTTAGGGATGGGATCATCCCTTTACTCGGCGTCGTGGATAGGCACAGTCATGTGTAGATTGTTGAGGAAGGTAAATGGAAAAGCCCGCGAAAATGTGTTATCCAGAATCTGTCGATACAATATCTTTTATCCTGCACAAATTCCAAGAATGGACAAGTCGGGTAAAACGTCACTATAAGAAAAAATGTTCTTTAGAAATTAATGCCCAATGAAAGCTAAAGAGGAATCAATATCTGTAAATGTTTTCAATATTCCTAAAATGGTGAATTTGAGAAAGAAATTTATTATCGACATACGAACTTGCCTTATCGAGATTGAAGTCCTGTCATCTTTTAGGATTTTATACAAATTGACCTTTTTTATCATTTCACCACAAGCAAGGCAAAGATGCTAGTAGGATGCAAGGGTTTACACAGTGTTGTAACCTAAGGAAAGTTACTGAATAAAATAATGGCACGAAGTTTGGTAATGAACGATAATACTTTGGACAAGAACAACGCATAAGATTTGCCAGCGGCGCGTAGAAGTAGTCAATTGCTAGTAGTGAGTCAAGTGAATTCTACAATGGATCTCTACCTGCAGAGCAACACTTACAGTATTCACTACTGTATTTATTTGAATGGGGGCATACCCACTGTCGTCCGTAGTTATGTTACAACACTCAGTGCTAGAAAATATGAGAAAAATCGATCAAACCTAAGCACATCAACCATCTTGATGGTAGTTCTATTCTTTCTATCATGATAATTTGCAATTCTGGTTTGATTTGGCTTGTTTTACGGCATATCACCCTCAATGGGTTATTTAATGCCGACAAAATTTTCATTGTTGGTAATATTTTTTTCCAAAAATCTATTTCTAGTAAGAATTTTCCTTGTCTGGTAAAATTTTTTCAAAAAATGTATTGCTAGTAATATTTGTTTTTCAAACATATATTGCTGGTAATATTTTTTTTTTGCAATGTATTTCTGGTATTAAAATTTATTTTTACACTTTCATAGAGTTTTGACCCCAGCTTGAGGGTTAAGTATTGCCTCATAGCTGAAACCCCAACATGTGCTACCACTCTGGGTCAGGGTGAACCTGGGAACATCAGCAATTAAGAGGTGGTTCTACGCTCCTCAAAACATCCTGATCAGAGGCCTTGCTGTTGGACGTAGTTTATCGTCATACCCCGGACGCGGATGTAGTTTATCGTCATACCCAGGAAGCGGATGTAGTTTATCGTCATAGACAGGACGCGGATGAAGTTTATCGTCATACCCAGGGCGCGGAGGAAGTTTATCTTCTTACCCAGGACGCGGATGAAGTTTATCTTCTTACCCAGGAGGCGGATGTAGTTTATCGTCACACCCAGGAAGCGGATGTAGTTTATCGTCATAGACAGGAAGCGGATGTAGTTTATCGTCATACCCAGGACGCGGATGTAGTTTATCTTCATACCCAGGACGCGGATGTAGTTTATCGTCATACCCAGGACGCGGATGTAGTTTATCGTCTTACCCAGGACGTAGATGTAGTTTATCGTCATACCCAGGACGCAGATGTAGTTTATCGTCATACCCAGGGCGCAGATGAAGTTTATCTTCTTACCCAGGACGCGGATGTAGTTTATCGTCATACCCAGGAAGGTGCAATTCTGAAAGTTACATCTAAATAAGCAGTAAACATGTATATATTAACGGCAAGATTTTGCAAAGTAATTACTAGGTCTAATAATGAATAAATAATGTTTACCATTTTTATTTTCACGACAAAAGCTGGTAAAAATATTCGCTTTTGAAATTACTTTCGAAGCAGATATCGATTACGTTAGGCAATTGCTTTTTCAAGCAGTGTCCCGGAAAACGCTGATGTGCCTCAAACCGAAAATGCAAATCTCAGATATTATCGGCAGATTGTCTGATTAGTCCGTTCGGCTCGTGATGTGCAGGATGTTAGGAGTCCTGGACGGAGCTTTTCCATGATACTATCTCACGGCTAAAGAAAGATGAAGAGCCGTGCATTTTTCTTTCGATGTTATCTGAGAAAGGTAAGAAGCACATTGACCTGTTTTTGTCTTCTAAACCTTTTTCTGGGGTTTCATTTGTGGTAGTCACACCCAGAAATAAGCAAATTATATATGAACTAAGAATTCCGGTGTAGTGACGCTGGTTTGACGAACGTGCCAAGGCGTAGACGTAAATATATTACAATAAGCAGAAAGATGAAAGGTGGTTATTGACATTATAAAGAAAATGCTTCTAGAGGTATGATCAATAGTACGGATAATTCATCTGTCCGTAACACAATTACATTATACAGTTATAATATATAACATACACGAGAATAAGTGCAAAATTATCCTCATCTTTCACTATAACATATCTTCAGGTTTGTCGCAATGCCTTCTGCTCATGCCTGCTTATAGTTGGTACTATTGTGGCCACGTGATCCAAGGTTGAGTTTGATCGCACCAGTCATCTTGATGCTGATTCAGTGTAAACATAGCCGCTCCCCTAGCAGTTTGCATCAAGGAGGCACACAGAATAATGATCCGAATGTTACAGAGAACATGCTACCCCGTCGATGATAACTAGTCGGTTTGCCATTACCATCCATAGAGTTTATTGAATCTTCTCATCAATGTTAGAGATTGACTGGCGTGCCACGAGGTACTGAACTGTCGCCGTATCGTGTTAAATTCCTTCGATGAATTTCAGCCTTTGGTACATCTTCAGATCAGGGAAATTGGATCACTGCTACCTCTCACTTCTCTCACGACAGAATAACGGACCAGAACCTTCTTTCGGTCAGCGAATCTCACCTACCACCTCTGCCCATATCCACATCACAACGCGCAGGTCGCAGCCACGCGTGGCCTTAATTCTTATTGTTTCTCTGCTTTTATAAGCTTATGTCAGTCATATGACAATTGATCCTCCCCAAAATTTATTTATACAGGGTAGCCACTGAAAGACTGAATGTTTTAAAACAAAAGTAGCACAATACTCTTAGGACCTCTTCCCAAAAGATCGCCGACTGATCCATTTAAAAAAAAAACCCCACAAAAACGGGCGATTAGGTTCTGGATCATGTTATCTCTTGGAGATTCTCTGATATGAAAATGTTGCCGGTATTTTCCACTGACTTGATCTTTCATTGGTATAAAAAAACTCAATGAGTTTTACCCATTGCTGGACATCATACATAGCCATTTTAATCTCCAAGCGATGCTCATAAACTAAAGAAAAATGATGGAAACAGAACAATTTATAACTTTTTTTTAACCCTTTAAGGTTTTCAGTGGCAACCCTATATATTTACCATGTAATCTTAGGACCTCTTCCCAAAAGATCGCCGACTGATCCATTTAACAAAAAAAAACACAAAAACAGGCGATTAGGTTCTGAATCATGTTATCTCTTGGAGATTCTCTGATATGAAAATGTTGCCGGTATTTTCCACTGACTTGATCTTTCATTGGTATAAAAAAAACTCAATGAGTTTTACCCATTGCTGGACATCATACATAGCGATGCTCATAAACTAAAGAAAAATGATGGAAACAGGACAATTTATAACTTGTTTAACCCTTTAAGGTTTTCAGTGGCAACCCTATATATTTACCATGTTTCATTTTTACAATTTCTGGGCAGTGAATGGTTACTTTGCAGATTGCTTTAGACTTTATTGCTCGTTGATAATAGGAACAGAATAGTAGCTGTGGGAAATTCTACAGGAAAGTGAGTGGAAATGACTAAATATAAACTCTAAGAAGACACAGTGTATGACAAAATGAAATATAATTATCCAAGTACCTTGCTTAATCTAGTTTCAGAATGTATGCAGCTATGGGGTATATCTCCAAAACTGTTCGATAACAAACAAACAGAGACTACAAATTTATATATATAGATTTGTCCTTAAGTCAGCGTAACTAACCTAACTGGAATTCGATACCGGATCTCCGATTTGTCATTATACCACTTGCACATCCACCCCATCCGGAAGACGAAGCGAGGTTTATCGGCTAAGAAAGAATGAATTTATATTTAAAGACAACGCGTACCTCTTCTAAGCGATTTCTTTTTTATAACAGAAAATTAATAATCAGACACCCGGGGTGAATTAAAAATAAAAAAAGAAACAAAAGAGCCATAAAACATTAAAAAACAAACTCGAAATCATCTTTGAATGTATCAAAGTATCTTCATCGTTACATCGGCGAAGGATGTTTAAAGGAAGAGAAAATATTGTATTCATTATTTCCTTCGGGGAGAAATGAATTGGACGTACAAATCAGGAGGAAAATGACGAAATAATAAAAAGTGTCTTTTCAATTTCGGATATGAAATAAGTGGAGAATATTAGATTAATAAAATGTATCCCAAAAGACTTCCTAGGTGGGGAAAAAAATGGAAGCCAATGGGCGTTAAAAATGAAATCATGGTTAGAAAAGTTTAGAAGAAATATGTGTTAAATCAGAAACATAACACAACATAAAAATGAAACACATACGGCAGAATAAAGAGTCAACCACGATATATATATATATATATATATATATATATATATATATATATATATATATATATATATATATATATATATATATCTATGTATGTATATATATATATATATGTATATATATATATATATATATATATATATATATGTATATATATATATGTATATATATATATATATATATATATATATATATATATATATATATATATATATATATATATATATATATATATATATATATATATATATATATATATAGGCCTGTAGGATGGAACTCATAAAAAATGCAAAAATAGAAAAAATCAAATGCGAAACTGTGGTGGAGTAAAGAGTGGCGTAAATTTTGTTTGTTACCTCACAGGAAATGAAAAATATTAATTGCTTCTTTTCTTTCTGGGATTAAAAAGTATATATATATATATATATATATATATATATAGAGAGAGAGAGAGAGAGAGAGAGAGAGAGATTTATATAACACGGATATATATATATATATATATATATATATATATATATATATATATATATATATATATATATATATATATATAATGAAAACGTGATAGATTTATATATATATGTACTCAAAAAGAGAGTATGACCATCACTGACATGTGCAGCGCTTCAGTTACCCCCGCCTACAACCTGCATGTATTGGTTCCCTGAACGACAGAGGTTCACATAGCCTGCCATCGGTCTGCATTTCTTGTCACATATGTGGCATATCAAATCATCCCCGGGTGATGGAAGTTGACTTTGATCATCATCACTTCCAGTGTACCTTTTCATATAATTTGTAAGGCCCGACGCGAACTTGCACCCCTTAGTGCATGTCCGGCATTCAACTCATGTCATTACGAAATCGTCATATAGAATAGATTGCTGGTGTTGGTGTGACCGCTGGTGACTGAGCAGACATGCCCTCGACAGATATATCCGATTGCATGGCCACATGGCCTGGTTGGCACCTCATGGTAATTCAAAGATCCACTCCGAAACCCTCTCTTCATATTTTTGTGATGCTCCATGTAAGATCTTGAGGCACTCAGCAATACCAGCTCTTCAAGGAGCCTGGTCTTCAGCTAAAGTCTACCTGTTATCCAGACCAATATTAGATAGATAGATAGATAGATAGATAGATAGATAGATAGATAGATAGATATAGTATTGTTTTCCTAAATACTCTTCTATGCTGTTTCCTAGTTAATAACGTTTCTATTTTATAATTATTTTGCACCCAGTAACGCCTTGTCCCAGGGGGGTTTACTGCTTTCTTTGGGGTAAATTAGATTAAAAATAAAAGATGGAAAAGCAGATATGAGACGTGAAGGAAGAATGAAGATTTGCAGCCTGTAGGAATAAGAACAACAAATGACACACACATACCCACAAGCAGAGATATATATATATATATATATATATATATATATATATATATATATATATATATATATATATATATATATATATATATATATATATATATATATATATATATTCAACCACAGGCAGACTGTTTCGCAGCTCATCAGTAACGATAGATATCCGACTGCCTCAATCCGGGATCGAAACCCGATTGATTTGGTAATAGTCGGAAATTTTATGATATTGGCGCACTGCAGGGGTGAACGTGAATTTAAAGAAATTTATTTTCAGACAAAGACGCCATATATATATATATATATATATATATAAAGTCGAATAGATAAGTTGGTCAATTAAACAACGTAAAACGAAAGGATACTGACGAAATGAGGTATTATGTACACTATTTACATTATTAGAACTATCGTCCTCACCTTTTTCACCATATTTATTACAACGTTTCGGCCGTTGTACGCTCCGGCCTTCTTCAGGTGGTTGGAATGTCGAACTGAACCTTTTATTTCGTTCACTGGGGTAGACTGTTCTAGTTCCACGTGCCATGTGTAATGGATGTCAGTTATCTCCTGTTAATTCCCCTCTGAAAGTTCTCCACTGCCTTAACCAGGTATTGAACTCACACTCTTTGGGTCCACTCACTGAATGAAACTAACGCCTTTATCCACTGTGCCATGTGTCCTTTGGTTCAGTTCGACAACAACCGAAACTTTGTGATAAACATTGCGGCAAAGATGAGGACAATAGTCCGAATAATGTAAATAGTGTACATAATACCTCATCTCAGAAACATAGATCGTTTAGTTTAGTATTAAAAAAAAAGGATTTACTTGAGAACTAAAAATGAAACTGGGGACAGAAGAGGATTCATGCCTTTCTGCGGTAGACCAGTTGCAATCCAAGGCTATAGTATCCAGTCTGTCCTGCTATTTATCCATAGCTGGGGCAGAAGATGATTCATGCCTTTTCCAAGTGTATTAGCAGGTAATTGAATGCAATGGATCGAAGTGGAATTCGAACTCCGCGCTCCTATTCCACAATCCGAACCGCCATCCATCTCAGTCAGATATGTGTGATACACGCTTAGGCGATCATTTATCTTTCGATGCCTGACTGAGGAGGCAGAATTCTTACCGCAGTAGGTTGTCAGTTTCAATCCAAGGCTATAGAATCCAGTGTGCCTTGCTATTTACAAATAGCTGGAGGAGTGAAGAAGAGGATATGATGTTACCCATCGTACGTATCAAAATATATTATATGTCTTCATATCTCTTATGTGTCATGTCTCTTCATTGGCAATCTTGTCTCTCCTGTATTCCTTTCTCTTGTAGCGCTTAATAAATTAAGAACTTCTTTTTATTACCCACTTTAACATAGAGCTTGCATATATGCGCGTATATTTCTCTGTGTGGGACAATTAGTGAATTATAGTTCAGTCAGTCGAAGTGGAATACGAACTCGGCTCTCCGATTCCTCAATCCGAGCCGACATCCATCTCAGTCAAATATGTGTCATGCGTGATACACGCCTAGGCGATCATGTATCTTTCGATACCTGACTGACAGGGCAGATTTTTTTTCCGGAAGTAGGATGCCATTTCTTTCTATGGTAGACCAGTTGCCATCCAAGGCTAGAGAATCATCGAAAGATGAAGAAAGGTGGCATGAAGTAAATTGTTCAATAGTTAGAGTAAATGTCACAGTTATTATCAGGAATTCGCACTTAGGATCAAGTTATTTTAATATCAATTATGTAGTGCGTAGTGCCACCTTTCTTCAGTACACGAACGCACAATTTTCAAATTAAAAAAAAATTCAACCTCAGCGTCGCGACTGCACGCTCCAAAATTATTCTTACATTTAACAATATCTCATTGCTCAAAAAACACTCTTTCGGTCTGCACTATCTTTCGATGTCTCATTACTACCTGGAATTTAACAAAGACACACTGAAATGTCTACCTGATGATGGTCGTTCGAAACGACTGAAAGCCCGGCTAGTAGAAAATATAAGACCTGATAAAACCGGAATTTATAAACAAGGATCATACCATTCATTAACGGATTCGAAGTTGATTGTATTTTATTATTAAATATTGTTTGCGAGAGTGATTCTTGCCATATAATTAGCTTCAGTATTTGTTTTTCGTTTGAATGATTTACGTTACATAAATTGAATACGCACTACATAATTGATATTAATATATATATATATATATATATATATATATATATATATATATATATATATATATATATATATATATATTCCTAAATGTTTGTGTTAGTCTATTTTCTTACTTCCTTTTCTCCGGATCCTATATTAGCTATTTGATGAAAATCTCTTTTTTTTACGTTTATACTCATTCGCCCCATTTAGATGGCTTGTTCTTGTGCCAAACTTTGCTCAGCTAACACTTAGCATAATTCTGCTTTTGGTAAATAAAATATCCCTCGTGTTATTACACGAATATTTTTGAAAAAATATGCAAGCCCAAGCAGACATTTCCTAAAACATTACAGTTAAAGGTCGATTGGAAGTGAAAATATAAACCAAAATTGAAATTAAAAAAAACTACAGAATCGAAATATTCTCTCCGATGGAACAAAATGATGGGAATCTTTTTCAAAAAAAAATTACCAAATTACGTAAAAAAGAAAAATATTTATTTTTTTAAAAAGAAAATGAAAAAGTGTTTGACATAAAAGAATATCAGATTAGGTAATAAAAACATAACAAGTATGGCAGCAGCAGCAGCAGCAATAACAACAACAACAGTAACAACAACAGAAAAATAAGTAGAAAAAAAAACATTTTTAAATTTAAAAAATCACATGGCAACGCGAAATAAAGTCCGTTTCCGATTTTATTTCTCTCGCAGCTGCTTTGAAAATGGTTTGGTTATCGGCTTAAAGGATTATCTAATAATTAATCTCCACTCTTTGTGCTTTAAACGCATTTCACAAATATTCCTTGAAATAATAACAAAATAATGTAAAAAGAAATGAAGAAAAAAAACAGTTGGCGGAGTCCAGTGATTTTTTTTTCATTTTTTAAACTCCTTTTCTGTCATTTCCCTATAATTTTCTTCGTCTCTCTTCCTTCTATACATTCTTCTTCTTTGATCTCCTCTCTATTCTTCTTTCCCGCTTCTTCTTCTTCTTCTTCTTCTTCTTCTTCTTCTTCTTCTTCTTCTTCTTCTTCTTCTTCTTCTTCTTCTTCTTCTTCTTCTTCACTCTTTTTCTCTCTCCTCTCCTCCTCCTTCTTGTTTTTGTTATTCTTCATTATTTTAAAGATTTACTTTTCGTTACCCCTCCAGAAAAGTTCCCTTGCCTTCTCCTTTTGTTTTTCTTGTTTTTAATTTTTTTTCTCTTCCTCCCCGATCTCCTCCTTCTTCTACTTCTTCTTTGAATTTTTCTTTCGTCTTTTTCTTCTTGGACTTCATCTTCTTGTCTCTCCTCTTTTTTGCTTCTTCTGACCTCATCATATCATCTTCCGCGTCATCTTATGACCAGATTTCCCCATTTTTCGCTCTCTCTCTCTCCTCCGCTACTTCGTCTTATCTCTGCCTCCTCATATCTGTTTTCTACTGCATCTTCTTTCACTTTCTATCTCCTCTCCACACCTCCTCCACATCCTCTTTTTCCACCTTCACCACCACCAACACCACCAACACCACCACCTTCTCAATCACCTCCTTCTTCTTTAATTCACCATTTGTTTTTTTTAATTATTTGCTGATTTGGGTTAAAAAGGTGAAAGAATGAATTATCGTTTCTCTGTTCATTTAAGGATGAAAATTTATTTCGTTTCCATTATTTCTTGACAAACTATATTTTATTAAAATAAACACAGGCACGCATACACATATAGATAGAGAGAGATAGAGGGGGAGAGAGAGAGGGGGGAGAGAGAGAGCGAAAGGGAGAGACATTCACATACAAAATCACACATACACGCGTGCTTTCTCATTTCTTAAGATAGACTAACAAAACAGAACGTTACTCTGTAGTTAATTTATGATTCTCTAAAGCTAAACCACAATTTTTATATTTTAAAAAATATATAAAAGGTCCAATTAAAAAAAAACTAAAACAATAATTACCAACCAACTCACTTGAAATAAATGCCGAATCAATTAGTAGTTTAAAATAAAAACTCGAAAAGAAATACTCGAAGACTTGTTTGGTTTCGTTCTGTTTCGATATTTGCTTTCAGGTTTTCAGTTTGTACTAAACGCCTGGATGGAATATGTTATATATATATATATATACATATATATATATATATATATATATATATATATATATATATATATATATATATATATATATATATATATATATATATATATATATATATATACAGGGTGTCCATAAAGTTCGTGTGCACTTAAAAAATTTATAACTTTATTTGTATTTGCGATAGAAATAATTTGTAAAAATGATTAGAAAGAAGTAAATCTATATTTTTTAAGGTTTTATTGAAATTTTATTTAAGTTTCCACATGTCCTCCATCATTAGCAATACAAAGGGTAATACGATTTTGCAGTTCACGGAAAACATTTGCCAACTGATTTACAGTAATGCCTGAAATCAAATTAGTTATTTTAGCTATACTTAACACTAGGTACATTAAAATTTATAACATTTTTTACAGATTATTTCTATCGCAAATACAAATAAAGTTATAAAATTTTTAAAGTTCACACGAACTTTATGGACACTCTGTATATATATATATATATATATATATATATATATATATATATATATATATATATATATATATTAGCGCACTAAACTTTTAGAAACATTCTCCCACTTTACGTGGGCCATAATCGAGGGAACGTAAGTTTAAACCACTTATCTATCTAGGCAGACACATGCTGTCAGATTTAAAATCAATCCAGTGGATCCCAAATAGTTATCAGCTAGTAGCCTGCCTCGTGCTAGCAATAGTTCCCATTGGCGCAAGGGTGTTCGAAGCCAGGATTACGAATAGTGATCCTCATGGGAGTGAAGCGGGCCAAATTTCCACTTGGAAAGCCGAGTTGATGCTATCGTTCTCCTCCTATTTAATCCCCACCATATGGCCTGGTACTAAGCTTAGTAATTATCCCCAGGGTTATGATTTACCTCGTGTCGGGAATATGTATTTCCCATCGCAGCCAGATGCTCAAACTCAAATGAAAATCACGCTTTTGAATGTTGATTTCATTAGGCAGGTAAGATCTCCCCGGCTGGAACAGTGACGTCATAATACAAAGTGCAACAGAAATATATACCACATTTGAAACTATTACCTATATGGCGGTAGTGAAGTTAGGAAACTGAAAATGGTGTCTTTATCTAGATAATATCTTAGCATTTTTTCCAGATACAAACAATGACCATCATACATTGCATCAATGCACATCGTGCGTTTGGTGCTGTTGTTGTTTTTTTAACATTGGTTAATCCGTAATTGCAACACACAGAGATTTTCGTATTCTTTGCATCTTACATCGGAATGATGCTGTTCCGGAAAGAAAATCGATTCTGCTATTGGTCGGATATTTCATGGCCACAGGTTCAGCCCTTAAAAGAAAGCCACCCGGAAGACCTCGAAGCACTTGAAATTCCGAGTAATGGAAAACGTTAGAAATCGTCTACAAGAGTGTATGGCTCTCATTTTGAAAACAAACTTTATACAAGTTTAGTTAAATACCAAAACAGTAGAATCCCTCTTTTCCGGAATCCCTGATATTCGGAATCCCTCATTTCCGGATTCCCTCATATCCGGAATCCCTCATATTCAGAATCCCTCATATTCGGAATCACTCATATCCGTAATCCCTCATATCCGGATTGCCTCACATTCAGAATCCCGCATATCCGGACATGATTTTGATGTGCATATTTGAACTATCTGGGTGATATGTAACTGGTTTGAAATTTCTGTTTTTCAGGAAATTGATTTTGGATAGTGATGTGGACCCGAAGTAGGGTCCACGCAAGGAAAACACGGAACACGGGTTAGAGCTAAGAAAGATATATTAAACAGAAAAGTTACAAAGAATAGTGTAAGAGTAAGCAGAGCTTACTATCCAGTGGTGTCCGATATTGGTATCGTACGCGGCTGCGCATTACTGGTGCTACGATATTTAACAACCTCCCCACACACGGGTCGAATGTGGCACAAGGCCGGTTTAACGTGGGCTTACCGAGCCCGAAGGCTCGGCCAAAATATGCCCATTTACAACCCGTATATACGACTTTAGGGACTGTCTACCTCCCCGGATGATACTTTGCCCTGCGGCAAAGCCTCGTCCGAGTTCCTCTCTGCCAAACAGAGAGTTCGACAGCAGAGCACCATTACTGGTGCTACTCCCATGATACTACCATTCACATAATAATATAGTACTGATAGAGTCCATGATGTAGGAAAGTTTCGGTCTCACAACAGATAGTTGCTTATGCTTATTTCCTCATAATGACTTGTATTGGCGCAAAATATGATGGAAATAAGAGAAAAGGATGAAAGCAAAACACATCTGCAACAAGATGCATGATTGTGACGAAACCTGGATTGAAAATGAAAAAGCTATTGAAGAGGTTGTCAGTTTTATGGAAAGAAAGCCAGCATAATGCCATGACGATAGCAATACGCACGCATGGTTAATATGTGTCTTGAAATTAAAAAAAAATAAGAACAAAATGAAAATGAAATGCGGAAAAATTTGAAAATGACATTAGAAGAGAAAGAATCATCATGCAACAGCGATTAAAAATTCCTCGTTATATTATTTGTTTTCATATGTGGTATACTTAATTTAATGAATTTTCTTTAACATTACATAATTAATTATTTCTCCTTAAAATCAATTCCGTTATATTTCACTCACAAATAGCTTATTCTGTTTAATATTAAGCATTGAAAATAAATGTTAAACATGATTTCAGTTCTTTTATTTTACTCTAAATATATATCCCCCCCTCATATCCGGACTCTGTCTACATCTAGCTAATGATTCACCATTTCCTTTTCAGTTATCTTCGGTTGCCATTATGGTTTGGGCCGCTGGTTGTTTGTTTTTGAAGCATTTTAATCGATTCTGGTATGAGCTGAAAATTTCAGGGCCGCAGGTGCAGCGCTTAAAAGAAAGTCTTCTGGAAAACCTCGGTGCCTTCAAACTTCCCGGTAATGGGAAACTTTAGATATTGTCGCCAACAGTATATGAAATGTAAATGGAGAAGCCACTCAAATCCGAGCATGCAAATCTACTAGGGTGGTAAACGCCGACACCTGGCAGATTTGTGTTTGTTCAACACTTACAGAGGACACCAGTGGTTTATACTGCAACTATGCTGTGTTGTAATCTTAGAGTTTCTGGGAGAGAGCGCATTATCTATCGTGATCAACAGTCTGAACAAGACTAGCACGCTTAAAACCTCGGTCACGATGACTTGTCACTTCGTGCTAGCACAACCACCGACGGCTCCCAAGTGTTCCGTCAACTCAATTTCATCACTTCTCAAACCAGCCTTAATTGATTTATAACCCTTCGCGCAGAACTCTTCACTGCCATTTCAAGAAAGACATTCAGATTACTAACACAAAAACAGAGAATGTCTCGTATCGAAAATATTTAACATTGAAAAACATTAGGAAAAAAATTAATTATTTTTAATAATATGTGTAAATCTCCACCCTTTACCTGAAGACGGTCGCGAGACCAAAAACACGTGTAGTAAAATTATGAAAAATGAAGTATAATATTTTTTTAAACATTCCACATTACAACCAAAAACGTTTGCGGTACCTCTCTTCGTTTTAATATACACACTTTTCTCTCGTTGGAACAACTATAACGTCTTCCTTTTATATATATATATAAATATATATATATATATATATATATATATATATATATATATATATATATATGTATGTATGTATGTATGTATGACATCTATTAGCCATAAATATGGCGAATAGAGGACATCATTTAGGGAATATTATTTTAAAAGGCAAATAAATAAAAGCTGTAGCTCTTTTTCTACGCAACAGTGAAATAAATGTTTAATAGCAGTTACCATGGCCTTTTTGTCAACCTTTAAAATGTAGGTGGTATTTCTGCCTCACGTTTAATCACCATCCAAGGTTATTTGTTTTAATGCCGTATTAAGCAAAATTATGGAGATAAATTACAAAATGGAATAAGATTATTAATTGTGAGAAGATACTTTTTCAGATATCGTTTTTTTATCGATGAAACCAGATTTATAAATCGAAAGGTGTAAAAATGAAACAAACTGAGTTCAATCGAAAAGTTAAAAATACAGAGATACTTACGTATTCAATATAAATTTTGACATGCACTGTACCTTGATGTTAAACTCATTTAATTTTTATCGCTTATCTTTGCTTTTCATTGGCCCAGAAAATATTGATAATACCTACATAATTATTGAAAATACTAACTTTTGATTGGCCCAGAAAATATTGACAATAGCTACATAATTATTGAAAATACTAACTTTTGATTGGCCCAGAAAATATTGACAATAGCTACATAATAATTGGAAATACTAACTTTTGATTGGCCCACAAAATATTCATAATACATACATAATTATTGAAAATACTAATTTTTGATTGGCCCGCAAGCATTAATAATATAAAAATTTACATTAAATTTAGTCACATTTCGCACATGGTTAAAATATTTTAGATTTATATGCGCATGGCTTAGTTGTTAAGTGTAAGGAAATTGGGGTGGGTTTATCGAGTTCAAATTCGTATAAATATCATTAGAAAATGTATGGGTTCATCTTTTCCTGTTACACCCCCTCCCTCGATGCTGGGAGCTTGTGGGTAACAGCGTCGATTCGATAATAAACTTACCTAGCTGTTTTGGACAGAGATAAAAGAAATTCAACACAGGGAATTTTCACTTAGCTATTTTATTAACGTCGACGTATACATCTTCTAACTATCCTCTAAGGTCGCTCTCCCTAACTGGGGAGCCATTTCAGGCATGAAAGAAAACACGTCTTCATTGTTTGAAGGTTAAGAAACAACTCATCGAAAACATTTCTTTAATCTATCATTTCCACACATGTTCAGCCAATCAAAATCGACTACCTTATTTTGCCTTCCGTCTGACATCGAAGGTCAAATTCAGGAAGACAGAAAAGATACACCATTCCCTCTAAAAATAATAGTAAACTAAAATTTTATTTAACATTCTCCCCTGATCTAGTACTTAAGACCAAGGCATATTGGATTCTCTAGCTTTGACAGGTAATTCGTCTAGAAGAATGATCACTCAGAACCTGTTGAGAGTGAAGCTAGAAACTTAACGCCATAAAAAACAAAAACATTTCCTACAGAAACTAAACCAGCAACTTTGTGCCCCTGTTCTACAAAGGGGAATCTATAGGGTTCTTCTTTTTCTTCTTCCTTTCTTCTTCCATCCTCCTCCTCCTCCTATTTCGTTTTCTTCTCCTCCTCCGCCTCCTTTTTCTTCCCTCCTATTTCCACTCCTCCTTCTCCTTCTTCTTCTTTTTCTTTTCTTGCTCATACTTTTCTTCTTCTTCCCTCCTCCTTCTTCATTTCTTCTTCTTCCTCTTCTTCTTCTTCTTCTTCTTCTTCTTCTTCTTCTTCTTCTTCTTCTTCTTCTTCTTCTTCTTCCCCTCCTCCTCCTTCACTTCTTCTTCTTCCCTCCTACTTCTTCACGTCTTCTTCTTACCTCCTCCTTCTTCTTCCTTTTTTCTTCCCTCCTCCTTCTTCACTTCTTTTTCTTACTTTCTCATTCTTCTTGCTTTCTTCTTCCCTCCTCTTTCTTAACTACTTCTTCTTCTCACCTCCCCCTTCTTCTTCATTTCGTCTTACCTCCTCCTCCTACTCACCTTCTTGCCTCCTCCTCCTTCATCTTCCCTCCTCTTCATCCTCCTTCATCTGCCCTCCTCTTCCTCCTCCTTCTTTTTCCTTTATTCTTCCCTCCTCCTTTTTCTTCCCTTCCTCTTTCTTCACTTCTTCCCTCCTTCTTTCCTCTTTCTTCTTCTCCTCATCTTCTTCTTCTTCTTCTTCTTCTACATGCCTTGTTTCTTCAGGACAATGGCGTTCAGGTTTCGCAACCAATTCCTATTGTGTGTAGCTTTCAGTAAATGTTGTCCTTTTGTTATCTCTCTCTTCATCCATGCATTTACATAAGCTTACTATGGCGCACTCGGTGAGCATCTGATTCGCTAACACTATTCCATAAGAATATCTTGATAATTTTAGCTCTACAGTAGGTGCTTAAGTATCTTCATTAAATTCGGTTATATGCCCAAGTATAAATATTATCTTCCGATATGTATGTTCGAGTTCACTTTAGGTGAATAAAACTCCTGCTGTTCTGTGTTAAACATATTTAACAGAGAGCCATAGAAGTTGTCTACACCTAAAGGAAACTGGAAGTTAATATTTAGGTGAAGATAGAAGATTTCTACAAGAGCAAGATAAATATACATTATTTTTTCTATATATTTATATACAGAATTAGGCGTACAATATATGAGAAATCGTTAAATCGAGACTATCAACTGGATGTCAGGCATGTCGTCAAACTCCTTCAGGAAGTTATATCATCGTTATAGAAATGTTTTCTTGATCGATGGTTAAAGATGGCTTCGAGCGAATGACGTTCGTATGTCTTAAGGAGGACAATCTTTCTTAGAACCTCCTGGACTAGTGTTATAGCATCACAAATAGAGACCTTTATCCAAATAAGAGAAACCAAAAGTTTTACAGTCTTTCCATAACAGCGAACACTAACATGGATATCACATGTAACTCAACGCAAAGATAATGTCCTTATTCAGAGGTTGACCTTCGTACTTCAAATTTTCTAAGGAAGTCTCCATCAATCAAAAGGGCAACAAATCATTCTATTTTCCTGAAAATAAAAAGATTTTATGTATTTTAAACGAAAGAAACACTGACTGCTCGCTAAATGATTGCCAAATGTTTTCAACTATGGCAATGGCCGACCTTTCTATCACTATTACCATATTTTGCTATTCCAATGAGTTTTCGTATATCTGTGTCAGATTTCCGCTGTCTGTTGCAACGCTTGTCGAATAGTTCAATTTATTGTTAAAAGATTGAGGACAATACGAAATATTCAGCGGCTTGAAGAATGACGCTCAAAAAGAGTCTGACGATGCTCTTTCAAAAATTATGACTTAAAAATAAAATCCCCAAGAGAAGCATACGATGAAAAGAAAAGAGAAAAAAAAAACGGGAACAATGTCACCTCGAACTACTACAGCTCAAACAAATAATGTAGAATATTTTTTATAATAAACGTTGAGGTGACTAAAATTGGATCATTCATATTTTCCTGTCGGTTAAAAATTTGCACGGATTCGAGTTGATCCATGCTGTTACGACCAGCAATTAAATTCCTCGTCAGGATCTCTTTGTCCAATTCTTATTATGAATTCCAAATATCACGACATGCATGCACGCACGCATGCGCACGCTTACAAACGCTCTTTGCGCCTCCGGCGACATTTTGATTACGTCATCCTGTTTTTTGGCTTTTTATTCTCAATTTTTCTCTCATTTGTTTGTTGTTATCACGTGACTAACTTTTCTAGCACATTTTTTTCTCTCTTCTTCCCGAAATATTTTAACGCTAATTCTGTTTTTTCCCCGCGTCTCTTTTATTTTATTTGAGTTTTGTTTTCATTTTCTTTCTGCTAGCTTTTCACTTGCTTCCTTTGATTTTGCGAAAAAGTCGGGAGTTTTGGCGCGATTCTTTGTCTTGTGTCTTGCAGGGGATTTCTATTACCTAAAAGAAAACACCATTTCCAACTGCGCTCTCGGTGTCGGTGCGTTCTAAGTGCAAAATGGGGTTGCTTGTGCCTTATTTAATGAGAATAATTCACTGTTTTCTCCAGCTTCTCACACTTTTTATTCCTTTTCCTTTGTTTCTTCTTCCGTCTCTCCTTTTCCTTCCAGTTTTGAACATTTTTATTTTCCAACTATTTTGTTTCTTCACCTTTAAATATTTCATTTTCTGTTTTTTCATCCTTGTTCTTATTCGTCTATTTCTTCATCTCGTCTTCTTAATTTATCTATTTTGCTTATATTATAATCTACGTCTTCTTTCCTTGTTTAATACTAATTCAGTTCTACTTAGTCTCATAATAATATCATGTTCTCAATTCTTCCTCATCTTCCTTTTCCTTACCATTTTTATCATATTACTTTTTATTATTAGTCTTGTTGTTGTTGTTGTTGTTGTTGTTGTTGTTGTTCTTCTTCTTCTTCTTCTTCTTCTTCTTCTTCTTCTTCTTCTTCTTCTTCTCATTATTATTATTATTATTATTATTATTATTATTATTATTATTATTATTATTATTATTATCTCATCGTTCTCTTCCTATTCTCGCCCTTTCCCTTGCTCTTCACTCTTTTTGCACATTCTTCTGTGTTTTCTTCTTCATCTTTTATTTTAAATATTTTATTATTTCTTCTTGTAGTTTTCTACATAATTTTTTTTTTACTATCTATTTTATTCAGATTTCGTTTATGCCCTCCACCTAATTTTTTTCTTTTATTTCCTACATATACTTCTTGTTTCTTCTATGTTGTTGTTTTCGTTTTATTATGAGTATCCTTTTATTATTATTATTATTCGAAGTAGTATTAGTAACAGTATTAGTAGTAGTAATTATAATATTACAGCGCTACGCTTAGTATACAACTTCCTTTCTCTTGACCACTTTTATTTTTCGTATAATATCCTTTTTTTAATATCATTAATATTGTATTTTGCTGTGTTCTTTGTTAATGTCGTCGTCAAACTCAGTTTTATTCTTTTGCTTTTCTCTCATTTCTTACTGGGTATTTAGTTATTTTTCTCTCTTTTTTGATATCACTTTCTCCTTTATCTTCTGAGGTGCAATCCTTTTTTTTTTACTGCCGTTTGCTTTCATTTGCATTTCATTCTACTCTTAGGTTTATATATTCATTAGTTGTTTAAATGAAATCTTTTCCTGATATCCAACGTTCTTCTACATCTTCTTCACCTCCTCATTCTTCTTCTTCTTCTTCTTCTTCTTCTTCTTCTTCTTCTTCTTCTTCTTCTTCTTCTTCTTCTTCTTCTTCTAAATCATACTTCTTTTTCTTTCTCTTTCTATTTTCTTTCTATTTGTTTTATTTTCTGTTACTTTATTTCAAATCAGCTTTATTTTCCTGTTTTCTTATCCATTTTACTTTTCCTCTTTTACTCTGTCTCCTTACCTTTTTTGTTTATGTTGTGGGGCAGACCCCTTTTACACAAGATGGACTCGTCCAAAGTATACTTATACTGACAGAGAGAATACCTTCGGGTTGAGATACGTTGAGTCAGGATGAGAGATAGGGAGTCAGCACACAGGGTGTTCACAGAGAGTTATACGAGAGCCAAGAGAGAGGGAGAGAGAGAGAGAAGGAGAGAGAGAGAGAGATAATTACGGCTTAACTTACAGAGATTTGTACATATTCTTTCTTCTAACCCGCATTCCTGGACTACTAATCTTCACTTCAAGTCTGTATTCTTATGTTTAATACACTTATTTTTCTATCTCAATTACTGGCGTTGTTTATTTATGTGTGCAGGATTCCATTCCCGGAATCCACGACAACTTAGCGACGAGGATTTCGGACCCACACGAAAAAAGAAATTTCGCTCTCGTCAACACAACAGTTTTTCTCCTTTCTTTTGTTTTCTTTTTTTAATTGGTATCACCACATGCAAGGTTATGGGGTGTGTGGGAATTAAGAAAAGAAACATTAATAATGAGTGGAAAGAGAAAAGAGTAATCCGGAAGACAGTAGACAGCGATTGACGTTGTAACTATTTTTTTGCAGATCAAAGTTTGTTTGAAAGTATGGAACAGGAAGGGTGTTCCAGAAGCGAGAAGAAACTGTTAGCATAGAATTTATGGCTACATCTCGCCAGCACAGCTGTAAATTGAAGAGATCTGGGCGCCAGACTAGTACTGCGGTTAAATACGTAGAATCTAGGTGCCATAGCAAAAGGTCATTCGAACAAGTACCATGAAAGTATTTATTAAAAAAAGTACTAGAGGCAACCTTTAGGCGGTGGGTAAGTAACTGAATCCGAGCTGCCAGATCAGGACCAATAATTTTACTGATTATTATTTGGATTTTATCAAGTTAAACAACAGGATCACCGGACCATATATGGCAGCAATATCCAAACCAAGGATGAATTGTTGACTTATAGATATGTAAGATAGATTCCGGAAAGAAACAATAGTCTCACATGTCACAGTGAACCTATTTTCTTAGCAGCTGACCTAGCAATGGATGCAATGTAGTCCTTCCACTTCATGTCAGGTATGAACGTTAGCCTGAGAAGGCAAAACGAGTTATGTTCCTGGAGGTTAGCATCAGCCATGTTGATGGATGTCAGATAGGGGCCTCGCAGATGATTAATATAGAGAAGTTTGTTTTTTTGTTTTTTTGGAGTGGGCGTTAAAATTGACAAGTCATCTTTTTGTATATCTTTAAATCAATTCAACGGCATTTGATATTTTGGTAGTAATTATTAGTAGTTAGTATTTCATTAGTATCATAGTATTATAATTTATTAAATTATAAATTAAATATATTCTGTTGAAAGTTTTATAGTCTGTTAATTTTCATTTCTATTTTGCTCATCTCCCTTTACTTCCAAGCTGTTATTTCTTTATACCAAAGTTCACCCAATGGAAAGCTCGAGACGAACCCACGATAGAGTGTTATGAAAAAGAAAGGAGGTAGGAAGCAAAGATTACGAGGATGGAGAGGATATATTCTCACCGGAAATGTTCAACCTATAGAGCGAGGCGATTCTGAGAGAATTATATGACCCACCAGGATTCATTACTAGCGGCCACAATCTTAACAACATAAAATAATCAGGCGAGAGAAGGTTGATAGCAGATACGGAAAAGAAACTACAATAACTCTTCCAGAAGGTAATGAAAGAAAACGAGAAGAAAGGACAAAACATCAACTGCAAGAAGAGAGAACGCACGGGGGTTAGTATAAGTGCATAGTGCGAATTGCAAATAGGAGATTCTAAAATCAAACTAGTAAAAAACGTATATCTAGAAATATATCATTGGATATCACTGAAATCCGAAGGCACATTGGGTTGGCCAAAGATAATTATTATTATTTTTTTTAAGCTTATCACATCAAGCAAGGCTGGAAGCCACTAGCACGCAAGGGGTTACAGAAGGTTTGGAGGAAGAGCAGATAAGAGTGGTAAAGAAGAGGATGTGGAGAAAGATAGTGGATCGATCAAGGCAAGGGGGTTACAGAAGATTTGGAGCGAGAGCCGATAGGAATGACAGGTGAAAGGATGTGGAGAAGGGAAGTGGATAGATCAAGGCACCTGGAGATGTCGATTGACGTTACACTTAAATAGTTGGAGATTGTATTTGTCAGGGAAACAGGAATAAGGATGGGAGTTCCACAGGCGAGATGTGCGAGACATGAAGCTATTGGAGTAGAAGAGACGTCTACATCTAACAGTTTCAACGGTGAAGGGGTGGGAACGGGATGCCAGCCTCGTAGGACGTTTAAATTCATGAGGCCTAGGAACCAGCGAAAGCAGCTCCTCGGAGCAATTACCGTGAAAGTATTTGTAAAAAAGACAGAGCGAGGTAACGTCGCGTCTGTGAGACAGCGACTGCAGACGAGATGGCAGATCAGGGCCAATTACATTGCATATCCGTCTCTGGATCTTATCAAGAACCCTGAGGCAAACAGCATGGGCTCCAGACCATATATGGCAGCAATACTCAATGCAAGGGCGAATGCTCGATTTATAGATTTGGAGGATCGATTCCGGGGAGAAAAATTTCCTGGCTCGGCACAGGGATTCAACTTTCCTTGCGCCAAAAGAAACAGAAATAAACTTCGTTAGAAACAAAGAAAAGAGTACTTGTATCTGTCGTCATAGATGGCAGTAAATGCTGGACCATCTCCCCGAAGATGAAGAAGAGACTTGAAGTAACAGAAATGTGGTTCTACAGATGAATGCTAAGAATACCATGGACTTGACATGTGTGCATTGAGGAGATTTTAGATAAAATGGAAACAAAATATAAACTTGTACTTAACATCAGGTACAAAGTTGAAACCTCAAGCGTATATAATAAGGAAATATGTTTTGGAATGTCTAATACTCGCAGGAAAGATTGAAGGCAAGAGGGACAGAGGAAAACAGCGCAAAATACTCAGTGACCTTGCGTAAATGGATGGACGAACAGAGTTTGGGGGAAATAACAGTCAAAATTAATTAAGAGCTAAAAATCACAGGAAATTGTGGATAGCCATGGTCGCCTACGTTCTGATGGGATATGACTCATAAAGACGAAGAAACCTAACTGAAGACCTCCCGTAAATAAATGGTTGTGTAGTGAGTGGGAAGATTGAATCACTATTTTTTAATTTTTTTTATTTATTTTACGATTTATCAACCCCTACTCCGTTATTTATATCTGAAATATATTTTAGATTATAAGAATAATTATTTGTGGTAGTAAATATTGAATTAACAATAACACTAACTTTTTCCAGCTACAAGTCCTAATATTTAACCCATAGCTAGTGGGAAGAAGATGGCGTCCAGCCTTCTGTAGCGGGTATTAACGCTTGAGTGAAAGTCACGGAGCGCACTGCAAGGCGAGCCATGTTTAATTACACCACCGCGTGTCCTTGAGCGGAATTGATAGTAAGATGTCAAATATTGTTAACAGCTACAAAAGATGGGAAATTGTGGAGAGCCATGAACACCCACGTAGAAGAAGAAGAAGAAGAAGAAGAAGAAGAAGAAGAAGAAGAAGAAGAAGAAGAAGAAGAAGAAGAAGTTATTTGTTTGTTGTGAGTTTAAATATAGACTCTGGAAAATTGATATAACCAATTTCAGTCAAATAAATAGACAATCAACAGAAGGTGATTATTCATCGATATGAATTACGTCTAAAATCTAATCTGTATATCGAATAAAAGGTTCAATCTAAAATTCCGACATTGTTAGCCAGTACGAAGACAGAAACTTTGAGGAAAGGCGAAAGCTAAAACAGTCGAAACGTTGTGAGTATAGGTACCAAGGAGAGATTTCTGGTCCGAATAATATAGTATATAATAATAATTCAACTAAAAAATCTAGTATCTGCTTAGTATGTAGCGATAACAAATAAAAAAAAAGTAACTGTATATATGGAAAATATAATTATGGCAGTTCAAACATGTTATGTTACAATTATTCTGAAGCTATATCCAATTAGATTGAATGCATACAGGTATTGTTTTCAGATTAAAACTTTGTTTACAGATTAAAATGTTAACGTAAATATTATGTTGACGTAAGTATAGAAAGGTTCCCACAATTTACTATATTTTTCATTTTATTTATGTTTCTTATTAGCTTTTCGCTTCATTTTAGTTTATGATTTTTTTATATTTTTTTTTTTTAATTTCATGGTTAAGTAATTTTTCCTATATTCCAGAATAAACCTCATTTTTTTCTTATTTGTCTTTACTTTTTCTTATTATTCTCTTCGTATTCTCCGCATTTTTTTACTACTACTCATTCTTCTTCTTCTTCTTCTTCTTCTTCTTCTTCTTCTTCTTCTTCTTCTTCTTCTTCTTCTTCTTCTTCTTCTTCCCACCTCTTCTTTTTAATGTCTTGTTTGTCTTCTCCTCCTCCTTTGTGTCTCCTCCTCCTCCTGCTTCTTTTTCCTATCCGCTCATCCATCTTCTTATTCTTATTTTTCTCCCATTCTCACCCTTCCTCCTCCTCCTTCTTCTTTTTCTTCTCAACTCCCCCTTTTAATGTCTTGTTTGTCTTCTCCTCCTCCTTTGTGTCTCCTCCTCCTGCTTTTTCTTCTTTTATATCATCCTTCTTCTTATCTTATTTTTCTCACATTTTCACCCCCTTCTTCTTCTTCTTCCTCCTCCTCATTTTAAGCTCTTTTTCATCTTCTACTCCTTTTCATGCCATCCAACTATTTCTTAAGATTTTCTTCTATTTCTTCTGCTGCATCTTTTCGTCTCCTCCACCTTCTTCTACTACCTGTTTCCTTCTGCCTCCTTCTCTTTCTTCGTATGCTCTTCCTCTTCTTCTACTTCCTCCTACTTCTTCTTCTGCATCTTGTCGCCTCCTCCTCCCGCCCCTACTTTGCCTCCTCCTCCTCCTCCTCCTGCTTATTCTCCTCCTCCTTATTCTTCTCCTACCTGCTCTATCCTCATCTTACTTTACTCTTCCTTTCGGTTACCTTTACTTCTCTCTATGACTCACTTTCTATTTCTTTTTCCTTCTTTCTTTTGCATTAGCCCAAATAATATAAATACCTGCAATCGTAATTATTGATTTACTATGAAATGAATGCGAGACAGCAGGTTTTCTAATCATTGATAAACTATTTCTTATATCCCCAGTTATATGATACAATTACGAATCAGACCGCAAGGCTGGAAAGGATCTGATACGTAGTTCTGCTACCATTCTCAGCAAGTTTCCTTCTTTTTTTTTTTTTTACAGCTACGTACATTCGTCGTTCTGCACATTTCTAGTCACTTTGACTAGGCCTTTTCCCAGGAAAAAATAAAATTTACCAAGTAACCAACTTTATCAGTGTTTAGATAATTCTCCGACTTATTTCATTTTAAAAAAAAACAACAGATTTTTCTTCTTTCACCTTTTCTCAGTTCAACCGGTAGTATCTAGTCGAAAGTTAAGTTTTTCTCTTCTGAGTTGCATTACCAAGAGATTTTCTCATCGACACTGCTTCAGTGTATGCTCTCCCACAGGGCTATATCTGCACTCAGTGGCCTGACGATGGTTAGGCTGTGAAAAATGGAACGAAAGAGAGAAACGATATCAAAAGAGAAAATGAAAATTGCACGACAAAAAAACGATTGTTGCAGAAGTAAAACGAACTGCGAAGAGGTATGAAAAGAGATGAAGAAGGGAGAAGAAAAATGAGTTAAAAAAGTAAAGAAAAATGTACCAAAAATACGGCGTAAAATAATAAGTCGAAAGAAAAGGAGCAAGAAGAAAATGTTGGAAGAGAAGAGCAATTTAATAAGCCTGGTTTTAGATATGGCACAAGGCCTAAAGAATGGCGGAGAATAATAAGACGAAAGAGAAAAGAGAGAAAATAATAGAAGTGAAGAAAGGGAAAAAAAAAGGTGGAATCAAAACTATTAAAGAAATTAAAAACTAAAAAAGATGGGAGAAAAGTGAAATAATTTGAGATATGAAAAGAAAAAGAATGTGGCCAAATAAAGAAATGCAGGGCATATAAGAAATATGGAGGAGAAGTAGAAATAAAATAGAAGGAGAAATCAAAAGGAAAAGGTGAAATAATCAAGAAAATGGCGGCGCAGAAATCAAGAAGATAGCAAAGGCATAGAAATCAAGAAGAAGAAAAAGACGGAAGTATGTGACTTATAAAACACAGAAGAAGAAGAAGAAGAAGAAGAAGAAGAAGAAGAAGAAGTAGAAGAATAATAATAAGAAGAAGATGAAGAAGAAGAAGTAGAAGAAGAAGAAGAAGAAGTAGAAGAAGAAGATGAAGAAGTAGAAGAAGTAGAAGAAGAAGAAGAAGTAGAAGAAGAAGAAGTAGAAGAAGAAGAAGAAGTAGAAGAAGAAGATGAAAAAGAAGAAGTAGAAGAAGAAGTAGAAGAAGAAGAGGTGTGTGTGTGTGTGTGTGTGTGTGTGTGTGTGTGTGTGTGTGCATTCTAATCTCGGGAAATTAATTAAATATACAATTGGTTGCCTGACCGAAATTAATTATATATATATATATATATATAATATATATTTAATATTTACAAATAAGAGCGGACAAACAACTATATATATATATATATATATATATATATATATATATATATATATATATATATATATATATATATATATATATATATATATATAGTTGTTTGTCCTCTCTTATTTGTAAATATTAAATATATAACAGGCGTAAAATTAATTAACATTAGTACAACCAGCATAGATATTACATCATGACGGACTTAATGCTTTTTACCTAATGTAAAGAATTATGGGGCAAAATCAGCTTAAAATAAATTCCGTGTTTTTAAATTGGTAAATGTGATTTTTAAATTGATTTCTCGACTGGGGATGTGTGTCCATATTTAACCCTGTTTTTGGTGACTACCTTTGAATTAAAATCACAGCTTAGAGTACAGGGAAGTAAGGAATATTGGCATTTTTCAAAGTATATGTCAAATCTAATAAATATTATAAATTATAATGTTATAATACGTATATGCAGTAATGGATCCGGGAAATCTTTAGACGGATCGAAATTCTTTAATTCTGACAACTTGGCTAATACCACTTTTCAAAGAAAACGAGTGCATTGCGCAGGAGAGCAAACAGAATGGACTTCTCCCGAGCAACGACGGGTATCATTGCTATAGACTTTTAAAAGAAACAAACGAAGTACAATGGGAAAGAGAGAGAGAGAGAAATGAATATGATAGTGATAACATTGAGCGATAAAAGAAAATGATTTCAAATAAGAACAAAAATCAGAGCTATTGTGCAAAAACAATATGACAAAGAAAGAACGAAAACAGTGAAGACCGTAGGAAGAGAGATACAAACAATATATAAGGGTAAACAGAAAGAGGATTGTCTTATAATGAGCGTTAAGAAAAACAAAAGGAAAAAAAAAGAAAAGAAAGAAGAAAGAAAGAAAAAGACCTAAAAATTAAAGTTTTAGAGATTTGTTACTATTGCTACTTTTAGTTAAGGGCGTATCAACTTCTTATGAGTCATTTAATTCCGAAATTTAATTTTCTTGCGTGCATTAGTAATGTAGCATACCTACGGACGATAATGGGTTCACATAAATAAAGTAGTAAATACTGTATGTTGGTCTGCAGTCGGAGATTCAGCTGTGCTGGTCAAACTCTCTGCCTCCGGGCAGAGAGAATCCGCAGATGAGTCTATGTCGAAGGGCAGATTCTCGTTTCGGTAAACACTTAAATGACCCCGTTTTATACAGGATATACGGAAAATTTTTGGCCGAGCTACGGGCTCGGTTAACCCACATTAAATTTGGCCTTGTGCCACATCTGACTGCGTGGGGCGGCAGTTGGTAGATATCCTGCAGTTGGAGATTTATTGTGGAATTCAATTGACTCACTTCTAGCAGTTGACTACTACTTCTACGCGCCCCTGGCGAATCTTATATGTGTTGTTCTTGTCCTAAGTATTATCGTTCATTACGAACCTTCGTTTGATTATTCTATTTAGTAACCTTTTCTAGGTTACAACAAGTAATTTCTTTTTTTAAAATCTATTGCTGGTAATATTTTACTATGAAAATATAATTTATACTTGCATAGTTTTTTTTTTTTACCCCATTTTAGGGGTTAACTACACCCCCATATTTGGACCGTAACACCCAGGGTTATGATGGACCTGAGAACAACGACAATTAAGAAGTGGGTACACGCTCCTCAAAACCTCCTGATCAGAGGCTAATGAAAATATTTTTTGTGACCTTTTCAATAATCAATTATTTTTTATGATAATTCTTTCTTATTTAAATAAATATAACTTCTTCCCAGAAATTAATTTGGAGGGAATCATATATTCACCTCCTTAGACTGTTTTCTCATTGTTGCAACGTCCCAAACCTATAGATACACTATCGCTATTTCCGTGGCAATTTCCACCAGTCCAGACCTACGAGGGTGACTGAAAAGTTCATAGACTGACCAAGATACTCTCATTAATTACATCAAGCGAGGTCTATTTTTATTATGTAACATAGTCCCCCTTGCGATTCACTCACTTATATCCGTACTGCAGTGCTTGGATCGCATAAGTGAAGAAGCTTTCATCCCGACGATCGAAAAATTCATCAATAGCAGATATGACGTCACCATTATTGCATTACTGGTTCCAATCCAGGTTTTTTGGGGTTTTTTTTTTTCATATAAGGAAACAGATGATAGACTGGTCCAAATTTCGAGAGGGAATAGGGAGGCTGATAAACCAGTTTAAAGTCACAGTTAAGCACAGTAGCCATTAAAAGCAAGTACTTTTCTACTGAAGTATTGTCCTGATGAAACAACACCCGTTTCGCCAGTTTTCCCGGCATTTGATCTTGATAGCATTTTGTAACTTCCTCAGCAAGTTGGCATAGTACACTCCTTTGATGTTGTGTCACTTTTCTCTTGATAACACCATAATGCCATATGTTGTCCGTTTTCAAGGGAAATCGCTACTAGTTACTTTTAAAGTTTTCTCTGACCAGTCATATATCAGGTTATATGGACAGAAACAATCCAGTTATTCATAAGAGTTAAAATTAACAATGCAAGATTTCACAGCTCAAGCATCACCCCTTCATAATCCGTCTATGTACTTTTCCGTCCACCCTTGTAGAACATCTCATGCTATTTCTGTGGAGTCGTTTTCCCCTTATTCCATATGTAAAATAAATGTTTCACTTAGGATATTTGTATCCAGAACTTCTACTTTGACGCTTTGAACAATATCAACCTGTTCAGAGATTGTCTTACACACGTTGCTATGGTTACATACCGGCTGAACTCATTTTTCAATCGTATGTAGGTGGCTTCTTTGTCGAGATCTCATCAATTTATATTTGAGCTGGCTAGATGTAGCTAACAGTTTCATTGCTTGCAATTCTCGCTTGTAGAACACCCTTTCGGCTACACACTTTCGAGCCAACTTTAATCTCCAAAAATTTAAGTGCGATGTCAATGCATACAAATGAATAGCAAACGAGTTCCATGAATACGATAAAGTAGAAAGAAAAGTAAAACAAGAGTGCGTTTCTTTCACTGGATCTATTTAACCTTTGGTAATTTAATTAAAACAACCGCTTTAGTTTCCTTTCTTTCACTATACGGTCAGTTTTAGACCCAATGGAGTGAAGAGTGTAAACGATTTATATTTTTTCTCGGATTAGATCATTTCCAGCGGTACGCAGGAATATGAATGTATTTTCGGGGTGTATAATGAAATTTGGTTGGCCTTGAAAAATTTTGCGTCATCTGAGTCTGAATCAGATTTTTATCTCGACAAGACACTATGGTCTCAACTGTCAATTAGTTGCCCTACGACCATTGTCTGCGATGGGTGTTACTCCAAGAGATCATACAAAAATTTTAACGCTACACGTACACACTGGCAAGTCTTACCAGTGAGTATATCAAAGTGCAATAGACTGGCCCGGAAACTCTCCTGATTTAAATCCAATCGAGAATCTGTGGTCAAACTGCAAGGAATTTAATGCATTATTTTTCACAACCATTCCCTTCTATCTACCCTTTTTTTTTACTGATAGGTTACCCAATACAAGGCTCAGGGGTCACTCAATGTAGAAGGTTATACAATGTAACGGAGGGGGAAAATCAGAGAATATTATGACTGATTGATTCTTTTTTTACGGTTTATCAAATATATGCAGGTTATTTAAAGCTAGAAAATATATATTTAGATTATAAGAATGTTTTTTTTTAGATAATGGTTTAGTGATAAATGTCTTAATAATTATACCACATAGCTGGAGGGGAAGGGTGGTGAGTCATACATTCCCAAGAGTATTTGCACGTAAGTGAATATAACGAACCCAACTCGTTATCCATTACACCACCTGCAAGATAATAGCTTACAGCACCTGGTATTCACGAAAGGAACTGATAATGTTCCATGTTGCTTAACTTCAGTGATCGTGGAGGAACGTAATTCTGTATGACTTTCTTGCGGTAAATCGTCGTTGAAACACTGAAGTTAAGTAGCATCCAGTCTGGACAGTACCTAGGCGGGTGACCACTTGGGAAATCCAGGTGCTATAAACCTGGATGCGCGCGTGGTGTAATGTATAACGGCACGGAAGGTGAAATCGTAGAACCGATTTCGAATTCTAGTTGGGTTAGTTGCATTCACTTATGTGCAAATAATTTTAGCAAAGGTAGTAATCTTTTCTCCAAGCTTAATCTAATATTAGCTTGAAAAAAAAAATTATTCAATCTAAACATATGTTTCAGTTTTAAATAACCGACAAAAGGTTGATAAGCCGTAAAATACAAATACATCTAAAACTGTTTCTCTCTTTACCCACCATCTTCATTAATAGCTTTCTATTATTTTTCCCTCCCAGTCTTCATTCGTCCATCTCCAGACCATTACATTTTTTTTTTACTTTTTTCTTTCACATATTTTGCAAACATGTAAATGAAATCTCCAGTTAGAAGATGTCCGTGTTATTTATTTGTTCTTACTATGCTTATCTACATGTTATGTTGGTTTGGGAACTAAGAAAGAAGAAAAAAAAGCAAATAGGAGGGGAAAAAAAAAACTCAACATCTTTCGCTGGTCGAGTCAACAAGTTTGTTTAGGCCTGAAGCAGTAGCTTACGATACCTTCATTAATGGGCGGGGACGATTTGGACAGGTAGGTGGGCTGTAAGATTAGAAACGAAATGTGACCTTTCTTAGATGCCGGATAAGACCTAGGCAAGGAATATATCTTTTGACTCACCAAGGCTTTCGCCATGTTTCTTCCCTTCAAGAGACCTATGACATGCACGACATGAAAAAAGAAATAGTGGCACATATACGTGCCAATGTTATAATAGATATCGTATGCAAATCCCACTCTTACTCTCTCTCTCTCTCTCTCTCTCTCTCATTCTGTCTCCTTCTCTTTGTGTATATGTGTGTGTGTGTAAATTAGGAATTCGATTATATCAGCTTTGACTTTTAGGGATCTCTAAGGCGAAAGATGTTGGCTAACAAACATGTGTCGTCCATCGAAGACAATATTTAAATCCCTTTTTATACACACATACACAAAGACACACACAAACACACACATATATATATATATATATATATATATATATATAGATATAGATATATCTGTGTGTGTATGTGTGTGTAACTAAAAAAGTGCGTATAAGTGTATATATGTATATTGTAAATGTACATTGACATTTATAAACGCACTCACGTACACACACACACACACACACACACATATATATATATATACATATATATATATATATATATATATATATATGTATGAAGTCATACTTGTATATGCACATATATTTTGCCCCTTTCTTCGAAAGAAATGTGGCATCGCCGAAGGTTTCCATATCCAACTTCATTGAAATAAACGTAATTGCATATGTATGGGTTTATTTTATCAATTGAGCTTGCTTGAGGCACGAAAAAATATTCCGAATAAGTGTTCAAACAGGAATGGTTTTCTTTTATTGACATATATTTCTTTTTCACAAAAGCTGCAGTTGGACTCATTTGGTAAAGCGGCGAATTTTTCTCTACATTTCTTTTTTTCTTTTTATTATTCTCTGTAAAGATTAGAATCTCATCGGAGGTCAACAAAAGTCTTCACTCGTCTGCATAAACGTACCGGCCACGGGTTCGATCTCCACTGACTATTCGAAACATGTAGACAAGCCCAACTTGCTTAATATCATATTGGAAAACTTTTTATTCTAGCCCGAAAAAAGCAACGGAAAAAAATGAAACGCCGTATGACCAATTAAAGAAACGGATGAAGTGTTGTATATCCCCATCATGCTGGGGGAGCTCTTGACTGTTGGTGTCCATTCGCTAATAAAGTTGTTTTCTTCTCTCTCGGCCGGTGATCGTTAGTTATTTTGAGTCCAGAGATAAAAGAAATTCAAAACATGCAATTTTAACAGAATTATTTTATTAAGGCCAATATATACATCTTCTAATAATCAATTGGGGTCACTCTTTCCCCCTTCTCTCTCTCCCCCTCTCCCTACACTGGGGATCCTTTCCAGACACGAAAGGAAACACTTCTACATTATTCAACGGTTAAGAAACAACTCTCCGAAAATACTTTCTCTACATATAGCATTCTCACGCTCGTTCAGACAATCAAAATTGACTTCCTTGTTTTGTCTACCATCTGACCCCTAAGATTAACCTCAGGAAGTCGGAGCCAAGACGTGTATGGGTTAAATAGCGTGGTAGACTGGACTCTGTAGCCTTGAGTAGAAATCAAGTTAATATAAATTACAACATTTGGGGTGGGGAATGAGAAATAACTCCACAAACCCACAAGAATTTTGGGAGATACACGACTGCATACGTCCTGAAGAAGCTGATCGTTAAAGTAAATAAAATGGTTATAGTTTTGCTGCTGATTGTAGTCCTCAAAGTGTCAGAGAGTATATTTGTTTTTCTTGTTATCATTTGAATCCTGAGGTATGACAGAAAATATGTATCATCTATTAACGCAGTCCTTTATATAAAATAAGCAAATAAATATAACAAAAAAACATGAAAAAACAAACAAACAATGGAAACCTATGAATTTAAAATGCAGATGAAAACTTATTTTGACATATATCTTTGGTGATTCAGTAATCGTAAAATGTTTGAGGGAAACAAAAATAAAGATTAAAATGTACAAAAAAGAATCTCATTGTTGACATATATGAGACAAAACATTAAGTCCCCATGTGTTCGGACTGTATTAATTCTTTTGGGATAATTAAATCAGAAACAATAAACAACTGAAAACAAAACAAAACAATGAAACTTAATGAAACAATACGCATCGAAAACGATATAAACAGGGCAGACTATTCTCCATCTGTCCGAATTTTAGAATGAGCAGAAGTGCACTTTCCTTTTCAGTAGGTATATTTTTTAACATAACCTTTGTCTGACACAAGGCAAATTGTACAGGAATGATTGTCTTGTATCTGTCTTCCAAATAGCGAAGTCCGATCCGTTTCGCCAAACAATATTAAATAACCTCTGTTTTTAAATGTCAATTCGAAAAGGAAATATATAAATTGCAACCTCTGGGGAAGGCAACAGGAAATGACTTCACAAACTTGGCAAGAATTTTGGAAGATACACGATTGCCTATATCCTGAAGAGAGACATCTTTAAATAAAATAAAATAAAATGCATATTGTTTTTCCTGCTGATTGTCGTCCTCAGAGGGTCATAGAGGATTTTTGTTTTCCAATTATCATTTGAATCTAGTTATAGAAGTATGACAGAAAGTAAAAAAAGTAAAGTAAAAATTTTATTGGGTTGTCCTTCCATGATATATTTAGTTTGGCTTGTAGCATAAAAATATTAGCTTTATTTCTAATAGATTTTGTGCGAGATAAAAGGAACATTTAAAAAATAGTAAAAAGGGAAAATATATATAATTATTAATGGCCATAAAAATGGTACTTCAGTAACTAGTATCATATAATAACTGTGACTCCGTTAGTTCTTTAGTTTTCACGTCCTTGCCGAAAGCTCTTGCATAATAAACTATTCCGTTTTGATCGCGTGAAAAAAAAAACATGTAAGAGACGCTACTTGGTTTCAGTAAAAAATAGAAAGAACGAAAGAAAGAAATATGGAAGTGTCTGACATCTCCTGCTAATACCTTATAAATAATGAACTGTTCCATTTAGATCGCGTGAGAAGATAAAAGACATATCAAAAACGCTACTTGGTTTCACTGAGAAAATGAAAGAAGGAATAGGTAGAAATTTTTAACGTATATTTCAGCGAAAAGGAAAAATTGTCAATTTGAAATCTTTTCATTTGTGCCCCCTTTATTTCTTAAAATAACGACAGACATTCATATTTATGATTGTTATTGCAATATTTTATTAAATATGTACAGCTCAAATATTTAACGATGGCATACGGAAATTTCTACGGATATTTTATTGTCATAAAACTCGTCCTGTGTTTATTCAAAAACTAGCAAATAATTTCAAATAAGAAACCTGTGAATTTTTCACCCAAGTTTTTATAAATACCAGTTTTACTACTGAATTCCCGAAACTCAAGATCGGTGAAATCTTTAGCTTGGCCACCTATCTTAAACTTACTTTGTTCTGAGGAATATTTTATCAAATGCTCTCACACAACTCAGTAACTTTTAGGGATTAAATCGTCATCTATATTTCTGAGATTATGGGCACGTGGCTCAGTGTTTAGAACGTTTGCATTCTGACCATGTGACCCAGGTTCGAATCTCACCATTTGTCAGGAAGGAGAATTCCTGATGTTATCGAACTGGAGGGTTCGGTCCTTTGCCTGGCATCGAACCCGAAGTGTTTGTACTTTGGTAAGTGCCTGAAAACCATACCACGGTTGGACCCAAGCCTCGTGAGTGGAATTGGGTAGACGAAACTCTTGATGGCCGTCGGTAGCTGTGCCAGCATGAAGGCACAAGTACTGGCCTTGTTCAAATTGTTGATCTCGCTAGATATCGCGTGCTTACCTAAGGTCTGCTCAGCATATTTGCAGTACAAACCACAGGTTGGCTCTGTGGGTGTTGAATAAACACAAATGTGCCCGAGCAAGTGTCTGCAATAGGGATTGGCTAGCCACCCTAGTAGACGGGTATCCTCGAATACGAGTAGCCAGTTATACTACTATATTTCTGAGATGAGGTATTGTAATTATTTACACTATTTCCATTGCTCGAACTTTTGTCCTCATCTTCGTTGCCATATTCACGACTTTTATACCGTTGTACGCTCCGACCTTTATTTTATCCGCCGTGGTAGATTGATCCAGTTCCACGTGCCACGTCTCTTTCTGATGTCTCAGTATCTGTTATTTCTTTTTAATTTAACTCTCCAATTTAAGTTTACATTCCAAGCTTGGGTGAAAATAATTTTGGAGAGTTAAGTTAATAGAAATATCTGATACCGAGACATCAGGAAGAGGCATGGCATGGGAAACTAGTACAATCATCTCATCTTTGTTGGCAACAAAGACCAGGACAACAGTCCGACCAATGTAAATTAAATTGTTGTTTCTTGAATTTGGTGGCATAATATTTCTCCTTGAATCTCTGGTGTGGTTTGGTTTGTTTTGTTTTACGGCATATTAACTTCAATGGATTATTTAATGCCGACAAATTTTTTCTTGCTGGTAATGTTTTTTTTCCCTCATAAACCTATTTTTGGTAATATTTTTTTCTTCAAAAATGTATTGCTGGCGATAATTTAAAAAAAAAGTATTTCTGGTATTAAAATCTATTTTTACACTTTCATAGTGATTTGACCCCGGTTTGGAGGTTAACTATTTGCCTCATAGCTGGGATTCTAACAAGAACTACCACCCCGGGGGAGGGTATACCTGGGAACACCGGCAATTAAGAGGTGGTTCCACGCTCCTCAAAATCTCCTGATCAGAGGCCTTGCTGTTGGACGTAGTTTCTCGTCTTACCCAGGACGCGGATGTAGTTTATCGTCATACCCAGGACGGGGATGTAGTTTATCGTCATACCCAGGACGGGGATGTAGTTTATCGTCATACCCAGGACGCGGATGTAGTTTATCATCATACCCAGGACGGTTGAAACTCTGGGTAACCAATAACTGACCTCTGCTTGTGGATGTTAACATGGTTGTGGGTTTTGTTTGTATTTTTAGGTGAAGATTCGTGTTCATTAGAGAACAAGATATAAGAAGCATATAAAAGAAGTTGACTTTCTGCTACAGACGTTTGTTTCTTTTTTGTTGACTGTATTGATACAATGTTAAATGTCTATTGTGTGTGTCCGTTTATTTCTTTTTGATTCAGAAATAATTTATGGGAAGTAAGGATAAGAACGGGTTAAGGTAGTCGAGCTCATGTCAGCCTCGCGCTGAGTTGGAATGGCCAAATCTCTAATTCATAAGTAGCGCTGCTGAAAACACAATCTCGTTGGAAAGTGGAATTAGCTAGATTCTGTCTTTTCTGGAAGTGGATTCATAAAACCGCAGTTGCGACAAGAAAGCATTTCCGGTTTCTTTATAACATGCATCATGGGAAAATTAATTTGTTTTTCGTGCTTTATTATTATATTATTTATTGGTTTTATTTCATTTTCCCACATACTAAATACGAACTAGAACTGCTATCCCTGGTCATAGACAGAGTAAATAAAGAGTTCAGTTTGATATTCCTTGAAATTTACCAAGATTGACTAAGCCCTTGATGAAGGCTGAAGTTCATAATGGAGGACACGTTAGGATAAAGCCAACAAAGGTGACGATAATAGTCCTCCTGTAAATGAATAAAGACAGGAATTAAGACAGAAAGTTCTCCAGCAGAACACGGTAAATCCGAGTTTCTTTCCCTTACAACATCTAATAGAGGAGCTATTTTACCTTAGTGCATCTCTTTTGTTAGGTTGTCCTTGTTTAGTATCTTTAGATTGGCGTGCGGCATACGTTTATAGTCCTGGTTACGACGATAAACTACATCCGTCAGAATGGCCTCCGATTGGGCGATTGGGATTTCAGGAGAATGGAACTACCACTTAATTGCAGTTATTTTCAGGTTCAACCATATCCGGGGTAGAAACACCTGTTGGGCTCCCACCTATGGGAAAATAGTGAACCTCAAAACAAAAAAAAGTATTGCGTTAGTATAAACATATATCTTTTATATAAAAGAAAATTATCAAAAGTACATATTCATAGTAAAATTAACAGCAATAAATATGTGATGTATATATTTATTTGAAGCCATATAATTGTGTTCAAAATATTTAGATTTCGGCCTTATATAGGGTGACCCAAAAAAACGGGAACTTTTTAACAATCCAACAAAACTACAAGTGATGGAAGAAAAATATTTAATGCATAGTAATTGAAACCTTAAAAGATGCCATTTAAGAAACAATGATGGAATTTTAATTTTTTTTAAATTACGTCCTGTAGATGGCGTCCTCCTGTACGAATGCATTCTTGAAATCTGCTGTTGAGATTCCTCATTGACTGCTGCAACATCTCAGCTGGGATACTGTGAATTTCATTCTCGTTACTAAAATGGCGAAATGTTTACTTGCTCAAGGTCACTGTCTCGCAGTGTTGCCACTTGCCCATGTCTGGCAACACGCACTTAAAAAATTCCCCTCTTTTTGGGTTACCCTATATAAGCCATTAAGGTTGATATGCTGCTAAACAAAATCGAATACAAAAACCACATGTCTATAATGTCCACCTAATATATTTAAATCTTTTATTGGTTTTTCTTCCCCTGATATATTTAGGTGGGCTTGTAACATACGTTCATAATTACTATCTAATAATAATCATCAATCAGTCTATCTAGAAAGTGGTTAGGATCTATATGGTTGAGGGCTTGGTAATACCAGTTACTGTAAGTTTGAATGTGTGGGTGATGTAATAGACAATACCAACGAAATATTTATGCTGGCTTGTAGCATATGTTTATAATTACAGTCTAATATATTTTAAATCTTTTACTGGGTTGTCATTCCAGGATAATTTTCGGTTGGCTTGTAGTATGCGTTCATAATTACCTTTCTAATAATAATCATAAATCAATCCATCTAGAAAGTGCATAGTTTGGGTGTGCGGGTGGTGTAATGGATAATGGCAATGGATTTTTAATCGAATAACCGAGTTCCAATTTCAGTCGGGTTCGCTATATTCACTTACGCGCAGATACCCCATGGAATCCATCTTTTCCTCCAGCTATGGGTTAATTAGGTAAGAATTGTACCACTAATGCATTTTATCTCAAAAAGGATTCTTACAATCTAAAAATATTTTCTGGCTTTAAATAAACCTCAAATGGTTGATAAGCCGTAGAAAACGAATCAATTAGTCATCTTTGTTGACGTTATTACAATGTTTAGTCCGCTGTGATAAGATGAGGATAATAGTCCGCATGTAAATATAATGTGCTATTAAATATCCCTTCACCTTAATGCAAACGTAACAATCAACCGAAGAATCGGTTTAGTTACCCTAATTCCCCATGTATAATACGTATTTTTTTCCTAAAAATTAATAAGCAAAATAAGGGGTGCGTATTATTCGCAGCTACAAAAACATCTTTAAGAAATGACCATTTCATAGGTCGATTTCAGTTGCGAAATGACTACTCACCCCAAACATACGACAATTTGACACTAACATTCGGCGATTGCGACTCCACAGGGATGTCAAATACAATCATATGTACCTAAAAATACTTACAAATGTAAAATAAAATAAGAATTATCATAAAACTAATTTAGAATAATATTATTCTATGTTTAAAACCATTTTTATAAAAGTAGGAAACGCTGGCCGTAATGAAATTGGAGAGATATAATTTATACGGTTTGATTATCAAACAAGGAGTGTGTATTATGGTGAGTAGAAGCATTTTCCTACACATTCACCACAAATTTAGGGGTGCGTATTACGGATGAAGGCGTATTATATATAGGGCATTACGTTATCTGTTCATTGAGAGTTTATATATTTGGAAGTTATTGTACTGTCTGGACTAATTAATATTTCAGTATATTGACCAAAAGAGCAAACGTGAATGTTCCTCACCCCATCTTCTATTTCATTATTGCAAATGTTATCATTATAATAACATAGAAATGTGCTTTTTTTTGCCGTTTGTTCACAAACCCAACCCAGCTTCTGAGGGTTCATGGATCGTGATCTGGACTCATGCCAATCGGAATTCCATGTTCTCGGGTCGGGTTTATTGACAGCACTTGCTTGGGTGGCATTAGTCTTCGAAAAACGAGTTCGATTTTAACGCTGACTGACCTCGCATGGATAATAGGCTTCTCTGTTGGCCTTGAGCAATTATCTCTTGCTTAGAGACAAAAATAAAAAAGATAAATAACAAATATCGTCAGGTTTTTCATTAGGTACGTATGAGTATGAAGACTGGATCGATAAACCCAGAACCGGATTAAGCTGATTTTTTTTTAAGCTGAAAAGATCACATCCAATTGTTCGATCTTTGTGATGCCATCAAAAATCTGACTTAAGAGGGTTGTGCACCGGATATTGTTGTAGAAAGTGGAACCGGTGAATCGAGTTCATTTAGCAATCAAGTATTTTTCGGTGCTTTTGAAAAAAAGAGAGCGCCTTTACAAAAGGCATGAATCGGTAACTTCTCTTATAGTTTTTGGTTAAATAGAACTGTACACTGGTTTCTGTACACTTGTATGGTAACTCGTCTTAGACACAGGAAGAAATCTGAATTCAAAACGGCGGAGAAAATGGAGGAACCACACAAGAATTTATTGCAATACTCAGATAAGAACAAGGAAAAGAAAACGGAGAAGGGTTTTGATCACAATTGTATCCTGAAAGATTATGGTATTTAAAATAATTTATGCATATATATATATATATATATATATATATATATATATATATATATATATATATATATATATATATATAAATATATGTGTATATATATATATATATATATATATATATATATATATATATATATATATATGTATGTATGAAGAAATATACTCTTAAGGTGTGCTATATTTATGGGATAAAAGTGCTCAATATCAGGGATAGAGCGTGTGTAAATATAGAAGTGAACATTAAAGTCAATACTCAGAGGCGATAGGCTTTTTCATGCTAGACGCAATCGTCAGGCCTGACGAATGCGTCAAGCATGAAACAGCCAGTCGCCTCTAAGTGTTGAATTCTATTTTCACTTTGATCAATATATATATATATATATATATATATATATATATATATATATATATATATATATATATATATGGTAGTGCTCGTTTGGAAAAACCTCGGATAGCTCGACTTGCAGTAGAACAAGCCGGTACACGAGGAAAAATGGAAAATAAAAAAGAACAAAGAACATTCAAATAAGGCGAAAACAATCGCCCAGTTTTTAAGCTCCAAGTCCAAAGAAAAAAAACGAGTTAAAAACAACTACGTAAAGTGCTCAAAAAGCCAGCTTTACCCTGAAGATCCATTTCGGTGAAACCTAGGTAGGTTTTCCTGGCTCCTTGGGATTATTTTCGGTTATGTAATGTAGCGGCTATAATATAAGGAACGGAAACAACAAAGACATATTACGTAAAAAGTAATTCATGATTAGCAATGAAATCTTTACCGAATAAAGATTAGGTTGTAATGCATAAATATTATACAAAGTTACAAAAATGTACATAATAGTTTTTAAAAAATAATTCTTTAACTGAATTTTACGCCGAAATCACTACGCATTGTTGTAAAGCATTTTGTTTTTGTTAATTATAGTATTATTCATAACATAAAACTTTAAACGAAAATAAATAATACAATAAAACCTGTTTTTCTGTGTAGAGTAGCAATGACAAATTAAATGAAAGAAAAAGAACAAAATAAATAATACAATAAAGCATTTTTTAAATTAAAAATAAAATAAACAGTAATTAGGGTTGAGGTTAGGGGTCAGAATTTCTAACACCTAACCTAACACTAACCTAGGTTTCGGGTCAGGGCTACTAACCACTAACCCCAAACTTAACCCTAAACTAGGTGCATTTTAATGATGAATCTAAGTTTAGGTTATTTGGCTCAGATGGGAAAAAGTACGTTCGTCGAAAAGTAGGTGAAAAATTGTCGCCTAAATGCCTTAAGACTAGTGTTAAATTCGATGTGTGAAGTGTCATGGTTTGGGGGATGATATCTGGAGATGGTCTGGGCCCTTTAGTGTGATTACGTAGAATGGTAAATGCAGGAGTTTATAAACAACTTGTAAAAGATCATGTCTTGCCTGTGCTGAGAAATTCAACTAAGCGGCCACCCATATTCATGCAGGACAATGCCCCATCTCACAAGGCTAAGATTGTCATGAACTTCCTCAAGGCTGAAAAGGTTATTGTTATGGATTGGCCTGCTCAAAGCCCAGATCTCAATCCTATTGAAAATGTGTGGAATATTCTAGGCGAACATTCGAAAGCCAGAAATCCTAAAACAACCGAGCAATTATGGAATGCCCTTCAGGAAGAATGGAATAAGATCACCCAGCAAAAAATTGAAAATTTAATTTCCTCATGCAGTCGAAGATGTCAAAGTGTGATTGAATCTAATGGGCTCCACACTAAATATTAAATAATTCCAGTATTCTCTGTCATTTTTGAATATTTTGTTATTTTTTAACCGTTCTGATCATTTTGGCCGCCATGGGTTTTGCATGAATCACTTTTGTATTATCCTCTCAAATTACACCGACATCTGAAACAATAACAATTAATAACGTATTTATTGTCTGTGAAAATTATAGAATATAAAACAACTTTGATAAAAACTTATACCTACTTTTCTGATGAAAACAATGACGTTCTGAACATTTTGGCCGCAACTGTATACATGTTAAGAAAATTGTGATCACCAAACGCCCAAAAGGAAATACATACACCCCTATGCAAATTATTTTTTCGTATTTTTCCAATGAAACATAACCCAGTGCATACGTTATTATTTCGTATCTCCATTTCCACGGAGTCGTTCCTTGCAGATTGACTACAGATTCTCGATAGGATTGAAATCAGGAGAGTTTCCGGACAAGTCTATAGTACTTTGATTTGCACACTGGTAAGGCTTGCCAGTGTTTTCGTGCGGGGTTTCAATTTTCTTGCGCTTCGTTGGAGTAACGTCCATCGTAGTACAACTAATCGACAGTCGAGACAATAGTGCCTGTGCATGATGAAAATCTGATGCAATCCCGGAGGAGGCAATATTTTTCAATGCCAAACAAATTTCATCATACACCCCGAAAAGAGATTCATATTACTGGTAACTACTGCAAATGATCTAATCTGAGATAAAAATAGAAATCTATTACACCTTGTCACTCCATTGGTCTAAAACTGAGCGTATGGTGAAAGAAAGGAAACTAAAACGGTTGTTTCAATTAAATT
>OZ038493.1:27477442-27487442 GCA_964036315.1 Acanthosepion esculentum | reverse complement strand
TTAACCCTAAACTTCAGTTATTCGGAGTGAAAATGGCACTGAAATATGGAAAATGTCCAGGTTTCATCTGAAATCAAGACAATAGAAACTTTAGGCAAAATAACCACCATATGTGTAAAAATAGGAGTTGGTTTTAAACAGAAGTCATGGGTAATTTATAAAGTTGGTTACTAAATGATTAATAACTTTTGCATGACGTGTTTTCAGTAGCACCAGTTATTCAGCTCTGTATTCCCGACATAATACGTCAGTGTGAACAAGAAAGTTGTAATAAATATGGGTATTCATTAAATTAAAGTTTTAAGTGATATAATCTGTCGGATTAGTAAATAAAAACCATTAATTCTTTAGAAATTGCCAGATATATATATATATATATATATATTATATATATATATATATATATATATATATATATACAATTTTGTATAATTTTATATACATATATATATATATATATATATATATATATATAATTTTGTATAATTTTATATACATACATATATATATATAAAATTTTGAATAATTTTATATATATATATATATATATATATATATCAAGTATGTGGTGCAATTTAATTTACATTACAATGAATCATTCATACAGAAAACAGATATAGATATTTACAGGTTCGTGATTAATGTATTTTAGTAAATTTGTTTGCGAACATGTATTCTCGTCATTATATCTATATCTGTTTTCTGTATGAATGATTCATTGTAATATATATATATATATATATATATATATATATATATATATATAAAGCTATTTAGAAAAATAGTATGACAAACTGGAAAAAATATTTGTGACGTAGAGATGAAATACGTCATAAAAAATCGGACTGGGCTTTGTTGATGTTGCCAAGTCTACACATGCGCACGTAACGGGAGATGTTGGTAGTTTCAAAATCTTTGAAAGAATATTTTTTTGCAAGAATATTTTTTTACAATCTAGCCAAAATACATCTGTATTCTTTTTTTCTCTCTCCATCACTTTTGTCGTATATATGATAAAAATATTGTTTTAAGGGATGCTATACTCATGGATAAAAGCACTCAATATCACCGAAATAACGTATGTAAATCTAAAAGTGGATATTGTGGTCAAAACCGAGTAGCGACAGTCTGTTACATGCTTGAAAGTAATCTTAAGCCTGAAGATTGTGTTAAAGCATGAAACAGACTGTTTCTACTCGATGTTGAGTTCAATGTCCACTTTTCGATTTATTTTCATTTATATTATACATTTATTATATATGCATATTTAATTTATATTAACACTGGAAGCAACAGTCTAGTGATGGGGGGAGTTCCAAAGGTCCCTCTGTATGAGGAAATGGATACCGGCAAGTGTGCACGAGAGTGACACAACTTCGCTTCAAGGATGTCTAAAAAATGGCATGGGGACGATGGACATCGACATCGAAAATTTGGAAGAGTTGGCCAACGATCGCTCACACTGGAGACGCGATTTACACCGAGGACTGGAGCGAAGAAACGAAGGTTTGCCGCCGGAGAGAAGCGTACTCGTAGTAACAAAAAGAACACGGCGACATCATGAGAGAGAGTTTTAACATGCATTACTTGCAACCGAGACTGTTACTCACCTGTGGGCCCTTGCAGTCATAACAGATGCTGCGCCGTCATCAGAGCCACCAGTGAGGATCGAACTCACTACTGAGCCGTAATTGATCTATCAAGAAAAAAATCTAACCATTACACCACGTCAAGTTGCCCCACCAGATACATATATATGTGTGTTGGGGCAACTTATAATATATATTATTGTCATCCACAGACAGACTGTTTCGCTGCTCTTCAGTGTGGCTAGACGTCCGGTTGCCTTTAGCTAGGATCGAAACCCGACTGAATTGGCGTCAGTCGGAAATTCTACCACTAAGCCGTCGGTGAATTTTAGCGTATTTATTTTAAGATAGACATATAGTGACCGACAGGACTCAATTCGCATTTGCCGAAGAGTAACACTATATCAGCTTTAATAGTCACCGTTTACAAACCGACACTTCCTTCCCCAGAGAGCTCAACCGAAATTATTTTTTTCAGTGGCCTATATATATATATATATATATATATATATATATATATATATACATATATATATATATATATATATATATATATATATATATATACATATATATATATATATATATATATATATATATATATATATATATATATTGGTTGAATAATCCCAAAGAGATACATGTGAACTTCTTGTCCGAACAACGTTACCATTTCTCTATATTCAAATCAATTCCTCCACGTTCCAGAAGTGTTTTTTCCGGTGTTATCTCTGGTCACCTCTTCCCATTTCACTGGTTGTTTACCTCAGTATTTTGAAAGATCTATTTAAAGTGATTCGATATGCTCCTCTAATTACATATGAAAGGCATCTGGACAGCCACCTTATTGCCAGGGTAATTATGCCAGTTTTCAATGATCTCAGGTTTGTAAAAGCTTTGCGATATATGTTTTTATCGCGTAATCAAATAATTACGGTTGTTATAGAAACGCAAAATATTATTCTTAATTTTACCAAATCTACGAATAAGATAAACACTATTTTAGCATAAATATTAGTTTACAGATTCCAGAGAATGAATATGAAGTTTTTAACATAAATATGTGATGCAGTTTATAACACCTCAGCAGTTAACAAAAGTTACTATAGAATTAATTTAAACATTTAAAATGAACATACATACACACACGTAGATATATATATATATATATATATATATATATATATATATATATATATATATATATATATATATATATATAAATATATATATATATATATATATATATATATATATATATATATATATATATATATATATATATATATATGTATGTATATTGTTACGCCCGTGGTTTCGTTGGGACTACGATAGCCGGGACGCAACGAGAAAATAAAAAAAAATAAATAAATCCCAAGGTTCGATATAAAAATAAAGAAAAGAACGTTGGGAAGGGAATTCTCCAATTCTGGACGTCGGTAAACGCAGAGAGTAAATGAACTATATGCAGACATAGAACGATAGAAGACAACACGAGAATATATGATACAAAAGTTTTATTTATAAAATATACAGACAGTAATAAAAAGAAAAAGAAAACTAAATAATATAAGGGATGGGGAGATAAATTACCTAAACAAATACTAATGCGGCGAAATACATATGACTACAGAGACAGCAGATCATAAGATATAGAAAAAATAAAGAAACTTACATATGGTTGGAATCGACGTCGATTGACTATTACCAGTGATATTCATAAAAGTGGGGGGATTGACAATGTTCTAGTTATGGGTTTTTGTTTGGTGATGTCCAATCCGTGTTGATGGCGAGAAGAACACACAGAAAAATCACAGGAATGTAGCCGGCTTTGGTTGACGATGTCGTTCCAGGGTCTCTCGTCGTTCCTTTGGGTTTGGTGGCATCTAATTCTTCTAGCGGCCGATAGCTAAGATGGGGTTTGGTGGCGTCCGCTTCCTCCGAGGGTCAGCAACTAAGTGAGATTGTTGCCACCTCAACACGAAAACGAAAACTGCTATCAGTTGGGTCACGTGTTGGCCCACACAAAAAAAGGTGTGTGGGTGTCTTTCGCGGACCCTAATGTCACTCGCCCCTATCTGCCAAACAGCGTTTGTCTGGTCTACGGTCAGAGACTGGATAGGAAATGGGAGGAGGAGGTAAGGTTCCTTTCCGGGAACTGGCCCTGACTTATCTGGACATAAAAATAATATATAACCCACAATCTGCCTACTCAAGAATTAAGGTTATCAAGGGTCATATGTTTCGTCGCAAATATACAATGTACTAAAAACATGCCTATAAAATCTGAGGTGACCGTACAACTATTGGGTCAACGTAACAATATATATATATATATATATATATATATATATATATATATATATATATATATATATATATATATATATATATATATATATATATATACACGTATATATATATAAATATATATATAAAAAATTAACCCTGATATTAACCTTATGACATTAAATTGGGTCTATATGAAGAATGAGGTGTTAAAATGAAACTAAAGTTAGGTTCCTACTTAAAATTAAGAAATCATACATAAAAATGAGATATAATATAATTATAAATAAGTCATATTTATATTAAATTTAAGTAAGAATATATTTGAAAAATATATTAAAGAATGAATAAATTTTAAGAACAAATAAATTATCCAATTAATTAAATCAAGTTATATTTAAAAAAAAAACTATACCACGTTATATTTAAAAAATAAACTAAAAATCATTAATATATATATATATATATATATTTATATTTATATATATATATATGTATTTATATATATATATATATATATATATATATATATATATATATATATAGCATAATATATATATCAAATATATATATATATATATAAACATATAAATAAATACTTTCACAAAAAAACATTCAATTTTTTTTCTTTTAATTTGCAACCTTTCAGTTGTTTTATCCATATATATATATATATATATATATAGAATATTTTCCTTGAAACATGTCTGGTGGCTGGTAGAAAATTGATTAAGAAAAATCCTATCGTTTTCTTTCAAATAATTTATTTTCTCAAATACTTTTAATCTCCTCTGGGACCATAGGTTGCATATCTATGGATGTTTTCGCATTCATAGTTTACACCTATATTAGTCGAAAGTACATCAGGGCTCCATCAAGTTAATAAGCAAAAACTTTAAATTCTGGATGCCCTTCATATAAGATTAGTGCAGCCAGAAATAAAGTCAGTCACGAGTATAGCAACAGAGTACTTAAATGTTTGTAGCAGCAAATTTTTTTTATGAAAATTCTTAAATTAAAATACTCCAATTAAAAAATATTTTTAAAAAATCGCATGAGTTACCTCCCTTGCATAGAGGTAAATATTTTCAATTTACAATAATCTCCAAAGTAATTCTCCAAGTCTAAAAATACTTTATGGCATTAAATATTTTGCCAAAGGTTAATAGGTCATAAAAATCAATGTTTGGAAAATAATATCTGATTCTAGAATGAACATTTATTCTAGAATAAATGTATTGAAACAGTGTTTAAATCAGTTAAAATATGAACAATTCTGCCATCGACATTGCACTTTGCAATCATTTGTTGTTCAATTTTTGTGATCTCTGAGCGCAATTGCTGTTTGACAGGAATGGTACACAGAATTTATTGCAAACAGAATCTACAGCGAAGATTGTACCATTCAGAGTGCACTACAATTCAAAAGAATTCTTTATATTGAAGCACTGGAAGATGGCCCAAAATTGCTAAGCAGATTTATAGACGGCTCCTGGCTGCTTGGACTGGAGCCTTCGACTAGGAAAAAAGCGTTTTCTGTATAAGAGTATCGACTGTTTTTCTTCTTTCTCCGGCAAAACGGAAAGTGAATATGGAGTTGGAAAGAAAGTTCTCATTAAGACACCCTACTTTTTAAAACAGTTACCTTTAGGTTATTGCAAAAGAAACATAATCTAGAAAATGATTCTGCCTGTTCCAATATATGGCGCTAACAAACATGCTGCATTTAAAGTCGCTGAAATGACCTTTATTTCACGTAATAAAAAATGAAATTAAATTTATCAGGTTGTTATGACCATGCTTAAAAGTCTATGTACATTAAATTGCTGCAACGACATTTGTTGATTATACAATTTAATAAAAGAGAATATGATCGTGTGTACTTTATTAAGTGTCCACTTATATATATATATTTATATATATATATATATATATATATATATATATATATATATATATATATATATATATATATATATATATATATATATATATTTGCCGCTTGAAAGTTTGTAAAACACCCAGGCATGGTCATTGGTATTGTGAAAAAAATAGCCTATAAAGTCTGCCTCCAAACATGAATTTGAAAGTAGACTTTCTAAATAATGAACACAAGCAATAACATTATGTATATTAATTATTTATTTAAAAAAAAAGTGATTTATTTCTTAAAACTGAAAATCTGATATGTTCACAGTATACACACCCGCCATATATATATATATATATATATATATATATATATATATATATATATATATATATCTTTAAAAAAATAACTACAAAAATTAAGAGATCAGTTGATTCCGCTACCTTGGTTTCAGCCTAACGGTATCCTCAGGCAATTTTTATCAATATACCTCACAACGCTTTATTTTAAAAAATTAATGAACGCTGTGTTATTTTTTTAAAAAAATAGACAAACACTCGACGTTGGGTACGATAGAAAGCGGGGAGGTTTTTGAGAATAAAGAAAGAAGAAGAAGAAAAATGGGAGAGAAGAACAGTAATGGTATTATGAATGTAACGCTGGGAGGGGAAGTAGTCGAAATGTAGGTTCTTTTTTATCCAACCTCATACGAATTAAGAATAATTTTCGTATGCACTGGCTCATGATTTCGGATCTCTCGTTCAAAAAGTCCTTGGGATCTGGAAATGTTATTATTGGTAATTTTCCTCGTTGGTTGCACATTATATTGTGGCTGTTGCATGTCTCTCTATCTCTTTCTCTCTATCGCTCTCTCTCTCTCTCTATATATATATATATATCTCTATATATATATATATATATATATATATATATATATATATATATATTTAAGCTTATCACCTCAAGCAAGGCTGGAAGCCACTAGCACGCAAGGGGTTACAGAAGGTTTGGAGGAAGAGCAGATAGGAGTGGTAAAAGAGAGGACGTGGAGGAAGTTAGTGGATCGATCAAGGGAAGGGGGTTACAGAAGATTTGGGGCGAGAGCGGATAGGAATGAAAGTTGAAAGGATGTGGAGAAGGGAAGTGGATAGATCAAGGCAACTGGGGATGTCGATTGACGTTACACTTAAATAGTTGGAGACTGTATTTGTCAGGGAAACAGGAATAAGGAAGGGAGTTCCACAGGCGAGATGTGCGAGACATGAAGCTTTTGGAGTAGAAGAGACGTCTATATCTAACAGTTTCAACGGTGAAGGGGTGGGAACGGGATGCCAGCCTCGTGGGACGTTTAAATTCATGAGGCCTAGGAACCAGCGAAAGCAGCTCATCGGAGCACTTACCGTGAAAGTATTTGTAAAAAAGACAGAGCGAAACAACGTCGCGTTTGTGAGAGAGCGACTGCAGACGAGATGACAGATCAAGGCCAATTACATTACATATCCGTCTCTGGATCTTATCAAGAACCCTGAGGCAAACAGCAGGGGCTCCAGACCATATATGGCAGCAATAGACACACAGATTTCGTGTGACGCTTTTCGTAACTTGGCACTTCATCGGACTGGGTTTGTTTAGGTTATTGCGCATAAATATGCAGGAGATGCAGGAAATTTTAAATTAAGAATTTTTTTCTGTGTGTTTTGGGAATATAGTCTCGCCTATTTAATCTATATTATTTTTTTTCAGTATCCATCATCTTTGTCATTAACTATCCCACGTTATGATAACATAATATTTGCCAAGAATGTTGTAACGTTCGAAGAACCTCTTTCTGATATATATATAAAGAATTATTATAAAATGCATGTCGGATGAAAAGAGAACAATTCAGATATATTTAAATATAAACAATAAGAAGGAAGCATACGTAATGAAAAGAAGGTAAATATCTGATGACTGTGTCAGTTACTTGTCAGCGAATATTTAGTTGAAACTTTGTTGAGAAGTCTCATGATTCTTCCGGCATGTTGAGATGCTGCCAGGAATCGTGAAGCCAGTACGTAAGAGACCCATAGACAGGAAATTCTGGAGAAAAAGAGAAATAGATAGATCAGCAAACATCTTTGAAAATGAAAAAAAAAACAAAAAAAAAAAACAAATGTATGAAATTTATTTCTCATTTCCAATTTTCTTATCGTCAAGTTGGTAATATTTTTTTATTATTATTTCACAATTATTTTTTATGCTAAAGCTTATATAATTTTTCATGTTAATGCATACATCATTTTTTACATGTCAACTTGCTTTTTCTGGAAGTTACATGACAGCTTACATCCTAAAAAGAACACCAGTCATTTTCAGAATTTTTTTAATAATAGCACAAAAATCACAAATGAATAGCAAGAATATATATATATATATATATATATATATATATATATATATGGAGACAGTGAGAGAGAGACAGAGAGAGACAGAGCCACACAGAGAAAGAGAAACAGGCAGACAGACACATACAGGCATATATATATATATATATATATATATATATATATATATATATATATATATATATATAGGGAGAGTGAGAGAGAGATAGAGACAGAGACAGAGAGAGAGGGGGGAAGAGAAATGAAACACGCACACAGACACACACACAGGCATATAGATATATATATGGCAAGAATATACATATATATATATATATTCTTGCCATATATATATATATATATATATATATATATATATATATATATATATATATATATATATATGTATATAAGGGAGGATGTGTGTGTGTGTGTGTGTGTGTGTGTGTGTGTGTGTGTGTGTGTGTGTGTGTGTGTGTAACGAATGCACGGCCGAAATTTTCGACGGATTTGCACCAGAATTTACATGCACATGCTGCAAGTTAGCAAGAAGTTGCATTTCCCAACTTCCATCGATAGTGGAAATAATCGATTTTTTCATGCTTCTACGACAGTTTTCATGTAGTTTGCGGCCATTTTCTACTGGCCAGCGTGAGAGCATATAGCTGGCTGACACGAATAGGCAGGAAGATTGTATTGGCCAGCGTGAGAGCCAACAGCTGACTGACACGAATGTTAACTAGCATGCTAGCATGCAAAAAAAATCGATAGGTGCATTCGTCACAAGCGGGAAAAATTTAAATCTGCATGGCACTTTACTCCAGTTGGCTCATTCACTTGCTTAAACTCAACGTTGATTGTGAATCCGCAGAACTGGTTTGGGTGTGAAAAAGTATTTGTTGTTAACATTCTTTTTTCATTCGGTTTTTCTAGTTACCAGTCCTTTTTTAAAGCTGATCGTTTTGTGTTCATTTTGTTTAGTTCTTTTTTCTTAATAGATGTAATGTTTAGTATAGAGCTTAGAAAAGATTCGCAGTGTGAGATAGGCAAGACGTAAAGCATGTAGCAACATCAGCACGGCAAAGGGCACTCATTTAAAGACAAGGAAGGGCAAAAATATTTTGAAATGAATCCGGAATTTCGAAATGAACCCTTTAACTAATACACCCGTTTAGACTGTCCCAATTACACGTGTCATGCTCCTTTCGGAAGCCTCAGTTATCTCCACTTAACTCAACTCCGTGTATTGAACCCATTAATCTTTGTGTCACGTCACTGGATCCAACAAACGCTTTCATCCTTAGGGATACATGGCCCACTGGGTAAAAGCGTCCGAACAATGTAAATAATGTAAACAATTACAACACTTCATCTCAGACATATAGACACGCGTGCACATACACAAACATACGCGCCCACACTCACACATACGCACACAAACACACACACGCGCACGCGCACATATGCACATGCAACAGACACACAGATATATATATATATATATATATATATATATATATATATATATATATATATATATATATATATATATAGTTTTCTAAGCATGACTTATTGGCGAAATATGGGATATGACCAACTGAAAGAGAAATTGGAAAAATTCTATATAACGCCTTTCTAAAATAATAACACTATTTAAATTATATATATATATATATATATATATATATATATATATATATATATATATATATATATATATATAAGTGTGGGATTGGTATATACGGAGTAAGTTCCAATAACCAACAATTATTATTCTTTAAAGAGTGCTCAATACAAAGTAGAGCAGGTATAAACATTTATTTAAATATTATAACATAAATATGTTATAAAATCACTACAAAAATACCCATTTCGTTTCGACACTT
>OZ038493.1:27451302-27471302 GCA_964036315.1 Acanthosepion esculentum | reverse complement strand
TATTTGGTGTAAGACAACGTGCAATTGTAGTGTAAGAAATGTCAACTCTGTTTACCCTAGAAAGATTTATGCAGTGACATTTATAAGGTTGATTGGAAAGTAAAAGTCGCATTTAAGAATAAACATTTTAATCATGTTCTAATATATTATGATAATATTTGCACAAAAGTTTATTACTCCTTGTTCATAATTAGTGTCCTCTTTGTTAATTTTATATCAATCTCTTTCAGAATTTACCTCAAAACATTATATGCCTGTGCGCATTAAAATGTATTTACTTTTTGTATGGGTCCAAGATTGAACATAATACATCTAAAAATCTGTTTACTTTTGTGTATGGGTCGAAGGTTTATCATAATAGATCTCAATTTTTAATAACATCAACAGAACACGGAGTGAGGAATTCATTTGTGATCGGGACATTGCAGCGCTGGCGTCTGAAATACTGCAGTGGTGATACGAGTCCTGAAGGGCCCTGAAGATCAAAATGGTAGGGGACAAATTGACAATCAACATCTGAAAAAACAAGTCGAACAAGTATCCAGGTAAAGGTGTCAGTGCATTATCTCCGATGATGGATGTCAACATTTCAACAATATGGAACCATCTCCCAAAAATTGGCAAGGTGAAAATAAAACGTGATAAATAGGATGCATATAAACTCCATACGAGTGTGTTCGATGCTGCATCTTCTAAATTAGAATGATCCATTTCTTGATGCAATAGTGATTTGTAATGAGAAATGGACCTTTATGATATCGAAATTACAAAAAAAAGAAGATTAGATTGATTGTTTAGCAGTCCACGATTGGCATTATACATTACATCTTTCTAGAATCATTGCCGAAATCTACTGCCAGGAAACGACCGACCAAGCTGGCTTCTCGGTCCCAGCCTTTCACTGTAAAAACGGTTAAATGTAACCGTCTCTTCTACTCAAACAGCTTCTTCTCCCGCACTTCCCGTCTGTGGAACTCCATTCTCCATATTGCTTCCCCGATGAATATAATTTTCAAATATTCAAGTGTAATGTCAATCGATATCTGTCACCCTGAGCATATTCCCCGTCCTTCTGTGTATCCTTTCCTTCAACATGCCTCTTTACTCTTGTTCTCAACCCCTTGCGTGCTAGTGACACTCCCTCCTTGCTGTGGGTGAATTGCCTAAAAAAAAGGAACTGATGAAATACACATTGAGTTAAGCAAAATGCTACTGGCAGTCCTTAATCGACGATGCCTAATTCTACTTCATGACATTTCCCGTATTATGTTACCAGGATTACTCTTCAGTAGCTCTCTTACTTGTGATGAGAATGTTTTTTCACATCAACATAATTCTCCTGATTTCAACCCAATACCTATCACTTTTTTCAGCAATTTGACAATTTTTCAAGACAAAATACGCCGAAAAGAAGATGAAGAAACTTCATTCAAAGATTTCTTGGCATCCAAACATTAAGTTTTATCATAAAGCCATGAATGAACTTGAACTGTTATCAGTAATATGTAGATGTAATGTTCATGGGTACGTGGCCGAGCGTTCAGAACGTTCGTATTCTGACCATGAGACCCGGGTTTGAATCTCACAATGTTCGATTTGTCAGGAAGGAGACTTCCTGACGATATCGGACTGGAGGGGTGCCACCTGTTGACCCAAGCCTTGTGAGTGAAATTGAGAAGACGGAACCCTTGCAGTCGATAGCTGTGCTAACACGAATCACAAGTCATCGTGGCCGTTGCTTGAGCGTGCTGGCCTTGTTCAAATTGTTGATAACTCTAGAAAACACGCTCTTTCCCAGAAACTGTAACTAAGGTCTGCTCAGCATGGTTGCAGTATAAACTATTGGTGGGTTTTGTGGGCGTTGAATAAACACAAATGCGCCTAATCAAGCGTCTGCAACAGGGATTGGTTAGCCGCCCTAGTAGACGGGTATATTCGAATAGAAGTGGACAGCTATGTATATATATATATATATATATATATATATATATATATATATATATATAAGTACATGTTCAGGGTTTGTGTTTTGACTGATTTACATAATGTCCAAATATATTAATTGAGGAGTAAAACATGTGGTCTTTTAAAAGTGTCGACGAAATTTTCTACCTGTCCGTTTATTTAACACATCTCAATGTAAATACCAGGAAATTAAAAATGATATTCTGAACTGAATCTCATCTTTTGTCTCATATTCATCTTTTGACCTTAAACCCAAATGTCTTCAGTGAACAAAAAAATTAAGGATATCTGTCTATATCTCTGAGATGAGGTATTATGATTACTTGCATTATTTACATTATACATTACGTTGTGAGTTCAATACAAGTGGCTTCGTATTGCACGCACAACATTTTGGGTCTAGTCACTGGATCTAATCAACGTCTTGAGGACATCTGTGTATGAATTTCTGGGACTTATAAACCTAATGTCTCAGCAACCTTTTTTACCAGTGCTCACACTGCAATGTTTTTTTTTATATTTTTATTGCATTTATATTGTAATTTTTGTTGTTATTCATTGATTTTCTCTAGCAATACTTATTACTAGTTCCCATATTGTATTCATTTCTATGCTTGGTCTGCTCGGAATGAAATAAAAGGTTCAGTTCAAAATTCCTATCACCCGAAGAAGGCCGGGGCGTACAACGGCCGAAACGTTGTGAATATGGCAATGAAGATGAGGATATCAGTCCGAATAATGTAAATAATGCAAAAATCTAAGAAACTGAACATACTATTCCAATATTTTGGGAGTTGACACACACTCTCTCTCTCTCTCTCTCTCTCTCTCTCTCTATATATATATATATATATATATATATATATATATATATATATGTATATATATATATATATATATATATTATTCTTACATTTAACAATATCTCATTGCTAAAAAACACTCTTTCGGTCCGCATTACCTTTCGATGTCGCATTACTACCTGGAATTTAAAAAAAACACACTGAAATGTCTACCTGATGATGGTCGTTCTAAACGACTGAAATCCCGGCTAGTAGAAAAAAATAAGACCTGATAAAACCGGAATTTATAAACAAGGATCATACCATTCATTAACGGATTCGAAGTTGATTGTATTTTATTATTAAATATTGTTTGTGAGAGTGATTCTTGCCATATAATTAGGTTCAGTATTTGTTTTTCGTTTGAATGATTTACGTTACATAAATTGAATACGCACTACATAATTGATATATATATATATATATATATATATATATATATATATATATATATATATATATAAATATATATATATATATATATATATATATATATATATATATATATATATATATACTCTTTTCATTTTCTGGTCGTATGCATCTATTTTGTTCTGAACATGCGTTCAGAATTATTCTAATGTTCTTCCCAAATAGATCAAGTTACATAAGCATTCAAATAGATGTTTTATGTCAAGCCTTAATTGCCTTTTTATAGTCTATGAATATAAGTATATGCCCTTCTGCAAATGCATTTCTGCTTCTGGTGTCATTTGGATCTTAATTATTGCATTTCTTGTCCCCCTGTCTTTACTGACAAGGCACATTTGTGGTATGAAATCCTGTCGATGCCGATCTCATACAGGGTGTCCATAAAGTTCGTGAGCACTTTAAAAAAATTATAACTTTTTTTGTATTTGCGATAGACATAATCTGTAAAAAATGTTATAAAATTTAATGTACTTAGTTTTAAGTATAGCTAAAATAACTAATGTGATTTCAGGCATTACTATAAATCAGTTGGCAAATGTTTTCCGTGAACTGCAAAATCGTATTACACTTTTGTATTGCTAATGATGGAGGACATGTGAAAACTTAAATAAAATTTCAATAAAACCTTAAAAAATATAGATTTACTTCTTTCTAATCCTTATTGCAAATTATTTCTATCGCAAATACAAATAAAGTTATAAATTTTTTTAAGTGCACACGAACTTTATGGACACCCGGTATAAGACTGACAGCACTTCTACTACAAAGGAAGATATACTGGGTATTATTATATGGTCTGAATACTATTGATATACACCTTAATTTCAATCCCTGCATGTACCGATGGGATCACTTACTACCATTCAGCTATATTGCCGGTTTATATTTATGTCAAGTAAATTGAAGAATATTGTAGAATCCTCCGTATTTTTCCACTCAACTCGTTTAAAGGTGGAATTTTCCATAAGAGCTAGTTTCGACCAATCAACACCACACATTGCGAAACTCGGCTTATTATTGGTCGAGACGCCCCAGGATAAATTTCGGCGGGAATGCGCTGGGAGCCGATCTAATCTTCGCAGAGTAAATAAAAGGACGAATCTTAGTCCGATTCACTAGTCAGCTATTCACTCTCAGAGAGATTTCTACAGAGATCCACGCGTGTCTACATCTTGACTTAAAGGACTTTTCGCGCGTCAACACCTGACTCAACCTTCAACCTCTTTCTCTCTCTCTCTCTCTGAAATCTTTATACGTTTCTAAAAAAGTGTTATTCTACACTACCAAACAGAAATTATTACTAAAACAAATATATATAAAAAATACGGTCCAAAGTGAATAACTCTGCCAAAAACAAAAACATACAAAATTCAGCAAAAAAGAAAAATCGCAACTACAATACTTTAAAATTTATCTCTCGATAAATTTTCCTCAAATTTTTATGTCAACACTTTTCCTAAACAAAGGAACATTCATGAACTTTGAGTTCATAAAATACTTCATTCAACTTTTATTCAACAATTCAGTTATTTCGACTGAAACACAACTTTTTCCAAAATTGTATTGTAATTTATTTGTACATAAATATTCAATGTTTGTTTCTAATTGAATTCACGACTACCTTTGTTCCTTCGTTCAATATTGCCTTTGAGATTTATTCCTTTTGTATGTCTACGCTAAAATTGTTGTGATTAATATGAAGAACATGCTTTTCACGTCTATTACCACAAACCTAAAACCCTTCTGATTACACACTAATTCATAGCAATCCCAACAATATGTTTTCAGTGAGCTTGCATTTTATTTTCTGTCGGTGTATTTGCGCATTTTTCTTTTGATTATTGTCAAAGTTTATTTCAGATTAAGTTTGTGTAAGCGAAAACATTACGTTATGTTTGAACCGAACAGGCCTTTTTTTTTTTGTATCATTTTTTTTATTGATAATAACATACTGCAAAATGTTCAAAGGCATGCAAAAATGGAATTTTTAGAAAATTGCACATGCTGTGTTTTGTATATTTTACCTAATTGTTTCTTCGGGTGGAAATCTATGCACACGCCAAACAACTCACTGTTTCCGATTTGAACTGGGCTTTTTAAATTTTTTGTTTTGCTAATTACGAACATGAAACGCTGAAGGCCGAAAAATTGGTAGAAAAACTTGACTAACTTATCGGATAACGTCGATGCAATTTTCCATCTCAAACGTGGTTATGATTTCATCATACGTTGAACCAGAGTCACCAGCGAATGCTAATGTTAATAATTCAAAATATTCCATGTAGCCAATTTAATAACATGTCTCTACACAATATATATTAATAATATTTTATATTGTCTCGCAATACGTGTGTTGAATAAAGTGATTTCAAGGGAAAAAAAGTAGTACAGAAAGTAGGGGGCACACAGTGAGGATCGAACTCACAACTCAGTTGTAACTGTTCTAGTGAGACTAGCTTGCTAACCATTACTCCGCCTCGAGGTGCCCACATGTGCTGGATATAGCACTAACTAAATAAAACATTATTACACTCTCTGGTGTATATGTTATGTATGGGTTGGCGCATGCTTGCTTAATGTGTGTGTGTGTGTGTGTGTGTGTGTGTGTGTGTGTGTGTGTGTGTGTGTGTGTGTGTGTGTGATCGCGTAAATGTGAGTGTGTGTCTGCGTGTGTGTGTGTGATTACGTAAATGTGAGTGTGTGTGTGTGTGTGTGTGTGTGTGTGTGTGTGGTGGAGCGTGATCGCGTAAATGTGAGTGTGTGTCTGCGTGTGTGTGCGCACGCGCATACGTGTGGTGAAGAGTAACATTCAATGAGGATCCGTCCAACAGAACGGGAAATAAATATAAGATTAGTTAGAATTTCTAAAATCACATTTCATTCCACGCAAGGCGATAGAAGCCGATAAGATGAAAGGGGTTATTGAGCGTGAAAGACTTACAAAGGTTTATGCAGGTTTCAAGGAGACAAAAAATCGACAATTGATATTGAATTTAAATTGTTGAAGCAGGAAGTCAGAAGAAATTGCCACCCGGAGTCTGGTCTCTGTAACGAAGGGTTTCGCAGCTATTTGGGTGACTTTCTTCGGCTTTCGCCGTCTGAATCGGCTCGCTGTGAGAATGAGATCACATGGGGTGTGGGGTAGGGGCGTCTGCTCGGCTTTGAAAAGGTTCGGCAGTGTCAAGTCTCCAGGACTTGATGGTTTGCCTTATGAGGCTGTCGAACATCTTTTTGCCGATTTTAACTTTCGTTTTCAACAACTGGTTCTGGCAGAGGTTCATTTCCAAGAGGATCACCAGAGGTGTGATCCGGGTGTTGAAAACGGGTAAAGATGGTGTGCGGGAATTAGATGATTACAGGCATATAATTCTGCTAAACACAGAGTTAAATATTTAGGACAAGATCCTAACAGAATGTTTGCAGTCACTTTCCGAGATTCTGTTGGAACTCGAGCCGATTTGTGCTGTGAAGGGCCGAACAAGACATGATAACCTGCATCTCATCCGTACGATCCTAGTGGGTGCAAAAGACAAAGAGCAAGCCACGCTGATCAATTTGCATAAGTCCAAGGCATTTGATAGGGTTGACCATCGGTAGCTGGCTGCTTTCCTGCAGACCGCCGGATTCAAATCCGACTTCTGGAGGTGGATTAGTCTCCTGTATCGCTTTCCCAATACTGTGGTACATGTGAACGGAAAGCGGTCACACGCTTTTGCATCGGTTCGTCATTACGCTTTGGTACTAGAGCCTTTCCTTCATCGGCTAAGGGGTAGGGCGTGCGATCCGGCCCTACGTGGAATAACGGTACCTGGTGGGGCTCGAGACAGTGTTTCCACGTATGCCGATGACGTATCCATTTTCGTATCGTGCCGCAGCGACATTGAGGTGGTTCACAAGGCCTATTATGAACGATATCTAAATCTCAGAAGGGCCGAAATTAACCGCAGCAACTCTTCCGGCTTGCTATTAGGTGGATGGAAGGGTGTCGCTCTTCCGGGGTCCTTCGATTAGACTGACGGACATGTACGCATGCTTTAAGTATGTTTCAGATCCAGGCTTCAGCTACAGCAGAAGTGGTCAGCGATACAGGCAAAGGTAGAACTGGCCATCCAGACTTGGCTCCGAAGGCGTTTGCCGGGAATGTTATGGGTGTGATGTGCCCCACGTGTCTTTCCTCTCGTCATTTACCGGCTGATGCACTCCTCTGCAAGGACAGTAGTAGGCAATCAAGCCCTTGCTGTCCTCCCTCTTGTGGGATGGTCGTTAGCATAATTTCAACAGAGAATCTGTGCTAAGTATCCGTGTCGTGATGGAACAGGGAATGTTGCACTTGGTTCTTCATCGACACGCCTCGAGGTTGTCTTTCATATGCCGAGAGTTGACAGAGAACTCGATCTTGGGGCGATGAGGGACGCCTTCTCTAGCCTTACCATCATTCCTCCTGTTGCTAGGGCTGTGCGCCGTCGTAAGCCCCCGAAAGCAGTTGAGTTGCCTCAAAAAATTTGAGCAGCCTGTGGGTCATTCCTTTCACAGCCATGATAAGTATTGTATCGTGGAGGGACTCGCGGAGTATCATTTCTTTGGGCAGCTCGGCTTGTCAGTGACCGAGTCGCGCTCTTTCTGGTCTTGGACGCCAGCGGGGAATTACCTTAGCAACCCTGATTTTTCGCTTACCGGGCTATTGATTGGGAACATGCTATGACATTCAGAAAGAACTGTCATCTGTGCGGCCTTGATTTAGAGAAAACGGCTTCGTACGCCTTCCGCCATTGTCCTCAGGATCGCCAGTTCTGGGAATTTGTCGGTAGGTTGACGGGTCGTATGGATCATTAATTTCTTGTGCTCATCGATCTCGCATACACGTGTGAAAATGTGTCGTCTCCGTATAGTGGTGTTGAGACAGATGTTGTTTCTAACGCTGCTAGCCGTGGCAAGAATGGTCATTTGGACAATGCGAATGCACGGATCATTGCGATAAGAAAGCTATTCTCATCAGGTTCTGGTCGGATTCTTTCTGCATCAGCTGAAAGTGAAGATCAGAACGGATAGAAAGCGTTTGTTACTGACAGGTTTCAGTGGAAGGTGGGTGAAAGTAGCTAGGATGGTTTGTGTGAAATGGGGATATACGTTAAATTTAAAATTGGCAATTTTTATTTTTAATTTTATGGTAAAATGTAAAATTAATCACTTAGAATGATTTCTATTTTAGTGTAACATTAATATTAAGGCATTATTAATCATAACCAAGGTTCGTTGTCAAGTTTTTTGAATTCTCATATAATTGTATATTGATTGGTCACTGTAGCTTATGTAACAGCGTTTCCCCTTTTGAGGGGTGTTCGGTTGATTTGAACCTTTTAAAACTCTTTATTCTACCTTCAACAGCATCACTTGAAAAGACATCAGAAGTGTTGAAACAAAATAACTATTTTTGTAGTGATATTATAATGTTATAATTTTTTAATAAATAATATTTGCTCTACTCTGTATTGAGCATTCAAATAGCGTTTATGGTCATTGGAAGCGACGTAGTGTACGGTCATATATAGTGTTTTACCACTATATATATATATATATATATATATATATATATATATATATATATATATATATATATATATATATATATATATATGTATGTATGTATATAAATGTGTTTGTGTTTGTGGTCTACCATCAAATATAATGTCCACGTTTAATTAAATTGGTTTCTTGAATGATGTTTTGTGGATTGTTATATATACAATTAAATCTATTGTCGCTTATAAGGATGAATTCTATATTTATATTACTAGCCATAGGGAAAACAAAAAAGAAATATAAATCAATTGTTCAGCAATCTGATCTCCCCTACTTACTAAAGGTATATTCCTTTGTTCATATAAAATGAGGTAGGCTCGTTCGTTAATGTCGAGTAATGATTTTTGTTCCCATTATCAGTGTACATTAAATCAAATACGAGAGTAAAGGGAAATATGTGAAGGTATATATATATATATATATATATATATATATATATACATACATATATATATATATATGTGTGTGTGTATGTGTGTGTGTGTGTGCGTGCGTGTGTGCGTAAAGGATTTAATAAGCTTAAAGAAATGAAGAGAGTTACAGAACAAAATAGAATTTGAATTGAAAGAAAATAAGGAGAAAGGGGATGAAAAGTGTCGAAAATTCACGTCGGATAAATTTTTCGCATCACTTAACCTTTGACTTCGAGAGAAAAGCCAGCTTAAAGTCATTCTCTTCTGACATCCAACCAATCTACTTATTAAAAATGGCTTTTCTTTTCGCAAGTATTCTATTTCATATTTTAGCGTCTCTGACTGAAATCTGTCTCTCAGGATATCTTCTTTCACCCAATGATTTCTTTCTTTCATACTCTTTCACCAACCACTTCACTTTTTCTATTTTACCTTCCTATATTCTTCTTTCTTACTTCCTTTCTTTCCTTTTAAATGTCCTTCTTTCTTCATTGTCTTCTTAAATTCTTCGGTTTACGATGAACGATTCCACGCTCAATAAGGCTCCGAGCGTTTTATGACTCTTGGGTCTCAAGTTCACTCCCGAATTCAAGTGGAACTCTTATATTCATCTGTTGCCAAAGTTTCTGGGAAATGGCCTGCTACTATTGCTCTAGGAAGTATCTAGGGCCTGCTATGAATTATCTATACAATACTCAGATTTGACTAAAAATAAAATATCGCAGCTCTATATCAACCGGGGCTACTCGATTCTCACTTACCAGCCTTTATAGAAATCAAAATCCTTTTGGGTGATGAGTTGTGTTACACTGTGTAAGCTCATTCTCACACGCAAAACGTTCCCGGCCCGTCGGTATTACAGAGTCCTCTCCGATCTACTAGAATTAAGAACCTGGTAATCCGCGAACTGAAAGGACGAATATCCGATTTTTTTGCACAGGTTGCTTTTGATGATTACTTCAGGTATACCCGGTCTTGAATAAGAATGGATTAGCCAGGTATTTTTTCACTGAAGGATCAAGTATAAACACATCGCATTTATAGAATTGAAAACGCCCACCTGATGAAAAAATAAATAAAAAGAGAAACAAAGAAGAAAATATAAAGAATATTTTAAGATTGAAATCCTTGGAGCTTTTAATTTTTGGCAATTTTATATATGAGTCTATGAAAGAGTCATGAATTTACTATCACATCTTCGCACTACTTAAGTTAAGCGGTCCGCTAATAAAAATTAGAAACTTTTTTTTCTATTTAATAACTGTTGTAGATTAAGTCGGCATTTTATTTCCCACCATATTTATCAATTTTCGTAAGTAGGGTTTGGTTCATAATATAAACACAGAGTAAAACTGATCCCTGACTTCTTTAAAATTTATCTCTACTTTGATATATTTAAAGATATGAAGTTCAAAAATCTACCTACGTCATTACTAACTGCGCACTTCTAGGAATTGTGGGAAACATGACATCATCAGTCGTACACACGCACTTCATGTAAGCACACAGAACCATTCAGTAGACATACTGCTTCGGCCTCTTATAGAGGTCATGTTTTTCTACGGCTTTCATTTTATATTTTCCAAGGCAGTGCTTAAATATTACCTAAATTTTCGTTCTGCGACAGGAATCGAACCTGTATCCTATACGGAACCGTCATTTCGCGCGACGTGACTTAACCTTTCGGCCACAGAGAAGCGTCTGGTTAACAAGGTCGATTTTCTTATCTTTAAACTTAAATCTTCCATGAATCTCTTCTATTCATATCTGTCGGAGAACGAAAATTTTCTATGAAAATTTCTCGGACATTCAGGCCAGTAAATGTTTTTTAATACTGTTTATTATAAAACAGAGCATTTGCTTAAATACTTGTATCTATAAAAAGAACGTTAAACATATCATAAATGTCTTTAAATATATCTATATATATATATATATATATATATATATATATATATATATATATATATATATATATATATATATATATATATAGATATAGATAAGAGAGAGAGAGAGAGAGAAAGAGATAGTGACATATAGATATATATATATATATTTATAGATTATCCCGTGATCTGCAGGGGCACCATGTGTACAGTAGCCACAATAGAAGTGGTGTACAACATAGTCTGACGTTTTTGAATTCAGAGTTATCTTTTCTCCTAGACCGATTTTGAATTCTGAGTTTTCTCTCTCCTGAGCGGTTGCCACCCAAGGATATAGAACCCTGTCTGTTCTGCTATTTACCCACAGCTGGAGGGAGGAGAAGAGGATTCCTACTTTTTCCAAGGGTATTAGCACGTAATTGAATGTAATGGAACTGACTGGAATTCGAACTCGGCTCTTCATTACTCCACCGTGCCTCCTAGATATATTTAGGTGAGCCTAATTAGATCGTAAATTTGTAATTTGAAACAACAACAAAAAAACAATCAAAAAAGAAATAAAAAGAAAGAAAGTGAAAAAAATGTAGGTAAACCAAGAAGGCGTACCAGAATGAATCTTAAATACATACCTATCACTTAGACACGGTCAAGAATAGAGAAAACGCGTGGTTCTTAGTCGAGACTTAGCAAAGGGTGATGTCCGCGACTATCCTCCTCTTTCACCCAGAACCGAGGGGGTGGGGGTAATCTGACTAAACGCAAACAAAAAAGGAAAAAAAAGAAAGAAAGAAAATGAAAAATGTAGGAAAACCATAATGAATCTTAAATACGTACATGTTACTAAGACACGGTCAAGTATTGAGCTTTGTTTGTTTCAGTTTACTAATTTACTTAAGTATTAATCTGTTCTTTCGTTACTACTAATTATTCTGGTTTAGTTTCCATATTTGTCCTATTTCTAATGGTACTAAATTTAATTCACCTTGACTTAAGTTTTAAGTTGGAATATAAGTTGGCCGAGAAGGAGCGCCTGGACTCTGTCGTGAAGTGATTGTATTTTCGATTTAAATGGTCATATGACCCCACCCACCTCGGTCTTGGGTTCAAATGGGGCGAACTTTTCCTCATCATTCTCTTCCGTTCATTTTCCTTTGTTTGCTACTACTATTTATTTTACTTTTATTGTTTCTCAAATGTTTTTCTTTTCTAAGTGAATTTAATGTCCTCTCCCCCCACCCTTTTTTAGTAAGGAGCATCAGGACTTGAACTAGGTTAAAACTGAAATTATGTGTTTGTTTTTTTGTTTTTTTTTTGTTGTTGTTTCCCTCACCTTTCGGTAAGTATCCCAGTCGAAATGTCGGCGACTAAACCGACTACCCATCTCCGAGTTCCGAGTGAGGCGAATCATTAGCAAGCCACTAGTACGAAAAACAAGACCTAAGAAAGAGTGGAGGAACTCACTGAATCAACGGCCAGGTAACTAGAGGTACTGTCTCCATAAAGCACCGTGGGGAAGGCTACAGGAAACCACTCCATTATCACTCCCAAGACAAATCATGGATAACAACGCAGATAATGCGAAACCTAATGTCTATGGGAATTAGCTCCTCGTCCGGTAAGGAACAAGCTCAACAGCTGCCACCTGACCGTCATCCAGAGACTGCTAGCATAAACGGCGCAAAGGGGATAAAAGTCCTTGGAACCTATCCCTCGCCCGGAAAGGAACGACAGGAGCGACAGGTGTCACCGGACTGTTATCCTGAGACTGCTCGCGTCAAACACAAAATAGCTCTCAGGACATGTAACGTCCGAACAATAATCAACTCCGGTTAGTTTGATAATATTAAACAAGAGATGGACAGGCTTAACATCAACATTCTAGGTGTATGTGAAACCAGATGGCCAAACAACCGTGACATTGTCAGTGACAAACACAGTATAATTTATGCGGACATTGAGAAGAAGGGCAATGGAGTCGGACTAATACTAGACAGCGAACTTGGAAAATACGTTCTAGGATACCAACATCTTTCCGAAAATGATGGTAGTGAACCTGAAAGGAAAGCCTTTCAGCGTAGCTATTATAGTAGTGTACGCACCGACGGCACAAAGCAAGGCAGAGGATTTGGAATCGTTCTACTCCATGTTGGACAGTGCCAGAGCTCTATGCAAATCACAGGAGACCTAAATGTCGAAGTAGGCTGGAAAGGGCAGGGGATATAGCAAGAAGATTCGGATTAGGAACGTGCAACGAACGCGGATAAAAATGGATTAATTGGTGCATCGCCAATGACCAGGTAATAGCCAACACGTGGTTCCAAGATCACCCGAGACGACTATGGACATGGAGAAGCCCAGGAGGAGAAAATAAAAACCAAATTGATTATATAGCCGTCAACAAAACACCCGAGACGACTATGGACATGGAGAAGACCAGGAGGAGAAAATAAAAACCAAATTGATTATATAGCCGTCAACAAAACACCCGAGACGACTATGGACATGGAGAAGCCCAGGAGGAGAAAATAAAAACCAAATTGATTATATAGCCGTCAACAAAACACCCGAGACGACTATGGACATGGAGAAGCCCAGGAGGAGAAAATAAAAACCAAATTGATTATATAGCCGTCAACAAAACACCCGAGACGACTATGGACATGGAGAAGCCCAGGAGGAGAAAATAAAAACCAAATTGATTATATAGCCGTCAACAAAACACCCGAGACGACTATGGACATGGAGAAGCCCAGGAGGAGAAAATAAAAACCAAATTGATTATATAGCCGTCAACAAAACACCCGAGACGACTATGGACATGGAGAAGCCCAGGAGGAGAAAATAAAAACCAAATTGATTATATAGCCGTCAACAAAACACCCGAGACGACTATGGACATGGAGAAGCCCAGGAGGAGAAAATAAAAACCAAATTGATTATATAGCCGTCAACAAAACACCCGAGACGACTATGGACATGGAGAAGCCCAGGAGGAGAAAATAAAAACCAAATTGATTATATAGCCGTCAACAAAAAACTCAGGAATGAAATAGTTCACTGCAAAATCTACCCAGGCGCCGACTGCGGAAGTGAACATAGCCCTCTTATATGTAGATTAAGAGTGAATCTACGGAAATTGAAGAAGCCTAACGTAGCACCCAAACTGCAATATAACAAACTCCTGAGCGATCCTAACCTAAAAGAAAAATGAACAGACAATGTGAAAAGAAGATACGAGTTACACAATGGAACCTCGAAATGGGACCCACTAATAGATGCTGCGTTGATTTCCCGGCATGCAGTGACCAAAATTGCATTTTTTCCTCTCTGACTGCATATCTCCTTATCTGTTTACAATTTCTAATAAGGTAGAGGAAATCTAAGCTTTCTACTCGACAGTGCCAAGGCTCTTTGCAAATCACAAGAAGTCATCATTATCATGGGAGACCTAAACGCCAAAGTATGCAAGTTGAGGACAGGGATTATAGGAAGATTCGGACTAGGACTTCCGCAACGTACGTGGAAAAAAATTGATCCAATGCTGCATGGCCAATGACAAGGTAATAGCCAACACATGGTACCAAGAATATCCGAGACGATTATGGACTCCAGGATATTTACTACATAGCGATCAACAACAGATTCAGCAATGCAATGATTCACTTCAAAAACTACCCAAGTGCCGATTACGGAAGCGATCATCGCCCTCTTATATGTAGATTAAGAGAGAAACTTCGGAAATTGAAGAAGCCTAACGTAGCACCCAAACTGCAATAAACTCGTGAGCGATTCTACCCTAAAAGAAAAATGAATAGACAATGTGAAAAGAAGATACGAGTTACACAATTGAACCTCGTAATGAAACGCACTAATAGACGCTTTAGTGACATCTCACTAGTTGTTTTGATTTCCCGCCATGCAGTGACCAAAATTACAATTTATTCCTTCTATGACTGCATATCTACTTATCCGTTTACATCTTCTAATAAGAAGACCTTTCCCCTTTAAGTATCTAAGTGAGTCTTGGTGTCACCTTTGTATATTGGTAAATTCCATGATCCTCATGGCTTCTGATCTTAATCCAGTGGATCTAAGGTATTAAAAATGTACATGTTTTTCTTTATCTGAGAGAATGGAAATTGTTTACAGGTAATACTCTATTCAATTCCACACATTTATTTGCCAGTTACCTGTCTTTAAAAAGCATTTCTTAACGTTGTCTAGAGGTGCATCTCTGTTCCTGAGTGTTGGAGGTGGAAGAAAATCATGACATAATGTGGATAGTGTTTGTGTGTATTTCACTCTGGCTATAAAATAACCAAGGCAACATGGAAAACATATTTAGACATTTGGTAAAGGGCCCAAACTGTGACCTCTCAAAGCGGATTGTGTTAACCAAACTGAAAGTATATATCACTGAGGACCTCTGGCAAGCATATGCCCTGCTTTTATCGAAACCTGTCATAATTATCGTGCAGATTTGGCTGTGATTCATGTGACTGGTATACACTTATCAGACTGATTGTCATGATAGATACATTGGAATATTTGTAGACCAAAATCACATTTCTTTGCATGTTTCTCTCTCAAATAATAATAATAATAATAATAATCATAATAATAATAATAATAGAGAGGCCTAATATCTGCACCGGAAGATGTGCAACTTTTACGGGAAGGAAAATGCAAGAAACTCATATGAACATCAGACAGGTCCGGTTACAGAGACAGGACCTCCGGCAATTTTATAGAAATTTACAATACACAAAGAGAGAAGAATCAAATCTAATCGGCCAAACATCGCCATCAAAGACCACAAGAACAGAATTTGTTTTCGTATTGACATGCCAGCCACTGCAGATTCTAATGTATATTCGAAGATCTTCAAAAATCTATCAAAGTACAAGGATCTTGAAGTAGAAATCTCAAAAATGAGGTACATGAGGACATCAATAATTCCATTTGTAGTTGGAGCCCTCAAATTGATTGGAAAAGGTTCCGATAGATTCATTGAACATATTCATCGCAGCCCGTGCTTGAAAGAAATATAAAGCAACTCATACCGAGGTTTTGTGGGGCTATAGTCAATGGTAAATGTCATGAAATCAGTTCTGACCTTAGGTCTCTGATTGGTACCCAGAAGGAAATGTGTATACAACAGAAATCCAAGGAAATAATAATAATAACAACAAAAACAACAACAACAACATAATAATAATAATAATAATAATAATAATAATACTAATAATAATAATAATTTTGAGTAAATAATATTATGGAGTCGGGTACATTGGTGGTGACCATCTGCAGTAAAATTATTAACTGAGCGTTGATGCTAAAACTCTATTAAAGGATCTCTCAGATTCTCATATAAGATGAAGGGAGGGTGATATAAAAACAGCTGCGTTTATATTCTGCCAATCAGTGTATATTAACGAAGGCTACCAACGTCTGTCAAAATCATGCTGTGATTCGAACACGCAAACACTCGATAGAAAAGCAGCGTCCGCTTCACACATCTCCCCTGTCTTTTGAACAGAAGTTGAGGTTTATCCCTTGTTTGCTGTGTAGGGTTGGATTACTGGCTCCTTTTAAAGTGCACTTCAAATCTACACTTCTAACCTCTCCGAATGAGTTGTAATTTTCATTCATTAATTATTGATTTATTTATTTTTCTTCTCTCCTAAAAGGATTAGATAGTCACATCTATCGTTCAATTTACACTCCTCCCCGATCTTTTGAACCGGATTAGTGGTCTATCCAATTGGATTTCTGGTTCGTACTAAAGCCTACTTCTACACTATACTGTTAACGTCTCCGACTGAACTCGGAAATGTTAATCACTAATTAATTCTTGAGCTCTTCAAGTCTAGACTTAACTGTTATCTTTACTGCATAGCCCCAGGAACTTCACTTCATGCGTTTTCCTATGCTCAAAAGATATCACCCAATAACTCTAACTTGAGTGGCTCTTTGACCTTGCATTACGGAAGATTAATAAAATATATCCTACAACAGACTTTTTGAAATTTACCTCGTCTAGTATATAATCACAGGGAATGAGATCATGTTATGCCAATCTTTCATGTGGACAGACATACCACCCCACCTTTTAACCAGTATCAAAAACTAAACCCCGAGTACTATAGTCTAATAAAGTATTCAGCAGAAAATGAAAGACTAATCGTAACTGAGATTATTTTACGCAAAGGGGAGAGGATTATGACTTCATAATATTGACTGTTGTATATTAGGATAACGGAGGTAACTTAAGTTGTTTAGGAAAAACAAAAACAAACTGTTAGCCGCCGTCAAAACCCATTGATAAGAAGCACTGAAATTAGTTACTGTCTCACTACAGTCGAAACGTGCAATGAAACGTTAAACAAAACTCGAAGAAAAAAAAACGAATAATTCAGAAATTTGAAGAAATAAAAATTATAAGCGACAACATGATCAACAAAAACCGTCGAATTAAGAAAGCAAACACTATAGCACATAATAATGGAAAACCGATCGGCAAGATTATTATTTAAAAGCAAACTAAGACTTGTGGAAATGGCAGAAAAACGTGACAGAATTAATTCCCGACGAACTAGCTATGCTTGAACATCGGTAAAAAAAAAAAAATAATAATGGTAGTGGTGGCTGTGGTGGTGTTGGTGAAAGAAAAAGCAAAACGTTGAACGAAACGAACCAAAATAATAATAAAACAAAACATCAAAGATGTTATCTGGAAGGTAAAAAAACAATCCGTTTTGTCAAGGAAGAATCCTGTCATAAAGAAGAGAGAAAAAAATATTTAAAAACGGACATTGTGTTAAAAAGAAAAAAAAGAAAAAGTCTCTACATTCGGGTGCATTTTTCTGGTCTTTGACATTTTTAAGAGGAACTTAAAATAATTCTAATTATCACCGTTGCATACTTTATTATCAATTTTCCGTATCGCTTTTCGACAAATATTTACAAACTAGATTTCGTTTTTATGTTCACTGTAATAAAACAAAAGATACGCACTTGACAATCTATTGATGGCAGACCCATCAGGAAAACTGAAAAGACATAAGGCAGAAAAAGAAATTATGATGATAGGACTAGCTACCTAGTGTAAGAAACGAGAATGCATGGCTGTCCGATAAAGAGACAGCTCGTTGTCTATGTATGCGTGGTGTCAAAAACAAGGAGAACCAAAAAATATAACTGGATAATGTAGTACCAGACACGGGAAAGTGTGACGACGAAATTAAAAGGCACATCAGAATAGTGAAGGTTGTCATATGGTGAACAAGTAAAGCAATAAAAAAAGATGCTTACCTACTGTGAAGTACATAATAGCTTAAATATATTTCTTTTATAAAAAATAAAAAATTGTGGCAGAAGGTCGAAGGGGAAGTGGGAAATGCTGGACTTTCACTAGCTCTCCTATTCCCATTTAACCGTATTCATGACAAATTATTTCCTTACAATTACACATTCACCACTAGAAGTCATCCATCACTTTTCGATACTGTAGACACCACAATACCACATATTCACAAGGGTCCTACAAAAAAATTAAAAATTTGTAATGTTCGTATATATATGTATATATATAAAAATTTCATGAAATATGAAATAATGGGGAGGAGATATGAACCCCGACAAGAAACTCAAAATTATATAATATCTTAAATGAAGAAATCTGGTTTTACCGAAGAATTTGAAGAATATCATGAACAGAGCATGTGAAGAAGGAGGAAATTCTAAACAAAATAATTATTAAAAAATAAATTATACTAAGATGTTTGAAGAGTAATTGCGTTTTACGAATTAAACTTTGTTCGTGTTACATCTAGTGAGGATGTTGGTTGTAGAAGAATCACATCACGTTAGAATTTTATTTTGTAGGGGGCGAAACTTACAGATAGTACCCTTGAATTGTCATGTTAGATAACAACATGTTGAATCTATACCAGCGCAGGATAATTTATATATATATATATATATATTATCCTAATAAATGCTTCATTTATTTCGAACATGATCCTGGCAAAAAAAAAAATTCCCTGGTTACTCCATGATTCAGATCAAGTTTTGCTTTTACTGTTACCACATTTCTCATCAAATCTTAATCATTAAATATAATTTTGCTATTTGATACAGTACGTATATCATCTGATGGGAGGGTAACACTACGGCTATCGGTGCGCTAACGGAGCCATCCTTGAGCTGACTTCAGCTTTCCTCCTAGACTGCTGCATCTGTTTCATACAGTTGTCGTCGTTGATAAGGTAAGTAACCAGTTGTTCTACTTGCATTATTATAGATTACATAACTATAAAACTGTTAAATGTAGCCGTCTCTTCTACTCCAATAGCTTCGTGTCTCGCACCTCACGCAGCCGTCTCTTCTACTCCAATAGCTTCGTGTCTCGCACCTCTTGTAGCCGTCTCTTCTACTCCAATAGCTTCATGTCTTGCACCTCACGTAGCCGTCTCTTCTACTCCAATAGCTTCATGTCTCGCTCCTCTCGTAACCGTCTCTTCTACTCCAATAGCTTCATGTCTCGCACCTCACGTAGCCGTCTCTTCTACTCCAATAGCTTCATGTCTCGCCCCTCTCGTAGCCGTCTCTTCTACTCAAATAGCTTCATGTCTCGCTCCTCTCGTAGCCGTCTCTTCTACTCCAATAGCTTCATGTCTCGCATCTCTCATAGCCGTCTCTTCTACTCCAATAGCTTCATGTCTCGCAGCTCACGTAGCCGTCTCTTCTACTCCAGTAGCTTCATGTCTCGCACCTCTCTTAGCCGTCTCTTCTACTCCAATAGCTTCATGTCTCGCATCTCTCATAGCCGTCTCTTCTACTCCAATAGCTTCATGTCTCGCTCCTCTAGTAGTCGT
>OZ038493.1:27418802-27446302 GCA_964036315.1 Acanthosepion esculentum | reverse complement strand
AGAGTCTCTTTTGTATACAAGTATAATGATTTTTGTAACCGTCACCTGTCAAGTTGATTGGGTGTCGCCCTTGTCACGCCCCCAATGCCGGGCTGCAAGTTATTTGGGGAGCACGGGTAGTGAATTCCTTCATGAAAATAATGAACAATCAAAAGAAAATACGCCAAGATTTCTTGTGCTGGCGTCCTTAGATGAACATCCTCGAGCAAACTTTCCCCCTGTCTGGATAGAAAAAGTACTATCTAGTGGAATTAACCCCAGAACAGTTAAGAAATTGATAAATGACAATTTGGTTGTAGAAGTGAAAGTAGAAAACACGCGGAAAGTCTAATCAAGATTAAGAATTTACATAACATCAAAATAAAATAACTCCCCCTATGAAAGACTGAACAATTCCAAGGGAGTTATTAGAAGCAGAGAGTTGTCTCTGGTCACACATGAGAAAATCACATCTGCCTTGGGAATACAGGAGATCACTGACTACCATAGAATCACAATAGAATTGAAAGGAGAAACTATAACAACAGACTATAGTATATCCTTACTTTTTTCACCTCAAATCCCCAAGAAAATAAAAGCCGGGTGTAACATTGAGACAGTGAAATAATATATTCCTTCTACACTAAGGTGGTTCAAGTGCCAAAAATTTGGGCATCATCGGTATAGCTACAGGAATTGTCCAACATGTTGAGATTATGTTTAAGGGAATTCAGACCACACCGAGGAATAATGCCTCTATGAAGTAAGATATGCAAACTGCCAGGAAAAACATCCAGCATATTCAGGATCATGCGAATTCTGCGAATTCTGCGAAAGGGAAAAAAAGCTAGTCGAGGTGAAACATAAAAGAAATATCTCATTCGTGGAGACAAATAAACTTGTAGAAGCTTATATGATTGGCCCTTCCTATGCAAAAATAACCCAAGGAAGGACCACAGCGAATACCAGTCAATCTGAAAAATACAGAGCCCTCATTGAGAAGGTCCTACACATGGGACCAAATGACTGGCCTAAATTTCAGAAGAACCTGAAGGACATATACTCCAATAAGATAGTGCTGACTGAACCCCAGCTCAAGCTTAAAAAACTCCTCTAAAAACAGAAAATCCCCCACAAATCAAAGGTCAGAGCGATCACCTATCCGTACACAAAAATCATCAAAGACACACTTAAGAACTTAAATTCCAAAAAGCAGAACCAGCATAAGAAAAACCATACCGTAACCAAATTCCTACCCAAAATCGATTTAAAAACTGGAAGAAATGGAGGTGGAAAGCAAGAAACCAAAAAGGTTAAAAAAAAGAAACAACGTCCAAACCTCGGAAAATTTAATCACAACAATATAAGTTGAAGCCCCAAATTTTTTAGAAATAATGTATCAAATAATTTAATGGAAATTTTAGGCGCACTAAATTGACAGTACAGTAGTAGGTCAAAATAAAATAATGCCCAACTACCCCAGCTTACAGCAGTACCTTTGAATCTAATTACTTTGATCTATTAAATCAAAAAGAAAATACAATACAACCGTATGAACTCAGGATGACATCCATTGCTGAAGAGTTCGGGATTCATTTTCAAATATACAAGAAACGACTCCAACCAGTATTCCACCATGGACAATAAAGCAAACATAATTCTTGTTAAAAAATAAAAGAAACTCCGTAAACGAAAGACGCCCCCACACACATTCCAGGACAAGTTTCAGGGAATATTGGAAAACTACCCTAACCATACAACCATCTATACAGACTGGTCAAAGTGTGATGACAAGGCAGGATGTGAAGCAGTGAGTCTATATATTACAATAAAAGGAAATTTTATTTTCACTGCAGAGGCTTACGCAATAGTTAGATCTCAATATCATTACATAAAGCAAATCAAAAGATTTGTTTTTTTTTCGACTCACTATCCGTCTTAATGGCTTTGAAGGAAAAAAATCCAACAACCCACTAATTATCAAACTATAATGTAAAACGAGCACTACTTGCGAACAAAGATACCAAGCTTTGTTGGATTCCTAGCTACGTCGGAGTGGAAGATAGCAATAAAGCAGACCCAGCAGCCAAATCAACTTTAGATACGGATGTAGATTCAAAGACCGAAATCCCATACACTGACTTTAAGGAGGTCATTAACAAATAAATTCAAAATAATGTAAACAGTGCTGGAACGATAACCCACGGAATAATGTTTCGCAATTCGGCGCAAACAAGGAGAGTGGAAGTCGCCTTTCAGAGAATCTCGAAAGGAAGAATTCCTACAGGCCCGATTAAGCATTGGCCACACGAGAATAAACCACTCGTCCTTGCTAAACAACGAGTATTAATCAGTATGCTATGTGAAACGTCATGCATTACTAACCATATTAAACAAGTGTTCAAACCTTGCTCTCGCAAAAGACGGACATGCTATAATATAAACAACGTGTACGTGTTATTCGAGAAAGCAAAAGTGGGTGACATAATATAATTTCTTAAAACAGTGGGCCTCTACGAAAAAATATAACTTTAATGGGAATGCGATTAAAATTAATTTCTCTACAAACAGTATACCTGAAAAGAAGAGAACAATGAAACAAGTCTCTCGACTAAAATCTCACTTTACAAAAATACGCCAATGAAACCTGATTTACCAACTGATATCTTACAAAGAATACATATTCTATTCATACAAATCTGTTGCAAAAATCTTGTCGCTATTAAATAACCCATTGATGTTGATAGGTCGTAAAATGAAACAAGCCAAATCTAGTTTTCAACATACATAAAATCATAACATCATTGCCTCATTTTCTGGCCAATGGTTACGGTGTCATAGATGACTTGGCAACCAGTTTCCTTCAGCTCTCCCAGTATTGAGATTTTTTCAGGGCACCACTGACCTCATAACTATCTGTTCTGGGCTATTGTCCCCCCACGCACATCTTTCTCTTCTTGATTCTCCCTCGCCCACCTGGGACAACCCAATTTTTTTTTTGGCAACCCCAACTGATCGAGAGAGATCAGCTGGGTTTGCCAAAATAATTTTAGTTGAGCTAAATATATATATATATATATATATATATATATATATATATATATATATATATATATATATATATATATTAGGTTATCCCATAAGTTCTGTCCGAATGTTAACATTTTGTTAAAATGAAGGAAATTTAAAGAGTATTTTATAATGTCTAATGGAGCTGAACATTATTTTTGTGTTTAGATGCATTTAAACTGATCAAATTTTATTTCAGAGAACAATAAAATTAAATGTTGTTTGATTAAAATCCTGCTAACATGGAAGTACCCAAGAATCATTTGAGGCACATAATGCTTTATGAGTTCAAGAAAGGAAACTCAGCAGCCGAAGCGGCTAGAAACATTCACTCAGTTTATGGAGAGGAATGTGTGAATGAAAGAACTTGCAGAAGATGGTTTGCAAAATGCAGAGGTGGAGATTTCACCCTAGAAGGTGAAGATCGAACCGGACGTCCAGTTGAGTTTGATGAAAAGCTTCTTGAAGCAGCACTTAAAGAGAATCCTGCTTTATCAGTTGAGGAATTGGCAGTGATTCTCAGTTCAAACCATACAACTGTTCATCGTCTTCTTCAACAACATGGAAAAGTTCCTAAACTTGGAAAATGGGTGCCTCATGAATTGTCTGAAAACAACCTCAAATCCCGAGTTGACATTTGCTCTTCTCTCCATTCTCGCCAACTTGTTTCACCTTTTTTGGATAGACTTGTGACTGGCGAAGAAAAACGGATGTTTTATCGAAATGTTAAGCGTCGTAGACTGGCTTGGTAAAGAGGAAGGACCCCAGCCACAGCCGAGAAGGGAACTTCATGGGCAAAAGGTTCTTCTTTCAATCTGGTGGGATTGCCAAGGAATAATCCACTTTGAATTCTTACCATCTAATGCAACAATTAATGCTCAAATATACTGTCAGCAATTAGAGCGTTCGAACCAAGCTTTGAGGAAAAACAGACCTGCTCTAGTGAATCGAAAATGGGTGATGTTTCATCAGGACAATGCGCGACCACACACAGCAAGAATCACGTCACAAATGATCGAAGAACTTGGTTGAGAGAAAATTCCTCATCGACCTTATTCTCCCGACCTTGTTCCTTCAGACTACCATTTGTTTTGTAGCTTACAAAATCATTTGGAAGAAACAGCTTTTATAACACAGGAAGAGGTTAAAACTGACATTTGTGTGTTCTTCGAATCAAAACCAAAAGAATTTTACAGTAATGGAATTAGTAAGCTTGTTAATAGATGGAAGGAAGTCATAGATAATCAGGGAAAATACATTGTTGATTGAATCTGTAATTAAATGTAACATTTTGTCACTTGTTTCAAAATTCAAAATTCGGACAGAACTTATGGGATGGCCTGACACACACACACACACACACACACACATACACACACACACACACACACACACACACACACACATATATATATATATATATATATATATATATATATATATATATGTGTGTGTGTGCAATCGTCAGGCATGAAACAGACTGTCGCCTCTAAGTGTTGATTTCTATGTTCACTTTTATATTTAAACACGGTCTATCTCTAATATTGAACATTTTATCCCATAAATATAGCATATCTTAAGACTATATTTCTTCATATATATATATATATATATATATATATATATATATATATATATATATCATCGGCCCCCGAAATTATTTGGAAGAAATTCAACAACCAACTTGATAATCTTTATTGCCTTTTCTTATTATCTCTGAATATTGTGATGACTTTTATTTTTTGTATCATCAGCAGACATTTAAGAACATTCAGAAATGTTCAAATAAATGTGGAGGACAGGTGGTGCAATCGTTATATTGATATGTAAGTTTGATGTAAAGTGAGTGCTCCATACATGTGGCCTTATGCCACATCTAAACAATGCTTATAAATCAGGGTAATAGATATGGATATATTCAATTGTATTTGGAAAACCAATTTGAAATGATTAAATCTTCAGATTTTTCAATCATTACTAAGGCTACCATCCAAGGCTATAGAACCCAAGGTTATTTACCCATAGCTGGGAGGAGAAGAATCGGATTCATACCATTCCCATAGGTATTAGCGCGTAAGTGAATGTAATGGATTCGACTGGAATTAGAACTCGGCTCTCCGATTCCTCAATCTTAGCCGTTATCCATTAATCCACCGTGCCTCCGTTTTCTGAAAATAACTGACTATGAAGGGTATAAAGACGCTCAGACTTTTGTTAGTGGCGCCATTTTCGTTTCAGTCAGATAATCGGCAAAACAGACCATGTAGTAAAAAATAAATACATAAAAAATATGTATTTTATACTTCTGTAGGTTTAAACTGGTTTAGAAATAGCACCAAGCACTGCCAAAGTTATAACACAAACGATACGAACCGATATTTATAGTATCTTCATAAGGTAAAATCGAGTAATAGAAATGTATAATTTTGTACGACACAAAATAACGCATGAAAGACGTATATATACGTCAACAGCACACAATGTATGGTATCCAATAATCTACAAAGAACAATACTCATGTGAATATATAATGCTAGTTAGCTTCAGGAAGGAATGGCATTTCAATGAGTGTATGTCTAGGAAACTAATAGTAATGGGAATGTTAGCTGTTTTCTTATAAGGAAATATTTGACAGTAATTAACAGATCATCCAGTACAATTCTCGGTTGCAATTTATTTTTTTTTCTCTTAGAACAATTTAGCAAGAAAATATATGTAGCTATCGTTCTTTCCAGTATTGATATTTTTTCTTCACCTTTTATTTCAAGTATTGTAGAACGTCAAAATCTTCGATTAATATGTGCTATCCATTTTAGCTCTTGCTGCTCAAGTGATTAATTTCTGTTATGTGGTACAGTTCTTTGTAATTCTTCAGCACGGATTCACAATGTTCGTATTAATGTCCCCGCGATACTTCGAACAATCGAACTTTCGGATTCACTCGCACGGGGCCATTTTAACCATTGATCTGAAAAACGGTTGTTTAGAGCAAACAGTTGAAATCTTTCTGAACTGGTTTGGCCTCCTGCGTGTCATCCATATGAAAGCCGCTAAATGACTCTTGTAAATCCAGATTGACTCTCGGGAAAGTATACATAGATGATTTGACGTTGAATTTTAACGAACGGCTGGACGATGTTGCGATTTTCATTCACCAAGACTGATTTTTACGTAAATCAAGAGAACCAAGTCTGACCAATTATCTGTAATAAGGGGAAAAGGATCCATACCTTTTCACAGGGCATTAATGTTATGTGAATGTAACAGGACTGTAAGAATTTTAACTTGGCCTTACCAATACTGGTGAGACTATATGTAAATAGATGATAATTATATGTAATTCCATGATGCCATACATGGTGCATGCTTTTGCGATCATGCCTCATTTTGATTGTTGATAGACTTGGCCGAAGAATGTGCTCTATGCTGCCATTACCTTCCGCGCAAGACTGGGTGCCAACTAGAGCTATAGGATCCAGTCTGCCCTGCTTATTAGGACATAGCTGACGGTGGATGTGGCTTCATACCTTTCTCAAGGGAACCTTTGTGGAATGCGATTCCGGTTTTCCGATATTTTCATGCTGTTATCCTTCACAACACCCGCACTTTCACTCTTTATTCCCATGTGGTTACCCCTCTAGGTACTGCCAAGATTCAACGTTGCTTAATATCGCCGAAGAGAGGAGAACCGGTATTTCAATGTAATGTCTGTAAGCCTATTATATATTTAAAAAATAATAATAAAATATCTTAGGATGCATGGTGAAGGAATGAACTGAGGGTCGGATTGAGGAATCAAAGGACAGTGTTCGAATTCCAGTCGAATTTATTACATTCACTTACGTACTAATATCCTTAGGAAAGGTATAAATCAAACTGTTCTCTTCCCAGCTAAGTGTAAATATTGGAAAACTCGTAGAACAAATAGCAGGAAAAATGGGCCTAATAGCCCTGTTTGGAAACCAGTGTAAGAGAAGACAAAATTTGAATTGCAACCAACCTGGGGAGAGATCTGTCAGGTTGTCTTGTCCAAGAAACACCGCTATCTGCAGTAGATGTGGTGTCCCAATGACTGCAGGAGTTATAGGATTCCTGACCTCGAATAAAAAAATCATCCAACATATAATAGGCATTATACAAATTATCAGCTAATTGTTCGTCTAACAACATGTTATACGTGTTCATCCGAGAAAATGTTTAATATCTAAAAAAAAAAAAAATACACTAAACTAATTGAGTCGATTTTTCCATGTTTTCAGATAAGATGTTTTGTCATCTTGACACTATTTGTCGTAAGAAACACCGAAAAAATCATTTGAGTTATTAAGCTAGAATTGGAACAGGTTAAAATCGTTTTGTGTCAACCACAGTATGTCTTTCCTTACTGAGCAATAGTGAGAGGAAAAACATCATTCCGACCTTCAGTAATGGTACCAGCATTCATACTCTGGCTTCCATCTTCAACGACCATTCAGGAACCATGAAGAGAACGGTAAATAAGTTTGGAAAAAACGGAACCGTAGAAAGGAAATCTGGGTCAGGCGGTCACAACCGCCAAAGGGATCATCATTCAAACTTAGAGCTAAGTACATTTTTACTGTTCAAAGCAGAGACCAAAGTGTTATAAAATCCTCGAAGAATTCCAGTAAGATATCTTTAATCATTTCTAAGATACAACCGTTCAAATGTTAATCTAACGATTGGACAATTTTGCTGTTACAACCGGTATATATTTTTTAATGAGAAACATATATTCAGAATAAAACTGTATTTAGTATTTTCCCACTATCTATTTATTCGGGATCTTGCAAGACTGATGAATAATTTTTAGATATTTATCTTTCAGTTTCCTTCATAATAGATTCCAATAATATTCTATAATATTCAATTCAGGCGTCTGGCTTGTCCAATTTTGCAAATGTTCAAATACCCTTTTTATCTAATTTATTGTCGACATTGAAGAATGCCTATTCACATCATCCCGGTGAAACATTTTCTAAATTTCACATATGTAAAGTATGTTACCATCTAGTATATATATATATATATATATATATATATATATTATATATATATATATATATATATATATATATATATATATATATATATATATATATATATATGTGTGTGTGTGTGTGTGTGTGTGTGTGTGTGTGTGTATGTGTGTGTGTGTGTGTGTGTAAAAGAAAGAACCAGGAACATGAAAGTCTGTCGAAAATAATCGCACAGATACCAAGTTAGTAGTTGCATTTTACAAACTACGCAATCACGTATTTTTTCACTCCTTATTGATTGTTTCCTACTTTTAAATAAGTCCTCTTCGACAATATTCTGAGAAAGTGACCTTTCTCCATTTTTTTCCAATACACCTAAATGTCCTGCATTCTGTCTGTTTAACGTTAAATATCAGTTTTCTATCTGAAATTCGGTTAAATACATTATTTCATCGTAGACAACGTCAAGTTGCGTTTGGGTGACTCACGTTAAAAGTCGAAAGTAAATAACACAAAAAGGATTGATATCTTGTAAACACAACCAACCAAAAGTCAAGATCGTATACAGTGACCTAGTAAATCCTGTTACTGGGAGGAAAAAATAAAAAAAAATACTGAAAAAAACAAACAAACCACAAAACAAAACAGATTTGTCTTGGGCCGTTGAACCACGTACATGTAAAGAGAAAGTAAAAAAAATGTTCACTGAGAGATGCTAAGGCATTTTTTCTCGCCATATTTATAATCCTGTCATTCGTCCTTGTTTTAAATATTATCGCCACATCTGGTCTGGTGCTCCGTATAGATGTTTATACCTAACATAAGATCTGAATTGTACAAGGGATGGTTTATATCTATTCGTCTCAAGCAAGGCGAGAATGCTACTCAGACGCAAGTGGCTACTGAGACTGAAAGCGGAAACCCAATATTAGAAAGGGAATAAATTTCTACTCCTGTTCAGGAGGTGTGTTCAGTTTGCTCTAATGTAACTGGTAAAATGGGGGATCCATCTTTCCCCAGCTAAGGGTTAAATAGCAAGCTAGAATGGGAACACTTCAGTTAGATTTTAGAGAGTGCAGAAGATAAACTGTCCCTCATTTCTTTCTTATCAGTCTTTCCGAAAAGTTTGACTAAGTATCTACATGCTGGGGTAGTTTAGCATTTCACTCCTAAAATGAAATATTTAACAGTGATACAGGAGTGGGTCCACTTCATATATATATATATATATATATATATATATATATATATATATATATATATATATATATATATATGTATTTGTGTATTTAGGCAGCAATCCTTCTTTCATGCACATTTCATTGAATATGAGAAACAAGGTGCTTTTATTTAGTTTTTTATACAATTTATCATGCGATCTAATATTTTTTTTCTTTTCAGATGATAAATTATATAAAAACTGTCCGAATGTTCTTTTTTATCCGAGCGCTTTCGGCTATACATTTAGCTATGTTCAAGGATTAATTATTTTAACTATTAAATAAGTAATAGTTTGTTGCATGTATGTTTTATAAAATGTTTTCATTTTTCAAAACACGGTCAAGATATTGTGTCCATGTTCATAGTTAAAACTCATTAAGTGACAAGACTAATGCAATAGCATCATCTACATGCAAAAAAACGGCTAAAAATAATGGAAGGCTTATTCATAGAAACAAAAAAAAAAAAAAAAACTTAATGCCTTCAACATGTCGACGTTTAAATGTTTCAAGTCATCTTTTCTGAAATAACAATTGTCTCTTATATTCTAAGTATAAGCGTCCATTTTGTTTCCAGTTTCATCTTTGCTCACAGGTTCGAGTGATGAAATTTTCGGCATCCTTCTGAACAGCAACATTTCTGCTGCGCAAATTTCTACTTTGTCTTTGAGGAGACTGTCTCGCTTTCACTGCCTTACAGGAGCATCGATATTAATTAACAGTCCAATACACTCTTCTTTGTTTCTAAGGAAATTCTATTGTTAAGTAATTTTCAATGGTCAAGAATTATGCGAACAAATTATAAAAGAATTTTAATTAAATTAAACCTCAATTAAGAGGACTGAGAATAATTAAAACTTACGTATAATGAGAATGCCTAAATAAACCATATTCTAGTGTATACACCTATTTACGTAGATATTTCTGCTTTTTTTGTTGTTGTTAAACAGTGAAATAAATGCCCACCGGTGAAAACATTAAATTTTATTGAAGAAAACTTCAGAGACCCAAATTACATTACTTTACACTGGAAATACCATAACTTTTTTAGCTTGTGAAGATTAAAAATATGCCAAACCCAATCAAAAGCCTCCGTGATATCATCATATATACATGCTATAGATTATTGATAAAATCCAATTTAAAAAACAAAAACAAAAAAAAAACTGCAATGTTATTGTTACTCACCTGGCATCCCCTTACCTTTTCTATAAATAATTCCATGGTAATTGTTCTGATGATCTTTCCTTATCTTTATCTATATCTTTCCTGTACGGTACCTAGACTTTATTAATTAAAGCGTATCACTATATGGGCGGCAATGTCTCGTCATTTTACGGCTGGAATTGCTAGATGTAGCCGTCAGCTCTATGCGAAAAGTTTATTTTATCACTCTTCTCGCTTGTGGAACCCTTCTTCAGGAATCATGCAACCCAAACAACTTTGATCCTCAAAAATGTAAATGCAATATCATTCGTTATCTTTTTTCTTCTACTGTTCTCTCATCTTAACAGAGATTTTTTCTTATACTCATTTAAGCCATTCTTGTTTACTCGTCCGCTCTTCTTAATAGTAGTTTTTTTCTTCATATTCTGTAACACTCAGTAACCGCCTTACGTCTTAGTGGCTTTATTACCTTGCTTGGCGTGAAATGATAAAAAAAACATATACCATTAAAAAAAATTTTTTTTAAATAATTATCTTAATATAAATAATATCGGAATAAAATCTATTAATTTTATTAAAGCAAATAAATTTAACAGTCATATAACTTGTAAACGTCGCCAAAAGAGAAGCATATTACTTAAAGAGGGTGACTGTGTGGAATTGATTTGCTGTACAGACGTCCATGACCGAAAAGTAAAGCACACTTGGCTAAAAAAGTTGTCGTCTTGTAGTAGATATTTTTATCACATTAGAAATGTGTTGGAAACAAATGTTCCCTTCTCTCACCTTAGTTTCGACCACAATAAATTCAATTTTTCAACGGTTTGACTAAAGTGGGGCTAAGATCTTTCAAGTGTGTAGAACATATTGAAAAACTGCCTAGGTTTCCTCGACCATGGAACCCTAATCACTGAACAAAGTAAAACAACACCATTCCATAAACCAAAAACCGGTCATTCATTACGAATATCGCGCATAAATAATAAAAATCTTCATCACCTCGACATTCACTAGATCCTCATTGAGAGTTTGTCATTTTTGGGAGTATGCGAAACTTAATATTTCTAAAAAAAACTTTAAGTTTATTTTAAAACAGAGCGTAGCTCACCAACGAATATCTTTATCTATATAAAATTTATGAGATCTTAGGTTTTTTTTTACAAAAATAACCCCTTTGTAAATGTCATGAAGTCACTTATGACCTCTGGTTAGGACCCGGAAGGAAATGTGTATACAACACAAATAAGAGGAAAATATATTGTTATTAGAGACCGCAAACAAAAACATTGCATCCTTATTGATATGACAGTTCCTGCAGACTACAATGTATCTTTGACGATCTTTAAAAAGCTATCAAAATACAAGGACCTTGACATCGGAATCTCAAAAATGTGGCACATGGGAATATCAACAGGCCCTGTTATATTTGGAGTCCTCGGATTGGTTGGAAAAGATTCCAGTAGACTAATTGAAGGGATTTCTGGAAGACCCTTCCTTAAAGAAATACAATTTTTTTTTCTCACGAGTACAGCCCTCATCTTACGAAGGGCTTCATCTATGTAAAATATGTGTGTGTTTATGTGTTTTTTATTGGTCAGTGGAAAATATCAAGATGACATTTCTGACTTTAGGTCTCTGGGCGTGTCCCGGAAAGAAATGAGTACCCACCAGAAATCAAAGGAAATAAAATAATAATAATAATAACATATTCAGTGAAGAGCACGAATTAAGAAAAGAAAATAAACGAAGAAAAAACGGCCTTTAACAATGTTTAACAATATGTTTAACAATATAGACATTATATCTTCTCCAGGTCACGTATAGAAAATGCATAAAAGTATAAAAATATAAGGAAAATATAAAAATATAAGTCGTTGTACAAAAGTTGCTTGTCTTGAGAAAAAAATTGTATTGGTAACTTTAATATGACGCAGATTATAATAGTGATATAATAATAAAAATAATAATAATATGTGATAATGAAAATAAAATGATGCACTAATAACAATTTTATAATACATCTCTTACCATCTTATTACGCATATTTCATGTATTTGAAGCATTATGACAAATAACATATACATTAAATAATCATTGTAAAGTTTTAGGGGTTTTTTTCTCAACATCCCACTGGTTCTAGTGACATTGCAACTATGACAGGTATTCTCCTTCTTTGCTGTTTTTTTTTTGTCTAGACAAAGAAGCGTCCCAAAAGCTAAGCAAAGTGCCTAAAAACGGAGAAAAACTCGTTAGAAAAAAAAATGATGCTGTCATCATCATCATCATCATCATCATCATCATCATCATCATCATCCCTCGACCTCCTTATCGTTGGTCAGAACTCCATTGACAATCCCTTTCCACACTATTCGGTCCTGTATTGCTGTCCCCAGATCCCCAATGTCCATCCCCGAGTCCCGAGCTATGAAAAAGTCAATTTTCGTGAGAAGACACTTCCAGAAGAATGCCATGGGAGTAAGAATGAGACGATTTCCCTGTCTGTTCGGTGGCAGTGGCCAGAAAACTGTGATCGTTTTTGTTTGAGCTTAAGAGAGATTGGTCTCAGTTTGCTGTAAATTGTGTTAACCTTTACATGGGATCTCCAACTGATGTTCTGGATTTTTCTAAATAGACTTGTATATGTTCCATGCAGTCTTCTTTCAAGACGAGCAGATAATATCCAATTTTTTTATTCATACAGTAGGACTGGTTCAATCAATGTTTGAAAGGTTTGGACTTTTAAGGAGGGTTCGAGCGCTAAATCTTGTGAAGTTTGTTACACGCATTCCATTCAAGAGTTTTGCGGATGTTGAAGTTTTTGGGCAATCTACTATGTGAGATCCAAAATATTTGAAGCCCTCAAAGTTTTTGACGGATGTATTGCGTAACTTCAACTCGGATGGTTCAGGGGAGGTTTTGATAATTTCTGTCTTACTCACGTTGCAAGAGAGACCTACTTGTAATGTGTGCGATATCCATCCTCTGATAGGACTGTGAATGATGGACAATCTTCCCACGGACGAGAAGAGAACTAGAGGTAGTGGTTCTACAGAAAGTTATTGAAAATTCCATGGACGGATCGCGTATGCAACAAGGAAATCTTAAAGATTACAACAGAGATAACACTTAAACTCAGAAACAGAAAAAGACAGCTGTAATTCCTCGGACACATATTGAGAAAGAATGGCTTGTTTAACTGAACCCCCACGAGGCATATTACTGGATAGAGATATGGGGAAGCCAGCGAGCCAGGTACCTGACGAGTGATGGCAGAACAAGAGGCGAGGGCCTTATAAAGTGAGAAAGTTGTTAAGAGTCACACAAGATAGGAGGTTGTTGAGAGCCATCATCATCTATGCCCTGAATAGACATAGAAGAAGAAGAAGAATTAGATGAATGCGCTCAAGCACGATGTTTCGGCGCACCTATATTTTTAATGACAGTTTGGAAAGGAGATCTGTAATACATAATATTTAACTGAAATACAATGTTAATCGGTATCTTCTGTTCTTAATTCCCATTATTTTATTGTTCTCTCTCCTTAATAATGTTTTTCATTTTCTCATATTATCTCACACTCAGTAACCCCTTTTCATGTTAGTGGATTTATTGCCTTGCTTGGGAGAAATGGTTAAAAAAATCCTACCATATGCTTAATGAAATGTGTTTGATACTTCGCTTTTATAGCCTGTAGTATTTTCTGGTCTAGTGGTGCGTAATAGAAGAGGTGATTGCTGTTATTTAAACTGCACATGCCTTATGCATAAACAGGAGATCAGATCTGCAGTTGGTGGAAGAATGATCAAGATCTTTGCAGTATTTCCGCCTACCAGAAGTTTTGCAATTTGTTCGTATTTTCTGATTAAAAAGAGGAAACGGATATTATCTTGCCGGAAAATAGTGCATTAATGTAAGAACGAGGATACAGCAGCCACATCTGGTTTCATGCACCTGCTATATATTTAGAGCTTCTTGATAAAATCCAAATAATAATCTGCAATGTTATCTCGCATCTGACATCTGACCTTCAATAACTTTCTTACCGCCTTAATTTAGTTTCGCTATGTCTTTTCTATAAATATTTTTAAAAAATGTTCTGATGAACTTACCTCTCTGTTATCTAGACTTTATGACTTTAAACGCAGTACTAGATTGGCAGAAAGGTCTCATCATTTTATAGTTGAAATGTCTAGATGCAACGGTAATTTCTATGCTAAGCGTTTCTTCTATAGTTACTCTCACTTGTGGAACCCTCTTCCAGCTACTTGCTTTTTAGTCCACTTTGATTTTCAACAACTGCAAGGTATATTATTAACTACTGTCGCCTTAACTCTTTTTTAAAATTATTTTCTCTCCTTAATAGTGTTTTTTTTTACTCATATTCTTTAAGTACTCTCTTGCGTCTCAGTGGCCTTGTCTTTCTTTGGATTAATTTTTTAAACGAAAATTGTATAATTGGTTTGGTTTTGGTTTGTTTTACGGCATATCAACCTCAATGGGTTATTTAATGCCGACAACATTTTTAGGAAAGAGTCTTATGAATATAATATGCATTCTTTGGTTTAGATTGGTTTGGTTTATTTTGTTTTATGGCATATCAACCTCAGTGGGTTATTTAATGCTGACAACATTTTTAGGATAGATTCTTATGAATAGAATATATTCTTTGGTTTAGATTGGTTTGGTTTTATTTTGTTTTATGGCATATCAACCTCAGTGGGTTATTTAATGCTGACAACATTTTTAGGATAGATTCGTATGAATAGAATATATATTCTTTGGTTTAGATTGGTTTGGTTTATTTTGTTTTACGGCATATCAACGTCAGTGGGTTATTTAATGCCAACACAATTTTGAAATAGATTCGTAGCGATAGTTTGGTTTGGTTTGTTTTATGGCATATCAACCTCAATGGGTTATTTAATGTCAACAACATTTTGAAATAGATTCATAGCGATAGTTTGGCTTGGTTTGTTTTACGGCACATCAACACCTCAATGGGTTATTTAATGCCGACAAAATTTTTGTTGCTGGTAATATGTTTTTTCCTTCATAAATCTATTTTTGGTAAAAAAATTTTCTCCAAAAATGTATTGCTGGCAAAATGTATTTGTTTTATTAAAATCTATTTTTACACTTTCATAGTGTCGAAAATTGTATAATGTACAGTCAAAAATATATTACTGTGCATGGTAGGGAAAATCGAATTTCAGAAGGAGTTTGAAACGGTAAATCGATTCTTCACTTTCATAGACTGTTGTATTCGTTCGTCTGTTGGTGTATAAGGAGAGTCTGGTGCTATTTAAACTGTATATACCATACTCATTAAGAGCAAATCAGATCTTTAGTCGGTGGAAGAATTGTCAAGTTTACATTTAAAAAGAGGTAACGAATATTATCTGACCGGAAAATAGGCTCTCTATATGTAACAGCAAAAGTATTTTTATAATGAACAGTCGAGCAAATATTACCGGCAAGGTGGTGGAAAAATCCAATTCCGGCAGGATATTTAAAAAGTAAAAACTAAATAATGGAAAGGAAAGAAGAATCCTGTCAAATTGCTAACGAGTGTTTCTCTTCCGGCGCCTATTTCCATCTGCTATTATTTTCCTAATCAGTTTTATTGTCCTTTTTATCACAAAATATTGTAAGGATACAATATCCTATTGCCGCAACGAAATGCCCCGATGGAATATCATCAATATTGACTTCAACAAGCAGCGAACTTCGATTCTGCACAGTTAGTTTAGAAGTAATTTCTTTTGGTTTTGTCCAGTGATTACAGTGGAAAAACGGAGATTAATCTGTGACCATTCAGTTCTTCCATACATCAAATGAGCGGCTTGCTTTCATTGGTAGTTCCATTGTCGCTACTACAAAATGGGCATATTATTCGATGAGTCGAATGGTCACCATTGCTTTTAGAGCGGAGACATTCTTCCTGCGTCATACAATTGAAGAATACTTTTACTTTTTTTCTTTTGCTTACACTCACAAACGCATACATACATACATTCATACATATATATATATGTGTGTGTGTGTGTGTGTGTCTTTGTGTGTGTGTATGTGTGTCTCTGTGTGTCTCTGTGTGTCTCTGTGTGTCTGTGTGTGTCTGTGTGTGTGTTTGTAAGTGCATATGTTTATATCGAAGAAGGGGAAGAGAAAGAAATGAAGAAATAGCGAGGGAGAATATTAAATAAAAGAGATAGGGAAGATGAAATAAGAACGAAGGAAATACCAATAAAAAAACTAGTCAGCCATCTTGGTTTTGTTGATCACTGCTTTTAGTGCGGTTCGAAATCACTAAGGTACAGAATTTAAACCCATCACGCTCTTTTTCATTTTAAGCTTACATTAATACTTGATAGGATACAATAACGAGAACAATTGAGGTAGGAATATTTTATTATATCTGAAGTGACAAGATTCTTTCTACTTGAAAACGTTGTTAGTTTTTTTTAACTGAGATCAGACACCGACCATTGACGTTGTTTAAAAAGTTGCACGTATATGTTAAACCTGTGTTCATTAGACTAAATACATAAAAAAATAATACTTTGATATTAACTTCGCATGCACAAAGCTAAATGAATACTTAATACATAGACCACCAGTAAGGTGATGTAAGAACATTATTTAGTTTTTATTATAAATTACACATATTAAATTCCATTTGCAGTATTTATTATTACTCACTTTATACAATATTACTTAAATTAAACGCAATAAGAAATTAATAAAAAGAATGACTTTTTTTAGAAACTGATATCATACTAATGGTATTCCTTACTAAACAATTTTAGTATTTACCATATTATAATTATTAATGTTGAAGGCCATTAAAACAACAAGCAAACAGCAATCCGCTGTTTAGGGTGATTCGTATTTACTGAAAAAAATAATTAGGGATTACTCCTTTTTGTACACTTAGATTTATTTTTACGTAATATTTTCAAAATAATAATTATATTATTAATTCTACATACATGTTTCTTCCTCACATTTATTTCAAAACACTTGGCGGCTGCAAACCAGCGTGCATCTATATGATTATTTAATGTCAAGATATGTGTTACAATTTTCCATCCATATAAATTACGTTTTACAATGCTACACGCATATATCCTCTTTACTTATGAAGTAGTTGCCAAATATCGGAGATATTTTTCATAAAAAAAGTTCGAATGTAGTGAATTGTATAAATATATTTTGCGTTATGTATGTTTAAATTTACTTAATAATTTTGTTTTAATGTATTATGAAGTTTTATTATTTTTCACAGACATATTAACCTTTTTTCTTTGTCTTCCCTTTGCATTTTTATATGCGGAAAGAAAACCTGACGAAATTTTAAGCTTGTAACGAATCTTTGTTCAACTGAATTTGATCACTGCCCAGATGCGATTTTCGAACATTAATTTTAAAAGAGAGTAGTTGGAGAAGCCAAAGTATTAACAGAATTTCGTTCTAAACAATGAGTAGAGTACTAAACTCCTATTTAATATCAGTCCTCCTATTTAGGAGTAGATTCTGGTCAATCTAATCGCAGTTGAGACTTGAAGTAACAGAAACGTGCTCAACAATAATGCTGAGAAGACCACGTACTAAACGTCTGAGCAACGACAATGTTTTACAGAATATGGAAACAAAAAGGGCAGTTATGCTTAACACCAGGAAAAGACAGTTGACATTTCTGGGGCACATAATGAGGAAAGAAGGCTTGGAAAATATGATACACACAGAATAGATTGTAGGCCAGCAGGACAGATGAAACAACACCTAACATAACTAGGAAGATTCTGAAATTGGATGCTGTAACAACGTTTAGAAGAGAAAACAAAAAGACAGAATTTATGAAGTGTTACAAAAGAGAAGAGAATTTGGAGAGCCATCATCGCCATGGGACACGGCACATAGAAAAGAAATTCGAAGAGTAGGCAATTATCGTTGCCTTCACTACAGTATGTTTTACATTGGTTTATTTTCCTTCTTTTTTTCTGTTGTCCTCATTAGTCGTTTTTTTTTTACCTTTTCTTCCTTGTATTATTTTGCGAGGAGGATGCTTCATTTTTTTTTATTTGTTTTGCTTCTATCTTTTCATTTCTTTATCTTCTGATTCTAATATTGTTTCTTTTTTCTTTTTTTATTCTTTCTTTGTTTTTCTTCTTTTTCTTGTCGCCTTTGTAACCTCTTTTTATTTTTTATTATTAGCTTTCGTTTTTAATTCTATTTTTTGTCTTTTCCTGTTTTATTCTTCCTCTTTTTTTCTTTTTTCATCTTTTATTCGACTTCTTCATTTTCTTCGTCATTTGCTTAATTTAATCCTTTTTTTTGTCATCGCCTTAATTCATTTTTTTTCTTTTTCATTTAGTGTTCCGTCCATTTATTTACTTTTTCTTTCTCATTTATATTATCTTTTGCGTTATTCATTGTCATTGTCTTCTTTAGTATTTACTTATTCAGCATTTATTGTTTCGCGCCAAAAAGATTTAGCAATCTTCCAGACGACACGTTGGCAAAGCAATGTCTTCTCCTTTTTATGGTCTTCTTTATATTTTGTCTTATTACTCTTTACACTTCATTTTCTTTCTTTGTTTCGTTTCGTTTTTACATTTCCTTTTTTACTCTTTATATTTTCTTTTCAGATTTTTTGTTTCGTTTCGTTTGTTTTTACTATTTCTTTGTTTCCATTTTCATTTTTGTATTTTTCACCTTCATTCTGTATATTCACTTATTACCTTTTTGCTTTTTCCTACATTATCATTTTCCTTATATTTTTAATTTTTTTAAACTGTCTTTATAATCTACGTTTATTTTTCTATTTTAAAATTCTCGTTTTCCTTGTTTCAAATCGTTTTGTCGATGATTTTAAACTTCCATTCTGAATTCTTCCTGGATCCTCAGCTTTTTCTTTTCATTTTTTGAAGTGCTATCTAATGTTGATATTTCCCTCCTTTTATAACTATTTAAAAAAAATACTATTATCTCAACCATGTTTCATATAGAAACCAGATAATGTAACAATAAAAGTCGTCCGAAGTTATCTGAGAAGCTGGTTACTATCACATTTTGTTTCCACAGCAGAATATTATTATAAGATCGAAACAATAAACTCCTTCTGAAATTTGTAATACAAATGAGGTAAATCAATCTGAACCAGTGGCCGCTTGAGTAAACAGACACAAAATTATCCATAAAAATCTAAGCTATCAACTAAGCGAATATATCTTCATACGCGTAGAAATTTACGCTAGGTTTGGTTCATTTTCGTGCAAAGAGTTTCGGAATAGATGCAGCAGGTTTCGTAAGCCTGTGTGTTTGCGCTTCTCTTTGTTAGTGTGAGATCCTTTGTGTTTGGATTACGAAAAATAATTACCCTAGCCTGAAATGCCAGTCATCGTTATTATTTATCTTGCGTTTACATTGTTATCTATAATAACACGTTTACTTTTGTGAGTTATGACAAGTGCTTTGTGTTTGTTTTTTTTAAATTGTTTTGTAATTTTTTTGTTTGTTTCTGCGTTAGGGAATTAGATTTAGTACAATTGTGACAAAGCGGGAGTGAAAGTATATCGATGTCTTCTTAAATAAACGCATATCGAACTGCATGATTATAACATACACATGCATTCACTAACACACATGCACACATATATAAATGCATACATATATATGTGTGCGTGAATTACAATTAATGAGATCCAAACAATTTACCTCATACCGATGATCATTTCGTCCATAGAAAAGTAGTTATTCACTGCACTTATCAATGCAAATACATATACTACAATATATTTGCATTGATAAGTCCAATGAAAAACTACTTTCCCATGGAGGAAATGATCATCTGCATGAGGTAAATTGTTTGGATCTCATCAACTGTAATTCACTTATATGCTCTATAATAAAACTTATATTGAGATCTCTATTGTGGATCAGTTTTAATATTTTATATTAATAGGATTGCCTTGGATTATTTACCCACGGATTTTTCTTACCTATTAAAGTTATTTAATGCCGACAAGATTTTTATTGCTGGTAATTTTTTTTTTTTAATTTTATTGTTGGTAATATTTATTTTTGTTTAAAAAATGTACTGCTACTATTCTTTTACCAAAATGTATAACTGAATAAAAAAATTAAAAAAATATTGCTGGTATTAAGACATGTTTGTACTTTTGTAGTGTTTTGATCCTGGTTGTGGGGTTAACTATTTTCCCATAGCTGGGACCCTGACAGGTGCTACCACCCCGGGTCAGGGTAGACCTGGGAACAACAGTAATTAAGAGGTGGTTCTTCGTTCCTCAAATCCTGCTGATAAAATGTCTCGCTGTCGCATGTAGTATAACGTCTTACCGGCGACGCCCAGGCACGGTAAGCCTGGATGTGCGTGTATTGTACTGGGAAATAGCTTGGAATTGTTAATCGGAAATCCGTGTTCCAATTCCAGTTGGGTTTGTTATATTCACTTGCGCGAAAATGCCATTGGAAAAGGCATGAATCCATGTCCCTTCCTCCTGCTACGAGTTAATTATTAATACTTTTGGTAATTAGTAATAGTAATACTACATAAGTAATTAATAATACCATAGTGATGATAAGCGAGTAACAAAATTAATATATATAGATATAGATATAGATATAGATAGATAGATAGATAGATAGATAAGTGAACAAAGATGTCAACACTTAGAGGCGACACCCTGTTTCATGCTAGACGATTGCATCTAGCATGAAACAGACTGTCGCCTCTCAGTGTTGACATCTATGTTCACTTATATATTTACACACGCTCTTATATTGAGCACTTCCTCCCACAAATATAGCACATTTTAAGACTATATTTCTACATGTTATATATATATATATATATATATATGTGTGTGTGTGTGTGTGTGTGTGTGTGTGTGTGTGTGTGTGTGTGTGTGTGTGTGTGTGTGTGTTTGTGTGCTTGGATGTTACGGGTATACAAATAGATATGCATACATCTATATATTTCGATATATATATATATATTTATATGTACATATATATATACATACATATATATGTATATGTATATGTATGTATGTATTTGCATACATATATATACAGTATGTACCAAAATACTTTTACAAAAATTGACCTCAACGCGTGTTCCTCAAATGAAAACAAAGAAAAAAATCCATATAAACTTATGTCCGCAAATTCTTTGTTTTTGAGTTAATATGTTTACGGTAGATGGCACTATGCTGCAATGAAGACTAGTTTATATTTGTCATTCTTGTACATTTGTGGTTAGTCTGTCTTCAGCGTTTAATATGTGTAGTACTGAGTTAACTGACAAGTGATTCTTTTAACAATGGAAGGAAATTCATATCGTAATCAGGCAGATATGATTTTTACATATGGCCGCGTAAACAGAAATGGATGCGAGGCCCCACTGCTATATCGGACTCGGCTTCCAGACCGTAGGCAGCCGAGTCATTTAACATTTGCTGCTGTATATCGTTGATGAAACATGATTCGTGACGCCACAAACTATGGATCAAGGAAGACCGTTATCCGCTCATATACTTGACCACGACGAACCCATCCATAGGCTGTCGGAGACGATCCAGGTGTCAGCACACGTCAAGTGGCCTTAGCATGTCGTACATCGCATAGAACCGCATGGAGGATACTTCAAGAGCAGTTAATGTATCTGTATCATTTGCATCGTTAGTAGGGTCATTCATCGTCTGATCACTCACCACGGTAGAACTATTGCCGATGGTTTATTGCACAAACGGCCGATCCGTTGTTTGTTTCTTCAGTCTTTACGGATGAGGCAACATTTGGAATTGATGGAATAACAAATATATCAAATCAAAAATTGTGGGCGAACCGGAATCTCCATGGTATATTACAGGCTAGACACCTGCATTAGTTTACGATTAATGTGTGGGCTTGCATTATAGGTCATTATCTGGTAGATCTTTATGTTCTTTCTACACGTTTTACACATGCTGCATACAAGGATTTGGAACACACTTCAAGTTTTGTTAGAGGGTCTATTGCTGCTAATATGAAGACGTATGTGGTTCATGATTGATGGGCTCCATGTCATTTTAGTCACATTGTTCGTGATGCACTGGTTGACATCGACCATGAAATATGGATAAGTGGGGGAGGAGATTTTTATCTGTGGGGCTATTAAACAATTGTTTCAAGCAGAAAACTTTAATAAAGAAGAGACGCTTCATCAATAAGTCATAGAGCCTGGGAAACCACTTGACACCGGGTGGGACTATTTGAAGGGGTACGCAAGTCAATAATTCGAAGGGTTCGTGCGTGTGTAGAAGCAAACGGAGGAGATTATCAACATTTTTCATGAGATGTTGTGTTAAGTTACAACGATAGACTTTTGGATATATGTTCATATTAATATTTAACCCCGTTTCGGTGTCAGGATCCCACCCCTAAATTTTGTAAAATCATTGTTGTTATACTTCTCACATGAAAGTATAAATATATATATATATATATATATATATATATATATATATATATATATATATATATATATATATATATATATATATGTACACAGATGTAGATATATATAAATATATATATATATATATATATATATATATATATATATATAAATATATAAATATACATAATATATTGTTTATAGCTCTGTGATATTGCATCAGGCACTATTTTATTTATACATATGCATACTCACACACACATACATACATACACACACACACACATATATATATATATATATATATATATATATAAATTCCTTATTATGCTCAGTTCATTAACTGACGTCATCAGAAATGCACAGTAACGAATTCACATAGTATTCATGTCACGCATTCTAATGATTGGTATTTATATATGTTGAGAGAGAGAGAGAGAGAGAGAGAGAGAGAGAGAGAGAGAGAGTGAGAGAGATTAAAAATAGACTTGAGGCAACAGTAGAGATATGTTTTTACCAAAGTTTGCGATGAATACTATGAACGGGACATGTTGTCTACAAATAACACTTACAGAGAATCGGAAACAAAAAAGCACTAAAAATGAGCCAGTTGCCATTACTAGGACAAGTAATGAGGAAAGAGTGCTTGAAGAATTCGACACTCATATTACATGCAGATGGCAACAATGACAAAGGCACTCAGCCATTAACCTACATAATCTTGTGGAGAGGGAAGATAAAATAGGGACTGTGACGATGAGTAAGCGAAATAATATTACATAACGCAACAGTAGGACGCTGTGGAGAGCTGTGAATTTCCACAGCTTATTAAAGAAACAAAAGAAGAAATAATATATGTCAGGGAGTGCAGATTACAATGAGATGCAAGACAGAATAGTTGTAATTTTCTTATACCGCGTGTAATGGCAACTGAATGACATCCTCTTTAAGGGAAGTTGTATCAAAACTTCAGAACTAGGAACAGTTTCAAAAGCAACGCGAACAATGTCAGTTGTCAGTAAACTAAAACCCCTAACGAAAGTCAAGAAGTTTTGCCTGGAACCAAATGTCTCATGCATTTGCCTCCTTAGTCTTCCTATCAAAGTCTGCAAATTACAGCGAATTAGCGTGGAGATAAAAAAAATAAAAAACGACATTGGGATGCTACAGAACCATCCTATGCATTTCCTATGCTGATCTTATCACGAATGACCCAGTCCGAGACACCATAAATATAATTTCATTTACAGACCTCCAGCATCAAGAAAATGAAGCTGAAATGTGATAGCGACTTCAGAAGAGCCAGAATTATTTCCATTGTCATTTACTACGTTTTTACATAAATAGATTCATTTTTTTACAATTTATTTTAATACGTAATATTTACTAATAGTTTTGTTGAAACATTCGACAATATATGCCCCTTAATTGTTTACGATCTCCTTCCAACAATTCACTAATCGTTCAAGGATAGAAATCACGAGGTTTTAATTGGGAAAAATCTTTAAGTCACGCTTTCAGCTACACAGTTGCTGAACGCAACACCCTTCAAATGGCCACAAAGCGACCGACAAAGGCGGTATCCTTAAGGGGCAACATAATTACAATATGGTGGGTGTGGTAAAAACTTTCAAACCCAGCTCTTTAGTTGCAGGTTTGTTCCTGTTAGCGACGTGGGGCAAATATTGTCATATTGAATAATCACACTATGTCGTCGGCCATGTCTTTTTAGCTGAAGTGGTTCTTTGGCACAATTCATTTGCTCAACATACTACGTAGCAGGACAAAAGGTTGCGATACAAAATGGAAGCAGTCAGAAACAACCGGCTTAAATATTAAAAAAATAAAATAAATCGTACACTTTATTTAAGAAATTGATGTAATTGAATAACCAGTCACCCCATGAATGATTACTCTATAGGTAGTTAGTACCTATAAAGTCAACCGTCTACGAGAGACTGCGGGAATAGTGAGAGTGATATGACGCAAGCACGTCCGACTTTCCAATTAGTGGCACTCACTACCAGATTGACCTGTGTGTATAACTGTACCGTATTTCATATTGTACTGGTTCTGTACAATAAACCTTTCTTCTATTATCCACCTGGTGTTAAGTATTACCCTGTGTCACAACCTGACTCAGTGGGGGTCAAGTTAATATACCTGGTGTTAAGTATTTATTCCCTTAGCACGGAATATAAGAGAAATCCATAACTATTTATTGACATTGGTATTATCACAACGTTTCGGCTGTTGTGCCGTCCGGCCTTCATCAGGTATCTGCTTATCCAGATAACCATCAGGAAATTTTGAACTGAAGCTATTGCATGCCCCGTTCCCACTGGTCCTAAGTTTTTACTCCTCTGTCCAGAGATTTAACGCACAATTACTGTCACAAAATTCACGAATCTACGCTTTAATTCATTTGGCTATAGTCCGATTGAACAGTCGTTCGAGTCGAAGCTTGTAGATTGACGTATGGGAGAGAGACTGTGTCAGATTTCTGACCCTCATCCTTGACCATTTTTTTCTGCCAGGAGAAACTGACGTTATAGTGCTTCTCCTGTGTTTGGTTTGGTTTGTTTTGTTTTACGGCATATCAATCTCAATGGGTTATTTAATGCTGACAACATTTTTTATTGCTGGTAAATATTTTCTTCAAAAATCTATTTCAGGGAATATTATTCCTGGAAGAAATCTACAGCTGGTTATAATTTTTCCGGAGAATATATCGCTGTTTGTATTGCCGATATGTTTTTAAAGTATTGCTGATAATAATTTTTGCTTCAAAAATTATTGCTGGTCATAATTTTTTTATTACAAAGTATTCCTTGTATTAAAACCTATTTTTACACAAGTTTAGGTGTTAACTATTTGCCTTTAGCTGGGACCCTATCATGTGCTACCACCCGAGGTCAGGGTGGAACTGGGAACACCAGCAATTAAGTGGTGGTTCCACGCTCCTCAAAACCTCCTGATGAGAGGCCGAACTGTTAGATGTAGTTTATTTGTCTTACCCAGGACGCGGATGTAGTTTATCGTCATACCCAGGACGCGGATGTAGTTTATCGTCATACCCAGGACGCGGATGTAGTTTATCGTCTTACCCAGGGCGCGGATGTAGTTTATCGTCATACCCAGGACGGTCTCCTGTTTGTATGTGTCTGAGTTGTCATTCATGGTTTTTTCCAGTGGACAATCTTCTTTATACTGTATTGATTGTAGAAAGTGAAGATTTTTTCAGTGAAGGTTTCCTTGTGATATATGGATGCCTTGAAACCATTCTATATGCGAGTTATTAGTGCACTCTAGAAAGGCAAACAGATTATTTTTTTCGTCTCACTAATTTAACATTGTTCGGCGATATTTTTACAGGGTATGAATTTATCATCTATGTATCTCAGCCATACTTTTGACTTTCGAGGTAACGTTTCTAAAGCTATTTCCTCAAAGTATTCCATAAGTATATTCACTATAGCTAAAGCGTTGAATGACATGATTTTTTTCTATTTGGTATCAACCCGTTTTTATTATTTAAAGCCAAAACAGATTTTGATTTTTCAGAACAATATCTTTTTTTACGAGCATTGATATTCTGTGAATATTTTTCATATAAAACCCTACTACTTAAATGAAACGAACCCGACAGGAATTCGAACACGGTAATCGTATTTCGTATGTCTATCCGCTGTCAATTACACCATCTGCACATCCACCCAAAGCTACTAAAGGTAGCCTAGACGAAAACTACGTTTAATTATGCAATAACGGAAGCCGAGATGCCAGATCAGGACCGATAACATGATAGACTTATCTTTGGATGTTATCAAGGATCAGTAAATACATAGTATGACCAGATCAGTTTTGACAACCATATAACATTTTTGGCCGAACGTTAGACTCAGTTGTATCTTAGACTTATTTTCTGACGAGAAAAATTGTTTTAGCACGGAACGCTGAAGCTTCTTAGTCGCAGACCTCACATTTGATTAAATAGTCTTTTCAGAGGAAATCGTCAGCCCGAGAAGGCACAATGGGTCACTCTACTGGAGGTTAGCATCAGTCATGCTGATGGTAGACAAAAGTAATTCTATTAGACGATTAAAAGGGAGCAGTTTCGTTTTGGATGTGTTAGCATTAACAGGCCATTTCTTGCCCCAGTTAACAACAGATTGTAGGTCATTTATGAGATCGGCTACCAATTTGGCCTTATCGAACCGATCAGACTTCCTACTAAGACATAAGGGAATAGTTGCGTCGTTAGCATAGATAACAATTCTCATATTAGCATCGAAATATATGCATGGAGATAAAAAAAAAAGAAAAATAGATTTGCGGAAAATAGTCGTTTGGAAAAACCGAATATGCAGTTAAAATTTCACGTAATCAGACGGTATTTATGGGTCATATTAATAAACATTGCAATAATGAACGATTATTATCAATGTAGCCATCCCTGAGCAGCGTTCTTTATTCGCCCGTGGGCAGTTGATTGATCCTGTGAACCAAAGCATAACAGCATCACCGTTAGGATATGGAGCATAAACTAAATGAGACGTAGAGAAAGACGTGTATTTAGGTAGACAGATGAATAGAGAAAGCCAAATG
>OZ038493.1:27373802-27413802 GCA_964036315.1 Acanthosepion esculentum | reverse complement strand
TGGCTGTAAAATTACGAAAACTGGAATCTGCACATATGCTAAGCCGCAAAACCGCCTGAGCCGACCAAGCATAGAAATGAATACAATATGGGAACCAGTTATAAGGAGTGCTAGAGAAATGCAATGAATGACAACAACAAAAATTCAATATGAGCTGTGGTAAAAAAAGGTACAATAATAATAACAAAAATTGCACTGTTAAAAATGGTTGCTGAGTCATTAGGTTTAGTAGTCACAAAAATTCATATACAGGTGTAATCAAGGATACATGGACCAATGGATAAAGACATTGGTTAGATCCAGTGACTAAACCCAAAGTGTTGTGAATTACATACCAGGCCACAGCAATGGTCAACCAAAAAACTTGGAGAGTTAAGTTAAGGGCAAATAACTGAGACACCCGGAAGTGGCATGGTACGTGGAACTAGAAAAATCTAACCCAGTGGAGGAAATAAAGGGTCCGGTTCGAAATTCCAATCAATTGAAGAAGGCTGGAGTGTACAACGGCCGAAACGTAGTGAATATGGCAATGAAGATGAGGATAAGAGTTCGAATAGTTTAAATAATGCAATTAATGAACATTATTATATGTAATTTAATAATATTTTTTATTTACACGTGGAATATATCCTCATCTTTGTTGTTTTTATTACATCGTTTTCTTTTTTGTGACCTCTGAACTTCATCACGGGACAATAGCCTAGTGCGCTAAAATATTTGTTTGTGCATTTAGTGAGAAGGTGATTGTGAGTTCAATCCCTGGGCCATTCAGTGTGTACTTAGAATCAGTGGAAAATAACTGGACATTAGTAAATTATAACGTGACGACTTATTCCTAGAAATTCCCTAACCGGATTGACAAGTATCTAAGGAAGTCCAAATCGATCGAAATACCGTGATAACAACACAAATGAAATGAGGACAATAGGTTCGAATGTAAATAATAGTCCCCATCCCAGAGATACAGACAAAAATTACTGCTATCACTACTATGATTATTGTTTTATTTCCTTTGATTTCTGCTGTATAGTCATTTCTTTCCGGGTCCCAACCAGAGACCTAAGGTAAAAAAAAATGTAATCATGGCATTTTCCACTTAGAATGTTTTGCGAAAAATTTATAATTATTATTTTTATTTTATTTCCTTTGATTTCAGGTGTGTACACATTTCTTTCAGGGTCCCGCCCAGAGTCCTAACGTCAGAAATGGCGTTATGACATTTTCCACTGACCAATTAATTAAAAAACAAAACAAAAAGAAACACACACACGTATTTTGCATTCGTAAAGTGTTGGCTGTACTTGTGAGAACAATCTTTTTGTATTTCTTTAAGGCATGGGCTTCCAGCAATCACTTCAATGAGTCTACTGGAATCTTTTCCAACCAATCCGAGGGCTCCAACTACAACAGGGATTGCTGATGTTCCGATGTGCCACATTTCTGAGATTTCGATTTCACGTTATTTATTATTATTATTATTATTATTATTATTATTATTATTATTATTATTATTATTATTATTATTATTATTATTTCCTTTGATTTCTGTTCCATACATATTTCTTTACGAGTCCCAACAAGGTATCTAAAAAATACATAGTTAAAGATCTTTGTAATGTATAAACTGTACTTGGGAGTACAATTTTTTTTTATTTCTTCAAGGCATGAACTACTGAAAACCCCTTCAATGCGTCTATTGGAAGATTTTCCAATCTATCTGAGGGCACGAACTACAACTGGAATTACTGATGTCCTCATGTCCCACTTTCTGAGATTTCCACTGCAGGATCCTTCTATTTTGCTACTTCTTTGACGAACTTCAAAGATACATTAAAATCTGCAGGAACTGCCATATCAATAAGAAAGTATATTTTGTCCTTGTGGTTTTTGTCTACGATATATGGGCGTTTAGCTTTGGTCGCTTTGTCTGTGTGTATTGTAAAATCCCATAGAATTGTTACATATCCTTTTTCGCAGGAACATTTCCAGCTCCATATTGTTTAAACATGCCATTTTCCATAACCTGTAATCGGACTTCATTCCCATCTTTGAAAAGATGGGAATGAAGTCTGTTTAACATGTTTTAGCGTTAAATCACATAAGACCCAAATATAGCCACGATTCACTTATAATTTCATATGCTTTAATATGTTTGTATGATGACTTCATCCTTCAAATCTATAAATCAACCATCCGTCCTTGCATGAAATATTGCTGTTATATATGGTCTGGTGCCACCGCTGTACGTCTCGAAGTAATCGTCAAAATCTAGAGACGAATATGCAGTGTGATAAGTCCTGATCTGGCATCTAGTTTACAATCGCTTTCCGACAGACGTGACATAGTTTGTCTCTGTCTCTTCTACAAGTATTTTCACGGCAACGTTTCCGACCAGCTACTTTCGCTGTTTCTCAGCGTGCAGGAATTTAAGCGAGCTACTAGGCTGGCATTTCTTTCCCACCCTTTCACTGTCGAAACGGTTAAATGTAACCATCTCTTCTACTCAAACAGATTCTTATCTCGTACTTCCTGTCTGTGGAACTCCCTTCCCCTTACTTTCTTCAAATATTCAAGTGTAATGTCAATCGACATCTGACACGCTGCGTTTGTTCCCCGTCTTTCTCTGTATCCTTTCCTCAAACATGCCTCTCTACTTTTGTTCTCAATCCTCTGTAACCCCTTGCGTGTTAGTGGCACACCTGCCTTGCCTGGGGTGAATTGCTTAAAAAAAATATACACTATGGTATTTGAGGACACAATGAAGACCGGGATAAAACCAACGACATATTAGAAACAACTAAAATTATTTTTACAAATCTCGGTACACTGATGCAATAATGGTTGGATTATATGTTTATTCTATGTAATTGTTCTCAGTCGCAACGATGGCTTCGATGCGGGGCCGGAATCTATGAAATGAATCACATGGTCTGTAATAAAATTGGAGGATGATGTTTTTGATCTGGAAAGTTCTGCTACCTCGATTCCTAGATGACATCTCATTCAGTAATTCTCTAACAGAATATATATACAGCCTCGTATTGCATGAGTGTTAAAAACTATTATTCCGATAAAAATTACCGGGAATAAATAGATGATAAATTAAAAATACAAGTTGCGATGGGTAAATTGTCCGCATATTATATTTTTAATTTCGTGCATCCACGCTGTTTGATTTATTTATTTATTTTGAGACTGCACAGTATAGTAGGGTCAGTTGGGCACCGTCTGTGAGAAAAAGAGCAGCATGACGTAATTCTACAGATATTTGGAAACGTCATGATGCACTCTTTAGTATTCTCACCAGAAGCTCCTGTAGGAATATTTCAAAATGTTTAGGTGCCAATCGGAGGAGAGTGTAGAGGATTTGGAATGTGTTGAGCGATACATCATGGTGTTTGGAGTGATCACTAGTGATGGCAACGTTATGCCTTCATTAATCATTTCGCAAGGCCTCAGAAACAACACGGAGGTAGTGTTGCCCCGGATCAATAAGTTGGCTGCTGGAAGACCCTATGACTAACAACAGTAATCTGCAATATGCCACGCATGCAGAAGAACCCAGTCATGGCTGTCTGACCATTTCTCTGACCACATTATCCCTTATATCTGGTCACATAACTAAGTTTACACCCACCTTGATTATGATTTTTGAGACGGAGTTGAGCGAGAGACCAGCAAAACTCCTTTTAAGACCAAAGATGAACTGTATCCAAGGATTATGGCAGCAACTATCAACTTAAACAAAGAGAACTTTCAGAAGAAATGCAGAAGATTCCGAAATCATCTTGATTTCGTGGCTGAAGTTAGTGTTGCCTGGATCAAGAGGTTGGCTGCTGGAAGACCGTTTGTCTAGCAACAGGACTCTGCACCATGCCACACAATCAGGAGAACTTAGTCATGCCTGAAGATTTATTCATATAAAATACAAATTGTGGCACAAGGGCGAAAAAGGGGAGGGGCAAGGCTGGTCTTAACTAACTATCCTATACCTAGCTAATCAGATTCGCGACCCATTCATACATTACAATTGACACATTCACCACAAGAATTCGTCCGTCACCACTCAATCCTCCATACACCATAATACCACATCCTCACCAGGGGGGACCTACAAAAACGCGCCCCACACCATAAAAATTTGATGATAAAAAAATACATAAAAATCTAACCATGAAAACATGAAAGGGGAGGGAGATGAACCCCATAACAAACTAAACTTCAACAAATTTTTGAACTAAACATAATTTATGTTAGTAGTGCCTGTCCAACCCACAAAATAGAGAGGCCGCTGTATTCTCCCCAGAGGACAAAATCAAGAAGCACTCTCGCCGTCAGACAATTTCTGTAACCCAATCATTCCTTATATCTGGTCATCTAACTACCCCGACTAAACCCCCTTGATTAATATTTTTCGGGCGCAGTTGAGCGAGAGACCAACAAAAGTACTTTTACCACCAAAGATGAACTGAAGGCAAGGATTATGGCAGGATTCACCAACTTAAACAAAGAGAACTTTCAGATGAATTGCAGAAGATTCCGAAATCTGTGGTTGAAGCCAATGGCGATTTTATTGGATGAATTTCCTTTTTAGCATTTCAAGATATTTTTGTGTAAATTTGGCAAATATATTATGTTAAAATGAGATGTCAAAATGCTATTTTCATTTTTGCGTCATTTAGAGGACAGTTTATCCATAGCAACCTGTAATGTCAAACGATGTGCGCTAAATGTTAACTTCTACAATTCTCTTTTAATTGTATCGAGAGCATTAATATGGCAGCTCCCAAACTGCCACTGAAAATTAAACGGCACGGCTTACCTGGGGCAATTATAGCGAATCGAGGACAGCCAACTTCTTTTGTGTTCAACGTTAGTAAAAGACTGGAGTCTCCTGGCTGTGACGTTTTAATCGTGGCCAAGGGACAGAATGATACTGAATAATTAGGCGTCTTAAAGGCAACAGAGTTCGTTCAGCAGGTCCAGGAGCTCATTAATCACGAACTCAGTAAGTCCATAAGGGCCATCAGTGATTAAGCAAAGGAGGCGGAGTTTACACATTCAGTGATCAAGCTCTTAGTTGTCGGGGTGTTCCAGCACGCCTCTCCTCCTTTCCAACATGGCTCATCGCCAGTATATGACCAAGCTCTACTTATTTTAAATGACTAGATATCTCGGTGTGTCTTCGAAATGAGAACAGCCAGCGGCTACATAATTAGAAGTCTGCTCGAGTCGACGTAATACACACTTGAATTATAACAATATGCTTTAGGATTACAATCTAATTTTCTTTTTTGATATCTTAGAGAGCAACATCCATCATCCTACCTCGGGAACTGGCGCTACAGAATCATAAAGACATGCTCCAAATAACAAATCCAGATAGCTTGAAGACTGTTTCGAGGAGCGACAAATAAAATGAGCTGCACGTATAAATGGAGGAGAAAATAATGGCATAAGAAAGACGATGTCGTTCCTCATTACCTGAAACAAAAAGCAAGGAAGGAAACCTCAATGAGTACTGGTTTGTGAGATAGCAGTTGACTTGAGATAGCTGAACTTATTCTGAATAATTATATTGAGAGAATTACTTTATTAATCTCAACCGTGAGTACCACCAGTTGCTTGGTTAATAAATGCACATGATTTCCATACAAAGAATCGGATAATATTAAATTCACAATCGATCCAAATGTGATGTCTGGGAACGTGTGTACGATTATTTTTTTTTTTATTTTTTCGTAAATACGTCTACATTTTATTAAAATTATTTATTTATTTTTACTTTCATATTATATATGTTGCTTTCATTTTATTGTAATTTTTCCTCAGTCACACGCCATTATCTATCTATCTATCTATCTATCTATCTATCTATTTGTCTGCCTGTCTGTCTGTCTGTCTGCATGCCTGTCAATCTATCTATCTATCTATCTATCTATCTATCTATCTATCTGTCTGTCTGTCTGTCTGTCTGTCTGTCTGTCATGCTGTCTATATGTCTGTCTGTCTGTCTATCTATCTATCTATCTATCTATCTAGCTAGCTAGCTGTCTGTTTATCTATCTATCTATCTATCTATCTATTTGTGTGTCTGGTTGTCTATCTGTCTGTCTGTCTGTCTATCTATCTAGCTAGCTAGCTAGCTAGCTAGCTAGCTGTATGTTTGTCTGCCTATCTATCTATCTATCTATCTATGTATAAATATATATATATATATATATATCTGTCTGTCTGTCTCTCTCTCTATCTATCTATCTATCTATCTATATATCTATCTATCTATCTGTCAGTCTGTCTATCTATCTATCTATCTATCTATCTATCTATCTATCTATCTCTCTATCTATCTATCTATTTGTCTGTCTGGTTGTCTATCTGTCTGTCTGTCTATCTATCTATCTATATAGGTAGCTAGCTAGCTAGCTGTCTGTTTGTCTGCCTATCTATCTATCTATCTATCTATCTATCTCTATCTATCTATCTATCTATCTATCTATCTATCTAAATCTCTCGCAGTCTGTCTCGTTTTCTCTGCACACATGTTTGCTAGTTCCTCTGTTGTTTCAGCGGAATCAAAGTGGAAAACTTAATATCAACGAGTTAATAATTCATTGAGTAATAATTTTGACCTTGTAATCTCCAGACCGGATGAAGGTGCTGGTGTTGTTATTTTAGATCGGGCAAATTATGTAGCTACGTTTTCTTCGACTTTGGAAGACGTTTCTAAATTTATAAAGCTAGGATCTGCCGATACCTGGATGCAACTGCCTCAAGTGAAATAAAATTTCAGAAATTACTCTTGAGGTGGGTATAAAGTGGGCTTCTTTCACAAGAATTGTCTAATATGTATATATATATATATATATATATATATATATATATATATATATATATATATATATATATATATATATATATGAAGAAATATAGTCTTAAAGTGTGCTATATTTATGGGATAAAGTGCTCAATATCAGAGATAGAGCGTGTGTAAATATAAAAGTAGACATGGAAGTCAGCACTTAGAGGCGACAGTCTGTTTCATGCTAGTGCAATCGTCAGGCCTGACGATTGCACTAGCATGAAACAGAGTGTCGCCTCTAAGTGCTGACTTCCATGTCCACTTTTATATATATATATATATATATATATATATATATATATATTGTTTAAGTTTGTTATATTTATAGAAGAAAATACTCAATATCGGAGATATCGTGCTCATATCAATGATGTACAGAGTAATCAACTTTGAAGCAATCAACTGAGATTTTTGTCATTTCCATTAATTCGCAATTATCATACATATATATATATATATATATATATATATATATATATATATATATATATATATATATATATATATATGTATATATACAGAACCCTTTTCCAATACAAACATTTGAGGTATGGTTTTTCTTTGCCTGATAAACGCATTTAAACGTGAAAATTACAGTCCCTATATAGTTTTGATGTTCACACAGACATGCACACACACTCATATATATATATATATATATATATATATATATATATATATATATATATATATATATATATATAATTGTTTATTTAAAAATTATAACATAAATATGTTATAAAATCACTACAAAAATAGTCATTTTGTTTCAACACCACCGGTGTCTTATCAAGTGATGCTGTTGGATGTAGAAATTTCACTTTCAACTATATTTTTGTCTTTTTATGATGCCGAAGTCTGTATAATAGAAGTCTAAAGTCTTCCATTATGCCGACTTCGAAGTTTCGTAAACGTGTCGAATATGTCAGGACCTGTCCAGTTTTTGAAGCCCGGACAAGTGAAGAACACTCTACGTTTACGAAACTTCGACGTCAGCATGATGGGTGTTAAATTACTATTTCTCCATATTAATCAAATTAATGCATTATCTGTTATATCGATCACTTTACCACAAACTCTGCTTGCCTTAAATGCCTTTCTACCAGCAAACCACTGAAAATCAGCAATTAGTTACAGTTTTACAACTCAAAACTATATATATATATATATATATATATATATATATATATATATATATATATATATATTCTTTTACTTTTGGAAATGTTATTTAGTGGAAACACGTGCCTGAGCAGACATCGCTTTTGCAAACTGTGTAAAGGTAGGTCTACTGGGTTGTGTATTCAAGACTCTAAATAAAGAACTTTTGATTCTTCGACGGGTTTAAACACGCATCCACTTTATAGAAAACCACCGTTAAACCCGGTGTTCCTTTCAATAGCTCAGCCACCGTTTAGCTATCTAGATTTACCATATTTAGAAGTGCGCATCTCTTACGCATATCCCTCGAAACACTAATCTGCTAATTTTTATTATGGTATCCAAAACATAACCAAATTTAAATTAAATATGTGATTCTAGTTAATTTTATATTTACTGGACAATGTTTTTTTTCTTTTTGTTTTCATTTTTATTGCTAACGACACATCATTTAGAATGTCATGTTAATCTAAGTGATCGTCCCTGAAAGTAGAAAGTCCCTAGACCATGTGCCATTTTCTGAATATAATATCTCAACTATTTAGAATGAGCTGGGCCTGTTTTGGGGAGCTGAAAAGCGCATTTGAGTTTGGAATGAAAGACAGAGAAGTAATACGAAGATTTGGAACCAGTGCTAGAAATGCGAAAAAATACACCCCATAAATAACAACTCTGAAACCGTTTATAAAAATCAGAAACGGCTTTTAAATAAATTCCATTATATATCTAAACATTCGTGATGTTTTTTTTTGTTTCTAAGGGAGTGTATATATTTATATATTATTAATGAAATCCTTTTATAAAAGAGAATACATTTCAGAATAAACATTAGCTAATGCATTTCTTGGAACTGTGTGATAATAATTACCCTCGATCGAAACAAGATGTTTATAAGAGAAATATATAAACAGTTTATCAGCTTGTTACAATGCAGTGTGTTATATTAATATTTATAAATAAAATAAAGCGTTATTTAACACAAAGATAATATGTTTTTGTTTTAAACTCATAATAACTTTCATTCTCTCATATGAAAATATCTGCCGGCTTTCTTGTATTGCTGATAATAGCATCATATATATATATATATATATATATATATATATATATATATATATATAAAAAAATATATATATATTATATATGTATAGTATAGATAATTGCAAAGAAAATGTATATATATACACACACAGATATATATACATATACATATACATACACACACTGACACACATACACACACATACATATATATATATATATATATATATATATATATATATATATATATATATATATATATATATAATTATTTATTTGAATATTACAACATAAATATGTTATAAAATCACGACAATATATATATATATATATATATATATGTTTATACACAGAAATTTAACGCCACAGAAGATATACACAGATTTTTTAAAAACACAGGAAAGCATTCTTCTGTCTAAAGAGGTCCTTTTCGACCAGCTCATCAGAAGAATACGTTGGTAAATATTAATAGACCTAGAAAACACAACAATTCACACCGAGAGAAAATATAAAGAGGAAAAAATATATCGTAGCAGAGATCTTTATTTTAAACATATTTTATTAAAATAACGGACAAATTTTTTCGTGTTTTCATCTGCAAATGTTTTCTGGTCTTTTGTTTAGGAAATTGTTTTTGCAAAATTTAAAAAAATATCACAGAACCAGCTTAAAACAACAATGTACGCTTTGCTTAGAAGTGTAACATTAAAACAGGAATAAGTATTGTGAAATCAGCATTGAGAGTTCGAATTAAGGTCTCATGATATCGGGAAGATATTTGATGAAAATTAGGAACGATGTAGATCCATGGATATAGCTTTATTGCTTTATTTGTGGGTTCCTTTTATTTCGATAACTTTCAGCCTTCTTGGGGAAGATGCAACGTCGGGAGGTCTCGGTGGATCTTGTAGGGCCTCACAGGCTAAGAACGTATTTATCGCTGGTTTGCAAAGAGGTTTGACGTTGTCCTTATAAAAAGGCGACTGAATAGCGTTTGACCATTTCTGGGTGCTTTTCATCTAATTGCTACCAATTGGGAACAACATTTGTCGAAATGTCCTGTCTTGTTTGTATGAGCTAGTAATACTCTCTGCCCTTCTGAGGCTATAAGGTAAACAACGTTACCTTCTTCGATTTTCTTTTCTATAACGCCTACTGTCGTCGCCTAAACCTGGGGGTGTAACCACGATCAGTGGTCTAGTCCTCAGGGTCTTAGGACGATGTTTTAAGCACAGGGCTAACTCTGCGCTAGTCAATGCTGATGCTGGTCCAAGCTGTCTGTTGATCGCTGGTCGCTTCGACGCACACCAACTCTTCCCACGTTGTGTTCTTGATCTCAGAGAAGTGGAAGATCAAATGTGGCAGTAATCGCAGCGCTAGTTCAAGCCCTGGTGGGTGCTGCATTAAGGAAGGGTTAATCTTCAGTAGTTTTATATAGCTCATGATACAACAAAAATTAACCCCTCCGGAATCAATCTCTATAGTGACATCTCGGGTAATATTTGGGGTTTCAAAGTTCTTTAGAATCGGAACATCTGGACGCAATTGACGTGGATTTCAGAGGCACTCGATACGAGGGTTCTCTGCCCAGATCCTCGAGCACCCAAATCCATCTTCTTATATGCACTGCAGCCGCAAACTGTCCGAATGGTTCTTGGGATTCGTTGAATATTTCATTTTCACATTAATTCTAATAAGGGTTCTTTTTCCCTATGTCTGCTTTTTTAATCACACTTTCAAATTTGGAGAATAATCCATCTTCGTGGGAATAGTTAAAAGGATTGCTCCTCCCCCTATCTCCAACCTGCTTCACTTCACATTTCGCACCACCACTCCACACACGCAGCAATAAATCATTATCATCTTCCTAACCTCCTAGCATTCAACCTCAGCCTACTTTTCATAACTGTTTTTTTTTCATGACAAATCTCATTTTTAAATATGCCAAAGGGTGATGTTTTATTCTAGTCATTAACTTTAATTCTCTGATTCCTATCTATTATCCTGGATATATCTTTGCGCAACGGAAATATAAACCAGATGACCCGCTTGTCAAGACAGGATCTATTTCCATATCTTCTAAATTCACAATTAGTTCGTTCTTTGTTTTTATTTACCAATTTATTTTCGTCAACGAAAATATATTTGTTTGACTAAATTCTCAGGGACGAGATAAAATTGTTCTCCATTCGTGAGCTGATCGCTACCTTAGCAACAACACATACCCCTTCATCTGCTTGTACCAAAGGATCGATTTTCATAACTTCAACCCTCACAGCGTTTTCATTCATTGTTTTCACTTCCCAATTCTTTTTCGCCAACGGAAATATATTTGATTGGCTAAATTCACAGGGAAGAGACTCTGGATAGATAAGAAAGATAAACTTTAGGAGATAAGAAATCCTGACTGTCCCATCTTCACCAAGAACAATGTTCCACTTTATCTATCTATATATATATATATATATATATATATATATATATATATATATATATATATATATATATATATATATATATTACAAAGAGTCAATCATACCTTGAATCAATCAGCAATATGAATGCGATTATTAGCGAAATCAGTTCGCTAGTAGACATAAACATAAGCATTATACTACTGATAATCCTCTGAATGATGAAATCCTCATAGACAAATAAAATATGGTGTATTGTTTATTTCTGCTAGTACTTTCGAATGCTTCGCGCAATTCATCATCAGGCTTTATTTTCCATCAGAATCAAAACTGGGAGACGATTTAAATGGGTTTATCCAACCGAAATATGTTTTTAAGAATGAGCTACTGTTAACTGTTATATGGTGTTGGAGCGTGCAAATCGCGACGCTAAATTTAAAATATTTAAAGTGAGAATTTTGTTATGTATTTTGTAATTTGGTAAATCCACGTATTTTGTTATAAGTGTTTTTCAGTTAATATGATATGAACTAAGTAGATAGTTTAAGTAACAGAGTGATATGTCTTACGTTGTAGTCTTTTTTCTTCAGGAATTCTTTACTGCTGGATCAATTGTTTTTTATGAACGTAATAAAATAAGCAGTGTATATTTACATTACAAAGAGTCAATAATACCTTGGATCAATCAGCAATATTTATTTATTTATGAGGATCTCATCATTCAAAGGATTATCAGTAGTATAATGCTTATGTTTATGTCTACTAGCGAAGTGATTTCGCCAATAATAGCATTCATATTGCTGATTGATTCAAGGTATTATTGACGCTTTGTATTGTAAATATATGCTGCCCATTTTATTATGTTCACGTATATATATATATATATATATATATATATATATATATATATATATATATATATATATATCACTTCCAGCCTATATTTCATTTTGAGTGTAACCCTTTTCTATTCAGAATCAACATTTAGCAACCCTATGGCCTCGGTGTTACATTGCAGGATGATTCTAGCTCCACAGTGTTGTAAATAATCCATTTCCTACAGCCTGCAATCGATCTTTCATAAAATGGGAATTTTGTTTTGAGTTTGTGAAAACAAACGCAGATGGAACTGAGCCCTGACCACCGCTTTACTTCTTTTAAAATGGTTGAACCGGTTGAACAGTGGTAGAGAAAAATGATTTAATGCCGAGGTCCCGGATGAACGGTGAGTAAACACTTGAAAATATTTTTATATCTACCGTGAAATAATACGTAACAATTATTTGCGAATTTTGATTCAGGAGCTCAGGAAGAAGGGTTAAAATTGTTCACGAATCCAGGGCTTAATGGGTTAAACATATTTTGGCGTTAAATCGTGAAACCCCCAAATGTCGTCGTGATTCATGTATCCACATAATTTCGAATACCTTAAAACTTTCCTATGATATACAGTAATATATCTTAGAATCCATTGTAAACTGTAAGAGAAACAACGACATCTTATGAGAAACCATATTTATTGATATACAACTCGGTACCCATAATACATGGTACGGGTTGGATTACCTGGTTATTCAATGTAATTGTCTGCAGCTATGGTTCCGATCCAAGACGCCCGGCTGCCTCGATTTCTGTGTTACACCTCATTGAGTAACCCTCTAACTTGAATGGCTCTTCAGCCTTATATTGAGAGAATGTTCCAAAAATATTATTTCGAAAACATTGCGGCCATCAATAGAAGACAGATTAAAATGATGTTAAACAATCTGTGCTAAATTTCAACTTCCATATTTCTCTTTCAATTGTATCAAGGTCGTTAACATGTACCAGTCGACAACAACAATGCAGAGCAATATAAGCTTTTCCTATAAGGGAAATTATCGATAATTGCCTCAGCAGATAACTCTTAAAAGACCCTGTCCAAATCTAGACATGCAAACAAATTCTTAATTTATAGTTGTTTTTCTCGTCTTTAACTCACCTTTATTGCCTTGCTTGCGGAGAAATGTTTTAAAAAATGCCTCCTTGATAGATTAATATCACGAAGTTTGACCTTGAAAGCTGTATAGTTATATGAGAAAGGAAATGTAGCATAGCGTTGGACGTGATGGATAAGAGCCATAAAAATAATTATTCAGAAACTCTATGGACGCAACATTCTAGCTAGTCTTCTGTGTGTTTTCCGGCAAAAACCCCTTAAAGCTGACGCTCGCACAGTTTGAGGTCGAGGGATCAGCAGATCTTACTGACCCTCTACTTAACGAATACTCGGCTCCACTCGCAAAAGAGAATCCTCTGATGAATACATGTGCAGAATCATGACTTTTTAACTTTAAAATGTCCGACAAATCTTGAAGAAGTTTAGAGACTACCTTTTATCGAAGACCCGATAACAGATTACGCTCTCTACGCTAACTCGAATTTCTATCGACTCTACAAGATTTCTGTTCTATAAAGCAAGCCTGCTAAGAAATTGACCAAACTGACCATAGTTTAAGAGCGCGTCAATTGGGGAAGAATTAATACAATGTTTCTGTCTATACCTCTGAGATGTGGTATTAAGATTATTTAGATTATTTACATTATTCGGATTCTTATCCTAATCTTCACTGCCATATTCACAACGTTTCGGCCGTTTTACGTTTCGAACTTTTCAGGTGATTGGAATTTCGAACCGAATCTTTATTTCATTCACCGAGGTAGATTATTCTAGTTGCATGGTCCATGCCTTTTCCAGATGTATCAGTTAGTTCCCTTTAACTCAACCTCTCTAAGGTCTCTTGATGGTTCATGAATAGACTTTGAAAATGGAAGCCAGAGTATGACTGTTGGTACCATTAAAGTAGGCTAGAATAATCTTTTTGCTCTCGTCATTCCTCAGTTGGGAAGACATAGTGGGGCTGACACAAAACGATTTTAACCTGTTCTCTTTCTAGCTGAAGTGTTTTCTCAGTGGTTCTTGCCACACATGATGTAGGCCTAAATGATCGTTTTCCTCTCACCATTGCTCAGTTGGGAAGACATAGTGGGGCTGACACAAAACGATTTTAACCTGTTCTCTTTCTAGCTGAAGTGTTTTCTCAGTGGTTCTTGCCACACATGATGTAGGCCTAAATGATCGTTTTCCTCTCACCATTGCTCAGTTGGGAAGACATAGTGGGGCTGACACAAAACGATTTTAACCTGTTCTCTTTCTAGCTGAAGTGTTTTCTCAGTGGTTCTTGCCACACATGATGTAGGCCTAAATGATCTTTTTCCTCTCACCATTGCTCAGGTGGGAAGATATAGTGGGGCTGACACAAAACGATTTTAACCTGTTCTATTTCTAGCTGAAGTGTTTTCTCAGTGGTTCTTGCCACACATTATGAAGGCCTAAATGATCTTTTTCCTCTCACCATTGCTCAGGTGGGAAGATATAGTGGGGCTGACACAAAACGATTTTAACCTGTTCTCTTTCTAGTTGATTAACTCAAAGGGTATTCTGTAATTCTTATGACAAATGGTGAGAAGATGGCTAAAAGTCCTATCTGAAAAGCAGTAAAAAAGAAACTCTATTAGTTTAGTGTTTTTTGTAGATCTTAAACATTTTGTGTGATGGCCAATTATCGCATGTTATTCACGATTTGGATAATTTTACTGTTACATAAGCCACAATTGCAGCGATCAATACTCCATTTGAGGTTATAATAATGAAGGACCTCACATTACTTAAATTGTTGTTTTTTTAAATTAATCATCTTTGCTGATTTTTTTTTAAAACCTATATTATTTATGTCAGGTCACTCTACGGATGTTACTATTACCCTGTAACTCAGTAATACCTGCCGAGTGGTCGGTTCCCCCACCGTGGTGTTCTTGTCGGGAGGGTGGCTAGGCAACCAGTAGAAATTAAAAGACTTCACATAAGAACTTGCAGAGTCAAAAGGCATCTAGCATATAGTACGATAAATTGGCATCCATTATTATTTGGCCACAGTTGGGATCATCGAGGCAATGCGATCCTTTCTTTAGCTCTATAGTATGCGCTACGCCAGGACTACGTACGGTTTGGAAATAAGAGTTACTCTCTCCTAGACCGGTTGCCATCAAAGGTTATAGAATCCGGGTCTGTCCTGCTTGTTGCCCGTAGCTGAGGGCAGTTTTCCCAACGGTATGAGCTTATAAATGTAATAGATTCGACTGGAATTCGAACTCTGTTCACCGGTTCCTCAATCCGAATCACTGGCCATTTCTCCACGGAAGCACCTGGCAACCATATCTATGCATGCATCTTGCTCTGATGACAGTCAATCTCTAGATGAATTGCCCCCCTAAACAGAAGTCAACGGCTAGGGCACAAGGTTCAATGGATCGATTCAACGATCTCATGTGCGTGGCCAAGGCGGGCCTTCAATCTGGAGAAGGTAAAACCTGATTAAGTAATATTTTTTAGAAAACAGCATTCTATTACAGCTATGCATTAACCTGAACAGGTTTAACACTCCAGGACACACTAAATATGAATTTCAGAATGTTCTACCCAGATATGTTGAGAGAGCTGGTAAGGTGCTCACCTGCGAAATGACCCTACGACCACACCCGGTCATGCGACTGATGATGATGTTGATGATGATGAGGAGGAAGAGGAGATGGTGGAGGAAGATTTGGAAGAAAGGAAATGATGACGTAGAGTTTTCTCTTGCTTTGCGGAGGTTAGAACTATGTCTTAGGCCATTAGAACTAGCGTAACCCATCCCTCTCCAGCTGAAGCTGTGGTAAAGTGTGATATTCTAAGAAATATTGCTTAATCAGAATTTATTTAGTTCTCTAACCAGCTAAGAATATTGGAGCTTCGTGCCAGTACTAACTGACTTGAAAAGCGATCTAACATTTGCAATGTCATTGTCGTTCTTGTAATGGCTGGAGGCTTACTCTTTCTTACTTTCTGATTTTCAGAGGAACATTCTTTTTTATGAAGACGCATCGTGGAAGAAAATGATAATCATATTATTTTGCATCAGTGGAAATCCTTTGGAAATGGAAAATGCTTGCAGAAGTTAACAGAAAATATTTTCAACCATCTGGTTACAGATTTCATATATATATATATATATATATATATATATATATATATATATATATATATATATATATATATATATATAAAATATTAACCGAAAAACCACTTCAAGATGTTTCCAAAGAATTCTTGAAAAATTCACACATGATAAGCTATGTCACAAAGAAACATGGCGCTAAAAATATAATAATTATCTCAAAATAAAATAAATGCTCAGAATTTTTCTGTTATTAAGCTTGAAATTTTATTTACTTAAAAATATGGTGAAATATTTTCACAAAATAAAAGGAAACATAGTTTTGCTACAGTTAAGAATCTTTTAATATTTTCTCTACGTAGATACGTTTTACTATTCCGTATCTATTACAAAATATAGAAATAGTAGAATATGACCATTATTATCGTGGTGGGGAAGAGGAAGGTTGAACACATCATCATCATCATTATTATTATTATTATTATTATTATTATTATTATTATTATTATTATTATTATTATTAATCCTATCTTCCTAAGCGGTTCTGGGTGGTGTTCATACCAATTTCTTACAGATTCCTTTCAATAAGTGCTGCAGATGTTCCGCTGCAGATATTGACCCATTCTGCCATGCCGTGTTTTATATTCACTTGGTGCCAATCCTGCGCAGCCTGATAGAAAATAGTCAATTGTTTCAGGATATTCATCACAGAATCTGCATTCTGGACTATCTTTTTCGGAATCTGTAATTTGTAATTAGCAAGCATTGGTCCTGTGCAACAAGAATAAAACCTCCGGTTTCAACTTTTAACCCTGCACACCGTAGCCAATGTTGCTTACGAGATTTGCCTCCATCGGCTTTTTTCATGCGCGCAGTGTATTGACCTTGAAGCGGTTTATCTTGCCATCGTTTCTGTATCTGGGCCGTTACATTTGTCTCTGCTCTCTTTTTAAAGTATTTTTCACCTTCATTCGGTTTGTTGTGCTTTACTTGTATTTCTGTACCCATTTGAAACTCCATTTTGAAAATTTTCGGCTTCCTTTATTATGGAATAAAGACACTTACTACGTTCATGTTCTTTGACACATATCATTATCCAGTCTTCTGTAGTTTCTAGGTATCTTTGAATTGTTGTAGTTTTGTAAGACATTTCTAGTTGAACTAATCCTCTGCCTCCTTTGGATCTGGGAACATATAGACGATGAACATCAGCCTTGGATGATGCATGCAGTGAAAGGTGAGAAGCTTTCTCGTTTTTTGTTTCCTTCGCTTAATGTCAGCTATGGTTCCGTTAAGGATGTTGAAACTGTATTGTACTAGAGGGAAAGCCAAGGTGTTTATGGCTGATATTCTGTTCTTTGATTGGATTGGTTTGGTTTGTTTTACGGCATATTAACCTCAATGGGTTATTTAATGCCGACAAGATTTTTATTGCTGGTAATATATTTTTTTTCAAAAATGTATTGTTGGTAATCATTTTTACTTTACATTTTACAGTACTGAGGAGACCCTTAAACTCATTGTCGTCTTTGAAAGAAAGAAAAAAAGAAAGAAGAGGAGAGAGAAGTGGTTAGCGTTTCTTTTCAATACCTCATGAATAATGGAATATTCCATTTTGACCGTGTGGAAAGTCGGAAAACACATATCAGAGAGCCTAACTGGTTTCGTTGAGAAAATGAAATAAATAAAAAAGGAAAGAATTGCTGGAGGGAAGATAGAAGTGTTTCACGTCTGCTTCCGTGAAATGGAAAAGTTGGCAATTTCAAATCTGTTCATTTGTACCCGCTTATTTTTTTAAATAACGACGAACATTTATATTTATGACTGTTGCTATATTTTGTCAAGTTCTTAAACTCAAATATTTAACGATGCAATAGAGAAATCTCTACGGATATTTTATTGACGTAAATCTCTCCATGGGCTTATTCAATCAATAACTAAAATTCATTATTAAGATTCATTAGAAAATTCAAACTGAAATTTTCACGTGTGTTCCTGGTTATTATTATTATTATTATTATTATTATTATTATTAAACAAATTAGTTGACCCATGACTTTTTAAAAAATTGAATAGTCACTGAAGGTTAAACTTAGTGTTTAATTCATACTTAGAGTTGGGATGAGAGTGATTCCTAAAAAATACCAGAGGTACTTGTACGAAAATGAACGTTACAGTCTATGAAGGAAATTGAACTCGGATATACAATTCCATTTTCCGCGCAGATAACTGTCACATTTTTCTTAATCACCTCACCACAAAAACGCCGTTAAGACGGACGGGGTTAATGGGTTTGAGAGAGTATGGTAAAAACATATTTGAGAGAGAACAATAAAATAATTAAGGAGACAGATGATAGCGATTGATACTGGGAAGCGTGAGGCCGCAAGATACTTCTACAAGAGGAAAGGCCGCAAGATTGTTCTACAAGAGGAAAGTGTTAGAGAAGAAACTGCTAGCAAAGAACATTACATCGAGCTATTTCAAATGTATAATAATAAAACCTAGCTACCAATCTAGTACTGCGCTCGAATTATGAAATTCTAGGTGCCGAAGAGGAAAATTACCCTGAAAACATTAATAGGTAACGTACAAAATAGCTACATTAAGGCGATGGGAAAATGATAGAAATCGATATGCTGAAGCCCTCGGTCACGATGACTTGAGACTTCGTGGTAGCACAGCTATCGACGGCCGATAAGGGTTCCGTGTACCCAATTTCCATCACAAGGTTTGGGTCAAACAGTGGTATGATTTTCAGGCAATCTCCAAAGGTACCGCACGCTGCGTTCGACCCCTGCAGTCCGCGGATAACATCAGAAAGTCCCTTTCTGACAAATTGACCATGGTGAAATTCGTGCCCGGGTCTCATGATCAGAATGCGAACGTTCTTACCATTCGGACATATTATATATATATATATATATATATATATATATATATATATATATATATATATATATATATATATATATATATATATATATATGTGTGTGTGTGTGTGTGTGTGTGTGTGTGTGTGTAACAATTGAGGGGCAATGTGCAAAATTTTTACATGAGATGCACAGAAATCATGACTCGATTCACGCCCACACACAAAAAACTACCGCGCAAATACTACAAAGCAAACCCCTTCTTTTACTCTCTCCGAACGGCAATCAAAGCGAAAGAAGTGACTGAAAGTAGCCACGAAAAGAAACAAAAACACAACTGCAAAAAATGAAAGAACGAAAGAAAGAAAGAGAGAGAGAGAGAGAGAGAGAGAGAGAGAGAGAGAGAGAGAGAGAGAGGTGGAGCAATAGAAGCGATAAGAGAGAGGAGATAAATGTATGACAGAAAAAAACTTGGCCGTGGTTGACATTTTATTTCAGCTTGAATTAAACTTCAAATAAAGATGTTCTAATTTTTCAGCAAATTTGACTTTCAAGAACATGCAAGGTGTGTGACAAAAGTGCGCGTACAAAATCTCGAGTACAAAATCGCGCGTACAAAAGCGCACGTAAAAAGCTATGCATCCACACTCGCACGCACACACAAACACACACACAAACACACACACACAAAGTGTGGATACAATATGGATATCTTTTCTGGCTTGTTTATAAACTGTACACATGTTCAATTAATAACGTTAACAACAAACTATTTTAAATTAGAAAATTGAACTTGGATTAAAGGAAAATTACTTACAATATAATACATATTACTTAAAATACATTCCGTGTTGCCGTCAATTTTGGCGGCAGGGTTACACTAATAATAATAATAATAATAATAATAATAATAATAATAATAATTAATAATAATAATTATAATTATACTAATAATAATATGAAGAAGATGAATAGAAATAAAATAAATTGATAAAGACCAAGAAATTAATTTTGTAAAATATTTGAAAATACATTCAATGAACCATACACATTTCAGCTTACCCTCATTAAACTCCCTTTATTCAGCTTATGATGTGGCATACAATTAGTCGACTGAATGTGTTGGCCGAATTTCCAGAGGTCAATTCAGCTGTTAGCATAGTTCAATGGATACTCATGATACTCATGATGGGATCTTACAATATATGGACATTATTTGTTTCTTGCATATAATTATTTCTTTAACCAGTTGAGGGTTAATCACATTTTAAAAGAGTGGAAATCTGGGAGTTCGAGCGACCTTAGCTGCTGGAAATCAATCCTCAATAATCACGAATTCGTCTTAGAGATCAAAGTTATTTTGAGTTCAAACTATACATTAGAAAATTAGCGGTATGTGTTTTTTTGTTCACTTTTTATAAATCTCTCTTTTTTATCTAGAATTAATAAATATTCAATAAGATCACTTATTTATTATTAATTAGGAATAATTCTGCTCAGTTTTTTGTTTTCTTTTATCATAAATCTAGATTATGACAACAAATGACAGCACATATATAAAAATATTGTTTGTAAAGACGTTACTTTCATTGAGGGTTGCCTTTTTCCTTTACAGATTAGTAAATGTCTTTCCTTCAAATCCCCATGTAACAACTAAAATGGAGATCACTCGAGTATAGCAAAATCAAAGGAAAACACTGACAAAATAATATTATATTTATTTATATAAACTTACATAAAATTATGTTCTCTACATCTTTGCTTGGCCACTTGGAGTATGCCTATCTAATAATAATAGTACCAACACATGCATCAGATTCCTAACAATTCGTCCTTGTAATGGATACTGTTGCCATATATGGTCTGGTATGGGAACGTGGTTAGTACATTCGCATTCTGACCAGGAGAACCGGGTTTGAATCTCACCGTGGTCGATTTGTCAGGAAGGAGAATTCGAAATGATATCTAGTTCGAGGCCAATCCCAGCGTGCGGCACACTTTGGAAAGTGCCTGAAAACAATGCCACAGGTTGACCCAAGACTTGTGAGTGAAATTGGGAGCCATTGATGTCTGTGCTAGCACAAAGCCACAACTCATCACGCTCTTTCTCAGAAACTGTAACTAAGGTCTGCTCAGCATAGTTGCATTATAAACCACAGGTGGGCTCTGTGGGTGTCGAATAAACACACATGCTTCTGAGCAAGCGACTGACTATGGATTGGCTAGCCGCCCTAGTAGTCGGGTATCCACGAATACGGGTGGCCAGCTATACATTCATACATACATACATACATACATACATACAAGGTCTGGTGTCCCCGCTGTTCATCTCGAGATCCTAGACAAAATCCAGAGACGGATATGTAGTCCTGATCTGGCATCTCGTCTAGAGTCACTTTCTCACAGTCGTTATGCGGTTTCCCTCTGTCTTTTCTACAAATATTTTTCATGGCAACAGCTCTAACGAGCTACTTTCACTGATACCCCAACTGCATGAATTTAAGAGAGCCACTAGGTTGGCATTTCGGTCCCACCATTTTTCGGTCGAAACAGATAGCTGAAACCGCCACTTCTACTCCAATATCTTCTTTCGCCCTTACTGCCAGTGGAACTCTCTTCCTCCTACTTGCTTCCCTGTAGATGAATGTTATGGTACCTGTTTTTAATGAATTCAATTGAACTCACCACATACTTGATATTAAAAGAACTGATCCGACGTGCAACTTTCGGATAATAATTGCGACATTCCTCCATTTCTTGGACAATTTAGTTCATGCCACATTGACTGTAAAAAATACTAAAACAAAAGAATTCTCCTATTACCATATTAGTACAAAAACGCACACTCTTAAATTAAAAAAAAAATTCAAACTCGGTGTTGCGTCCGCACGCTCCGAAATTTCTTATCGTTAACAATAACATATTTCTAAAAAAAAACATATTTCGTATCACATCTAATCTTTCGTTGTCCCGTTATTACCTGGATGTAAAACAACAAATCTATTTCCATACCTGATGATGTCTGTATGAACAGACGAAAGTACTCGTATAAAAAAGACCTTAAGCAACTGGAATTTATTAAAAATCGGAATCATAACATTCATCTACAGGTTCGTGGGTTAATGTATCTTAATAAATTTGTTTGCGAAGATGTATTCTCGCCATTTCTATCATTATATTTACTATTTGCTTTTTGTATGAACGATTCATGTAATATATATATATATTTGGACATAGTCCGACAATTTATTTAAAGACATTTATAATATGTTTAACGTTCTTTTTATAGATACAAGTATTTAAACAAATGCTCTGTTTTTATAATAAACAGTATTAAATAACATTTACCGGCCTGAATGTCCGAGAAATTTTCATAGAATCTCCGAACGGTTAAGGCACATCACGCGAAATGATGGTTCCGTATAGGATACGGATTCGATTCCTGTCGGAGAACGAAAATTTTCTATGAAAATTTCTCGGACATTCAGGCCGGTAAATGTTATTTAATACTGTTTATTATAAAAACAGAGCATTTGCTTAAATACTTGTATCTATAAAAAGAACGTTAAACATATGTACTGAGAGGTATGGCTGTGACCAAGAAAGGATTAGGCGTCAAATGTTTTGGTATGTAATTATATTTTTAGAAGTGGGTCAGTCTATATATGTAAGATAGCGAATTTTTTTTTTTTTACTCTTGATTTACAAGCTGTCTGCGTGGGTGTAGGTTCGTAAGCCTGACTTTTCTATTTGTTAGACCGACGCTACGCTCTCTTCTAACTTAATGTGGTCCTCTGTTAAGCGAAGTTAAACTGTGTAAATATTTCTCTCAATCTATCATCATGTATTCTTATTGCACCACTCTTGTTCCGGATTCATTTTCGCTTTCTTTCTTTCATTCTTTCTTGCTTCATTGATTGATTGCTTGAACTGCAAAATGATATGTGTGTCTTCTTCGTTCTCCCTGTCCGAAATTTCATTTTAAAAAGGCATTTACACTTTTGATTTGTCTCTGATTTTTTTTCGTGCCAGTTAATCATTTCCTGTCAAATGTGCACATCAGATATCGACAAGCCGGACTTAGCTACAGGTTGCATTCGCCGATTGTCATTTCCTTGCCAATATAGAACGTTGATTTTTATACATTCAGTTATTTAACTACACCGTTGATTTGTATCAATTAATTGACAATCATTCGATAAGCTAATTAAATTTAACACCTGCCAATGTGTTACATATCACGGATTGATTAACTCGAATTATTTAAACACTAGTTTTCCATTCAGATATCATCAACGACTTTGGGTTATAATAGAGTTATGATAAATCAGTTGTGAGTAGGCGAGGTATTGATATTGTCTTTCGGGTTGTTCAGCTGTGGATTCATTTTTGATCCAGATAAAATCAATAGAAACCGGGATCAGATTTTTGTGAAGTCTTTCCTAACACGCTTGGCAATGATCGTGCTTAACACTGGGCTAAATTGTAGTTTGATTATTATTCAATTATGATCAAATGATTTTTAGCGTTGATTAAGCAGAGAAGATTCTTAACTATATATGCATTTGCACTAATGAAACAGGCTCAGGTCGCAGTCATTGTTCATAAATTCAATAAAATATTCAGTATTTGATTGTTTGCATACTTGAACATTGATTCGATTGCAATGAATGTTTCTAAAATGTTCAACATATATATATATATATATATATATATATGTGTGTGTGTGTGTGTGTGTGTGTGTATGTGTGTGTAAGTGAACATTGAAGTCAACACTAGGGCCTGACGATTGTGTCCAGCTCGAAACACCCTGTCGCCTCTGAGTGTTGACTTCGATGTTTACTTTTATATTTATATTTACATACGCTCTATCTCTGGTATTGAGCACTTTATCCCATAAATATAGCACACCTTAAAACTATATTTCTTCATATATATATATATATATATATATATATATATATATATATATATATATATATATATATATATATATATATACATAGTTTTTTAAGCCTGGAAAAATTTGTCAGACATATTTTTATATGAAGATGGAGATCTGAAGAATTAGGACCAAAATCCTGGTCCTAAGGAAATATTTTTTTCTTTTTGACTTCTTGATATATTTGTTGTGGACATTCGGCTTGGATGGGTAGTGATTCCTTTAGAATGGTGAACTGGAAAAAAGCCTGGCCGTAGATTAAAAAGTTTACATTGGACGAAACGCGTCGATTAAAACTAGAGTTATCCTATTGTCTTTTTCCTTTATACATATTGTCATTTTCTACAGGATATTTCTGAGAAATATTTGCACACACACACACACACACACACACACACACACACACACACACACACACACACACACACACGTATATATATATATATATACATGAATGTGCTGAAAATTTGGGGACCTGACTCGTTGCATTGGATCTGGATTAATAAACACACTTGTGTTTTTTTGGGGGAGGGGTAATTTAAACTTTCTTTTCTTTTTTTTTCCTTTTGATTGTCCAATGATCTTTTAAAACTCCAGACATGCTTGAAGATATTACATTAATATACATGCATATACAAAGAGAAAGAAAAAGAGAGAGCCAGAAAGAGAGAGAGAGAGAGAGAGAGAGAGAGAGAGAGAGAGAGAGAGAGAGAGCCAGAGTGAGAGTGGGAGAGAATTTATATATTTTTATATTTCACGACTCTTTCACTCTACATTTGAATAATCACTGTAACAATATAACTCCAACATGTATATATAAGGTGTATTTAAATAGCAAGAATTATTTCTAACAGTAAAAAAGATATTTTGTGTAAAGTTTTTTCAATATGCATTGACAAATGTGCTCGCTACATATTTATATCAAAACCTCGGCGGAATCGGAGAGCCGAGTTCGAATTCCAGTCGAATCCATTACATTCATTTATGTGCTAATATCTTTGGGAAAGCTATGAATCAATATCTTCTCCCCCAGCTATAGTTAAATAGAAGGGCAAACCGGCCTTGGGTGTCAACTTATCTAAAAGAAAGACCCTATTTCCCTCAAAGAACTTCAACTTATAATATATTAGTCAGTTATGTTCCATGCATGATACACGCTTAGGCAATCATGTATATTTTGATACATGACTGACGAGGCAGATTTTTCCCGCAGTAGGTTGCCATTTCTTTCTACGATAGACCAGTTGCCATCCAAGACTATAGAATACGGTCTGTTCTACTATTTAACCATAGCTGGGGAGGGAAGAAGAAGAGGATTCATACCTTAACACGTAAAGGAATGTAATAGATTCGACTGGAATTCGAACTCGGCTCTCCTGTTTCTCAATCCGTGGACCAAACTGAATTACACTTCGCTTGATTAACAAATGTCAAGTTTGAAACATTATCATTAATAATGTTGTCAGCCAGGCAGTTATGTGCCATGCATGATACACGCTTAGGCGATCATGTATCTTTCGATACATGACTGACGAGGCAGATTTTTTCCCGCAGTAGGTTGTCATTTCTTTCTACGATAGACCAGTTGCCATCCAAGGCTATAGAAGCCGTTCTATCCTAAAATTTACCCATAGCTGGGGGTGGGGAGAAGAAGAGGATTCATACCTTAGCACATAAAGGAATGTAATAGATTCGACTGGAATTCGAACTCGGCTCTCCTGTTTCTCAATCTGAGGACCAAACTAAATTAAACTTCACGTGATTTACAACTGTCAAGTTTGAAACATTATCATTAATAATGGTGTCAGCCAAGCAGTTATGTGCCATGCATGATACACGCTTAGGCAATCATGTATATTTTGATACATGACTGACGAGGCAGATTTTTCCCGCAGTAGGTTGCCATTTCTTTCTACGATAGACCAGTTGCCATCCAAGACTATAGAATACGGTCTGTTCTACTATTTAACCATAGCTGGGGAGGGAAGAAGAAGAGGATTCATACCTTAACACGTAAAGGAATGTAATAGATTCGACTGGAATTCGAACTCGGCTCTCCTGTTTCTCAATCCGTGGACCAAACTGAATTACACTTCGCTTGATTAACAAATGTCAAGTTTGAAACATTATCATTAATAATGTTGTCTGCCAGGCAGTTATGTGCCATGCATGATACACGCTTAGGCGATCATGTATCTTTCGATACATGACTGACGAGGCAGATTTTTTCCCGCAGTAGGTTGTCATTTCTTTCTACGATAGACCAGTTGCCATCCAAGGCTATAGAAGCCGTTCTATCCTAAAATTTACCCATAGCTGGGGGTGGGGAGAAGAAGAGGATTCATACCTTAGCACATAAAGGAATGTAATAGATTCGACTGGAATTCGAACTCGGCTCTCCTGTTTCTCAATCTGAGGACCAAACTAAATTAAACTTCACGTGATTTACAAATGTCAAGTTTGAAACATTATCATTAATAATGGTGTCAGCCAAGCAGTTATGTGCCATGCGTGATACACGCTTAGGCAATCATGTATCTTTTGATACATGACTGACGAGGCAGATTTTTTTCTTCTAGTAGGTTACCATTTCGTTTTGGGGTAGACCACTTGTCATCCAAGTCTGTCCTGCTATTTACCCATAGCTGGGTGGAGAAGAAGAGGATTTATATATTTCCCAAGGATATTAGTACGTACGTGAACGTAATGGATCTGACTGGAATTCCAACTCCGATTTCCCAGTCCGAGCCGCTATCCATTACGACGAAAACTAAACTTGTCTTAAATTCTGTAGAATTTAAAAATACATATCGAAGTCAATATTTAAAGGTGTTTGAGAGATTTACATTCATTTTCATTCAAAAATACGCTTTTAAGTAGGTGCCCGAGGGAGTCGTCAGTGATGTTTTTGGCTTGGTTCATCAAATCGACCCAATCAGGGGAGATCAATCACTGATCCCCCTTCACAGTCTAACGCTAACAACTACTCTGGCCTTTTTAAGGAATTAGACGAAGAAAGACCACGTATTCCGCACATCCGATTGGATGTTTGTACAACCAATCCGCTGCGCGAACTATGTTTTAAATGTCCCGCGGTGGGGACTGGCTTCTTTTCTTTTTCGTTTACACATACAAATACATGACATTTTATTCCACTACCTTTCGCTATTGATATTTTCATTCCCCAAGGACGTGATCTCTTTCTGTGTAATGATTCAGTTTTAGAAGAAAAAAAAACTTACTGTTTATCACTTCTGACATTTCAGAGCACAGTCATAGACAAATTATTAATAGGTACAAACGGACGACAGAATTTCGAAGAAAAATACTACAAGCGACTCTGTAATATAAAGAAGAGGCAAATCAGTTTTCGATCCAGCATCAACCACTGAAGCAGAATTTTCCCACAAACCACTGCTTTGAGGTACAGACTCACAAGATGATGCTTCCATGCTCACTACATTCTTATATTATTCATATCTACAGTCAGCCGTTACCTTCCCCACATATGCCTATAAACTGTGCCTCTTAATCTCTCTGTCTCTGTCTGTCTGTCTCTCTCGCTATCTATATTGAGTGACTCTTGTGTATTGTACAAGTTGAAGATCATTTTTAAAAAAATCAACGAACAATTACTTCTGCTTACTGAAGCTTTCACTGTTGTGTTTTTTTTTAATCAGCTTATCATAAACCATTTTGAAAACATTGTGTCTTTTCTTCTAGTATGCACTGTAATAATGTCAAAAATATGAATGAAAAATAACACCAGAAAATAGTATAAATCCACAAAAGAAAATCGTATATCTGCTATGTTGACCTCACAGCAGGATATGATCACGTCAATAGAAACTCGCAGTTTTCATACATTACAAACGGCATCCCAAGATCTGACTTCACTGAATGTCTCGGTCATATAGAGCAGTGGTCGGCAACCTTTTACTAACTATGTGCCGACTTAGCGTTTTAAAATCATTCAGTGTGCTAACAGTATACTTCTTTTTATACAAGTCAAGTTCAGTATCTGTCTATACTTCTGAGATGAGGTATTATGTACATTATTTACATTATTCGGACTATTCTCATCATCTTTGCCGCCATACTTATTACAACCAACGTTTCGGCCGTTGGACGCTCCGGCCTTCTTCAGGTGGTTGGAATGTCGAACTGAACCATTTATTTCGCTAACTGGGGTAGACTGTTCTAGTCCCACGAGCCATGTTTTAATGGATGTCAGTTATCAGTTATCTTTTTTTAATTTCCCTCTTTAGACATCCATGAAAAGATGACACGTGGAACTAGAACAGTATACCCCAGTGAGCGAAATAAATGGTTCAGTTCGACATTCAAACCACCTGAAGAAGTCCGGAGCGTACAACGGTCGAAACGTTGTAATAGATATGACGACAAAAATGAGGAAAATTGTCCAAATAATTTAAATAAAGTCAGGTCAATTTACCTGTTCTACAATATATTTTATATAGTAATATATAGTATATATACTTTAGTATATATTAAAATTGAAACAGCTAAATATCTTATTAGTAGTTATTAGTTTGGACTTCGTGATGTCATTTGCTGTTGCGTGCCAATGGAAATTGCTTGGCGTGCTGTGAGTGGCACGCATGCCTTAGTTACCGACCCCCGAATTATGTCTGCAAAAAGTCGTGAATGCCTAGCCAAGATCCAGATAGTGAATGATTTCAAACCTTAACATGTCAAATACATACGAATCGAAAATATGAACTTAAAACTCATGTTCTTAACGAGCTTCTTCAGATCTACATTGTCACATCGATAACATGCATGGCGGCACACACTTTCACATATAACTAAGCTTTTCAAATATATCTAACGCCCTTTCTCAGATCAGCGATTAAAAATCTCTTCAAACGAATAAAGCATGTAATATCCTTCTTCTACTATATATTTTATATAATAATATATATTATATATACTTTAATATATATTAAAATTGAAACCGCGAAATATTTCCTTTGCATTTTAATAATAATAAGTTCGAACGTCATTTGCGTCTGCGTGCCATTGGAAATTTCTTGGCGTGCCATGCGTGGTGCGCGTGCCGTAGGCTCCCGTCCCCTTATATAGAGTAATTATATGTGAAAAAAGTTAAACCTTATCATTTCAAATCCCCAAAAATCCAAAATATTAACCTAAAACTCATGTTTTTAACTTGCTTCTTCAAATCTAGACTTTCACATCAATATCATCCATGGCGCTACACACAGATATAACTAAGCTTTTCAAATTTATCTAACGCCCTTTGTCAGAATAATGATTAAAAATCTCTTTGAAATAATGAAGCCTGTGATATCCTTTTTTGAACCACGTAAATTGTCGCTAGAGAATATAAAAAAAAAGAAGTGTAACAGATAAAAGAAAAACAGCACTTGGGGACATTCAATAGAAGCAACAACTAAAATGAATAGTTCATATAACTGGAACATCGATTAATAACATAATCAATATGATGACGTTTCATACTATTTCAAACACAAGGATCGAAAAGAAACTTCTGTCAGTAGAGGAAAAATCGATAACGTTTAAGAGAAAGATTTTATAGAATTTAACACATTGTAGCGATGGTTGCACGATCGATGAATTCCAATGTTTCCTTGTAAGGAAGCGGCTAATATTTTCATCTCGGGTAAGAACAGAATACGCTTTTAATACTTATGACACAAGGTTCATATAAATTCTTTCTTATTCGATGTAATTTTCCCGCAAATGTTTGTATAATGTGATATTCAGTCTAGATGGGATAGCACACAGAACGACACACACACACAGACACGCACACGCACACGCACATCTACCTATACATATGTATATTTTTCCCAAATTAATCTAAGCTTCTTATACTGGGAAAGAGGCAGTTCTCAATAATTTTGTTGTCAGATTCAAAAAGTTTTTGTTTTGATCACGTTGTATTTTTTTTTAATCCAAGAACAAGAAAATATTATTCATGAATTTTTTAAGAAATGAAATAATTTTTTGATAAATATTTATCTCCATATGTATATTAGATTTTCCCTCAATGCAATTCTTTTTATCGGTGTGATTTTGAATTAACTCATGATTACTGTTTGTCCAGAAATCCGTTCCATTCAAAGAGTTGCACTTTTATTTTCATTTGGCCAGACTGTAGCTCAGTTAGTTTACTTTCAGCTCCGAAAAAGATCAACTAAATACACCAAATACATTTTTATATAAACATTTTCAAGTTCCGATATTATAATAATAATAATAATAATAATAATAATAATAATAATAATAATAATAATAATAACAACAACAATAATAATAATATTAATAATAATAATAATAATAATGGGAACATCAACAATCCATCCTGTAGTTGGAGCTCTCGGGTTGGTTTAAAAAGATTCCAGTAGACTAATTGAAGGGATTCCTGGAAGCCCATGCCTTACAGAAATAAAAAAAAATCTTCTCACGTAGGACTTTATATACGTAAAATATGTTTTTTTGATTGGTCAGTAGAAAATGTCATGATACCATTTCTGACCATAGTTCTCAGTGCGGGACCCGGAAAGAAATGTGTACACACCAAAAATCAAAGGACATAATAATAATAATAATAATAATAATAATAATAATAATAATAATAATAATAATAATAATAAGTAAATGCGTTCCAGTTATAACGTTATTTTGTTTCGTTTTTACTTCTAGTCAATTTGTCTATTTTTATCGTTAAATTTTTTAAGCGACAAGAATAATAACAACAATAATAGTAATAATAATAATATTAATAAAATTTTATTTTATACTTATGATAACTTAAATATATATATATACACACACAGAGGTACATATATAAGAACAACATTTATAACAATAATTATTCTAATAATCTTATATTTCTTTATTTTATTTTATTAATAGTATTTAAAAGATATATATAGCATTATATCGACACATTTAATTTCGAACTGTTTACTCCGACATCCAGCAAAAAAAAAAAAAAAAAAAAATATCCTCTTGGCGGTCAAGGTTAAAACGCAAATCTCTAACAATTTTAACGAATACGAATGAAATTTCATACCGGATCGGTCGTCTCCCGGGTCAACAAGGGCCGCGTCTCTCAGAGAGGAACCAGTCTGAGGACGAAAAATCTGTTACTGGAACAAACTCCTCCACGAACGAAGAGACACTAGGTCACCAAAACCGGATTATTGCCAACCTTGGACCAAGTGACTCAATACCAAATCGACTAATAAAAAGAAAACGAACTAAATGGACCCGCGAAGAGTATCGACAAGTCATGACATCTTTCTTCACTGCTCTCGAAACCCCAGCAAAGAACACCACCAATCAAACATACCAAATATGGAGAAGTATGGTGGGAAATGATATAAGACCTAACCTCAATCCAAACATGCTTTCTAATGTCCGTAGGGACCTTATGCGAAACGACAGACTTTCAAAGACAGAAATAGATAAGATAAAATTAGATATAAGACAAAATACTATCACCCATCACTCAAAATGTAATGAGATGAAAGGAGAAATAAGTAATGTGACAGAGGATATGGTAAAAACTAACAAATGAAATACGAAATAACCTCCCTGGAAATAAAATCAAAGACTGTACCTTAAACACAACCTGCAATTATCCAGACAATGTTACTTTAGATGACTCCAGGTACATTAAGTTACAATTCATTGAAAACCGCAAATCTGAAATCACCGAAGCGAAAAGCCACGTCATCCAAGTACTCAGCAAAGTAACTTTCATACAATTGCCAGACCGAGACCAGCTCCCCAAAATCCATATGAGGAAGTCCAACAAGCACATTGTGAAAATATACAACGCTGCTCTGGAAACACTGTTAACAGATAAACCACCGAGAAACATCACTGAAGTTAACAACGTCATATACGCAACAGCTTTATCAGCGACTCGGAAGCTTGGGATCAAGACAATAGATAAAATTAACAGACATAGAGAGCCAGCTTTGAAGGCAAAACTGATACGAGAAATAAAAGAAATCAGATGTAAGCTTTCTATATTAGATGAGCTCACCAGAAACCCTAATATTTTCACACGCAAGTGCAAAAAGATCAAGCGGAAATATAAAATTAAAACCCTAATTGACATTCCATCAATCACGGAAAACCCGAAGCAGAAACTTTAGCTAAAGGCACAGAGAACAAGACGATACGAAAAACGTTGTAGGTTCTATCGCCAAAATAAAATATTCCAAACGGACCATAAGAAATTTTACAGGGATATTGGAAAAACACCTGTACATGTCGAAAGGCCACCACCGATTGATAATGTACAGGCATTTTGTGAACATTTTTGAAGCATTCCAAAAGAATATAACCCAAATGCAGAATGGATCCGACGTGAAGAAGAACGAATGCTGGATACAGCTCTGCAAGAATGGGAAATATAACCACAGATGATGTTAGGCAAACTCTAACGAAATCCCAAAAATGGAAATCCCCAGGAAAAGACATGGTGCCCAATTTCTGGATTTATCATCTCTCATCTATCCATAACAGCCTTGCAAGAACATTATCAACGCTTGTAAATAATCCCAATAAAATCCCGGAATGGATTACTGAAGGTATTACATACCTCACGCCAGAACAAGTGAAACAGACGAACCGAAATATTATAGGCCGATTACATGTCTCTCCACAACGTATAAGTTGATCACGTCTGTCCTGGAACTGTACAAATTCCTTTTTTGAACCAAACAACATTCTTCCACTGGAACAGAAGGGATGCAGGAGAGGTTCATATGACTGCAAAGATCATTTATTGATAAATAAAATGACCCTGGATAATTGCAGGAGACGACGTAGAAATCTTAGCGCAGCGTGGATTGATTATCGTAAAGCCTTTGATAGTGTTCCACATTCATGGATACTTAAGACTTTGGAGATGTACAAAGTCTTTCCTTAAGCACAGCATGGGAATGCAGAACACCAAACTATACTTTAATCACACCAGAGGCACTGACATCGCCAACCGTCTAAATATATGATGTGGAATCCTTCAATGAGACTACCTGTCACTCCTTCTGTTTTGTTTGTCCTTAATCCCCCTTACGCATGAACTGAACAACAGTAGCTATGGTTACAAAATAAATAAGAAAATATTCAATCACCTACTCTACATGGATGATCTCAAACGTTTGCCAAAGACGACAATCAGTTGAAGGTCTTCCTCAATATTTTAAAATACTTCAGTGACGACATAGGTATGGACTTCGGACTACTAGATAAATGTGCAAAAGTAATATTCAAGAAAGGTAGAATTACAGAAATACCCTTAATAGATTTAGATTTTGTCACAAAGATTAGGGAACTGGAACATGATGAAGCCTATAAGTACCTAGGAATTAGCGAAGGAGATGGCATACAACATCCCCAAATGAAGGAGAAGGTAAGAAAGTAGTACTACAGGCGTGTACGTTTGGGACTAAATACCGAGCTAAACTAAAAAAAACAGAATATCAGCCATAAATACCTTGGCTGTCCCTGTGATGTAATACAGCTTTAATGTGCTTAACTGGACCATAGCTGAAATTAAGCGAATGGACGCCAAAAGGATAAAGCTTCTCACTTTCTACCGCATGCATCATCCTCAAGCTGATGTTGATCGTCTGTATGTGCCCAGATCCGAAGGAGGCAGAGTATTAGTTCAAATAGAACTGTTCTACAAAACTACAACAATTGGCCCCCAAAGAGAAGAAGACTCGATGATGGTATGTGTCAAAGAACATGAAAGTAGTAAGCGTCTTTACCCCGTAATAAAGGAAGCCAATAAATTCAAAATGAAGTTTCAAATGGGCGCAGAAATACAAGTAACGCACAATACACCGACTGAAGCTGCAAAATACTTAAAAAAGAAAACAAAGATAAATGCAACCGACCAGATAAGGAAACAATGTCAGGATAAACCCCTACATGGCCAATACTCTGGACGTACCAAAGAAGCTGACGTAGACAAATCCCGTACCTATCAGTGACTACGTAGTGCAGGGTTGAAAGATGAAACAGAAACTGCTGCACAGGACCAATACTTGTTAACTAGAAATTATCAATCTCATATACTCAAATATTGTGTTAGCCCAAAATGCAGGTTCTGTGATAAATATCCAGAAACAATTGATCATTTTGTATAAGGTAGCACGATATTGGCACCCACTGAATACAGAACCCGGTATGATAGAGTGGGCCAATATCTTCATTGGAAAAGTTGCAACTTCTATGGGAAGGAAACTGAAATAAACTGGTATGCACACCACCTAGACCCCGTTACGGACATAGGACCTGTTACAATTCTATGGGACTACACAATACACACTGACTGCACATCATTAATCCCCATTGTAGTTGGAGCCCTAGGATTGGTTGGAAAATAATTCTGTAGACTAATTGAAGGGATTTCAGGAAGCGATGCCTCAAAGAAATAAAAAAAACGTTCTTACAAGTACAGTACACACTTTACAAAGGGCTTTATCCATGTAAAATATTTTTTTCAGTGGAAAGTTATCTTCAAAAAGCTATAAAAATACAAGGACCTTGAAATCTAATTCTCATAAGTGTGGCACATGAGAACCTCAAAATGCTTTGTAGCTGGATCACTCAGATTGGTTGGAAACAAATCCAGTAGAGAAAATTAAGGGATTCCTCGAAGTCCATAGCTTAAAGAAATACAAAAAAATGTTCTCACGAGTACAGCCCATACCTTACGGACGCCTTAGTCTTTGTAAAATATATTTTTAAATTGGTTTGGGGAAAATGCGATGATGCCATTGTTAACCTTAGGTCTCTGGAAAGGACCTGGAAAGAAATGCGTGCACACCAGAAAGCAAATAAAATAATAATAACATAAGACAATTTATTCAGTAATAAATGAAGTTAATAAGTTCCAAATAAAGTTTCAAACGGGTGAAGAAATGCAGGTAAATCACAAATGCAGCTGCAAAATACTCAAAAAAGAAAGCAAAGGCAAATGCAACCGACCATATACAGAAACGATGTCAAGATAAACCACTTCACGGTCAATACTCTGCCCTTACCAATCAAGCTGATGTAGACAAACCCTCTGCCCATCAGTGGCTACGTAATGCAGGGTTAAAAGCTGAAACCGAAGGTTTTATTCTTGCGACAGATGTCCATAGCTTGCTAACTAGAAATTATCAAGCACACGTACTGAATAATTGTGTTAGCCCATAATGCAGATTCTGTGATGCATATCCAGAAACAGTTGACCATCTTGTATCAGGTTGCGCGGTACTGGCATCCAATGAATATAAAACACGGCACGACAGAGTGGGCCAATATCTGCAGTGGAAAATCTGCAACTTATATGGAAAGTATATTGGAAGTAATTTGTATTCAGACCGCCCAAATTCGGTTAGGGAGATAAAACCTGTGACAATTTTATGTGACTTTACGATACACACAGACAGAACAATCAACAATAATCACCCTGAAATCCTGATTATAGACAGCAAATACAATATATACCTTCCTATTGACATGTCAGTCCCTGCAGACTGCAATATATCTTTGAAGACCACCAGGACACCTAAATCGAAATCTCAAAAATGTGGTACATGAAGACATCAGCCATTCCAGATGTAGTTGCCCTCGGATTGATTGTAAAATATTGCAACAGACGCATTGAAGGGATTCCTGTTAGGCCATGCCTTAAAGTAATACAAAATTTGTTCTCACAAGTACAGAACACACATTACGAAGAGATGTATTTATGTAAAATATGCATTTATTTTCAAAACTGCTCAATGGCAAAATACATGATACCAATTTTATCCTTATGTCTCTGGTTGGGACCCGGAAAGAAATGAGTACACACCAGAAATCAAAGCAAATAACATAATAATAATAATAATAATAATAATAATAATAATAATAATAATAATAATAATAATAATAATGTGTCTTTGAAGATATTCGAAAAACTGTCAAAATACAAGGACCTTGAAATAGAAATCTCAAAAATGTGGCACATGGGAACATCAACAATTCCTGTTGTAGTTGGAGCCCTTGGACTGGTTGGAAAAGATTCCAGTAGGCTGATTGAAGGGATCCCTGGAAGTCCATGCCTCAAAGAGATACAAAAATTGTTCTGACAAGTACACCCCACATTTTACGAAGGGCTTTATCTATGTAATTTTTTTTTTTTTTGCAGTGGAAATTGTCATGATACCATTTCTAACCTTAGGTCCCTGGGCGGGACCCGGAAAGAAATGTGTAAACGCCAGATATCAAAGGAAATAAAAATAATAATAATAATAATTATTATTATTATTATTATTATTATTATATGAACTATCAAAATACAACGACCTTGAACTGGAAATCTCAAAAATCTGGCATAAATAAAATTGTAGTTGAAGCCCCCAATTCATTGGAAAAAGGTTCCGAGAGACTTGTTAAAGTGATCCCTGGTAATCCACGCCTTAAACAATTATAAAAAAAACGAACTGAGAGTCAATCTTGAATATTTATCAGAACAAGAGTGTTTCTTTCCAGGAAGCACTTCTTCCATTAACCCATATCTGGTTGCATGATATGGATATTTGAGCGAAAATGTCTGACCGATATATTTAAATCGAAATTAATATTAATCACACGAACTATAAATTATGGACGTTATGTTTAAAAAAAGGAGAGACCGGAACAAAAATAAATATTGCCGCCATGTTTATGATGGTGCCACCCAATCCTCACTCTCCAGCCTAGACAAAGTTAAAAAGCGTTTACGCTACCTTAAGGAAGATAGATTATTTTCCACACTACAATCCCTTTCCCACATACTAAATGCCGTAAGCGTCTACTTGTTCTAGCACCAGGTTCATGAAAATATTCTGACGAACTATATTCCTTAGTTGCACCAGTTCGGAACATTACAGCTAAGACCCACGATGCCATGTGCATAGAATGTACACGCCTTGTGCTATATAAATCATCATAATTTCCTTCATATTCTATTGGCAACAAGGCAAGAAAGATGCTCCATTCGGACAACTCCTTCAGAAGATATGATTTCCGTGAGGATGCTTCCTAGTTAATTACAATCTTAACCAGTTAAAGTCCAAACTCGACCACTGTCTATCCTGCATACGCTCGTAATCTTCACTTTTTATCTCTTCCAATTAGCTCATAGAAGAAGCGGTGCGAACCGTACGATAGGCGAATCTATCTACTCCTGTTCTTAGCAAATATGAAAATTGGAACGCTGTGAGCAACGATGTAGTCTTGGAGAGGATGCAAACAAGGATGAGGCTTATACTTAACCTCAGGAATAGGCAGCTAATGTTTCTGGGATACGTAATGAGAAATGTCGGACTGGAGAATCTGTTACTCACAGGTCGAATAGAGGGAAAGGGAGACAAGGGAAAGCAATGCATGACATACCTGGCAGGCTTAAGCAAGTGGATGACAGAACGTTGTCTGGAGGACGTGGCAGAGCGACGAAACTTATTGAGACCTACAAGGGATTTGAGGAAGTGGATTTCTGATTGCCGACGTTCTGAAAGGACACGGCACATAAGGAGAAAGAACGTTTGGTCACCGTGTATTCAATCAATAGAGGCAAAGCATATACAATTCTTCTCAGAAAACGGATCAAAATTGTCTTCGTTACAATCGCACTGTTTACAACTTTTCCATTCAAAAGAGTTGCCTTTGTAAAGATTGCGCACCTTCTGTAATTTATTCTGTAATTAAACTATAATTAAAGTGTAATTAAATTATATTATTTCTTGAACATTTTTTAACTACATGTTAAAAAATTGCGTAAAATTCATAAAACTTTTGCAACATCATTTTAATCTTACGTGAAATATCCTACAGTTCACATAATACCACAGAACACTTCAGCTGTTTACTGAAAATCATCCGAAAAACTAAAAGGATAATTACGGGTGACGAGGTGCATTAATAAATTGATCTGGGAGACATTTGCATTAGAGAAAGTATTTTGCATCCATTAGATTTTTACATTTGTCTGTTTTAAATAACCCAAGTACATTTTTTAGTTTCGCCGTTTATGATTTTTTTGTATATTTGCTTTTTTTTTTCCCAACGAATCCTTCTGTAGAAGTTTAGTGTGAGTTATCAACTTCTATTTCAACAATTCTGGGGTTCAATCCTACGAAGAATTTTTGGACGAAAAAGTTCCTTTTAAAGACAAAGTATGCGTGATGTAATTTAAAGAAAACATCACACACGCACACACACACACACACACACACACACACACACACACACACACACACACACACATATATATATATATATATATATATATATATATATATATATATATATATATGCATGTTTCATTCAAAACGACAGACAAGTTACTACGATTGACCTTTTTATTTAATTTTTCTTGTGTTCGAACAAGTGCTTTCTTTACAGGACAAATGTTGTGTAGGAACTGTCCAAATGTTTTATGTTTCCGAGCGCTTTCGGCTATACCTTTAGCCCTTATCAAGGGTGATTCGATTTTTCAGCTTAATTGAGTGTGTGCATTATGTGTATGTCTTAGTGTGTAGTAGGGATGTTTTTCATTTCCGAATACGGTTAGCACACTGTGGCTTTGTTCGTAGTTAATATACTAATCGTATTCGGAAATTAAAACATCCCTACTACAAACAAAGGCATACACATAATGCACACCCTCATTTAAGCTGAAAAATCGAATCATCCTTGATAAGGGCTAAAGGTATAGCCGAAAGCGCTCGTGAACATAAAACATTTGGACATTTCTTACACACCCTTTGTCCTGTAAAGAAAGCACTTGTTCGAACACAAGAAAAATTAAATAAAAAGCTCAATCGTAGTACCTTGTCAGTCGTTTTTAATGAAACATGCATAAACGAAGGATTGCTGCCTAAATATACAACTATCATATATATATATATATATATATATATATATATATATATATATATATATATATATATATATATATTGAGGAATCGGACAGCCGAGTTCGAATTCCAGTCGAATCCATTAACTTCACTTACGTACGAAAACTCTTGGTAAAGGATGCATCTACCTCTTGTCCCTCCAGCTATGGGTAAAAAGCAGGACAGACTGTGTTCTATATCCTTGGATGACAACTGGTCTAGGAGAAAGACAACTCTGAATTCAAAACTTGCGGCGGGTCGCTTGGTGACCGTGTGGCACGTAGTGCAACAGGTCTCTGTATTCAGACATTCAAAAAGTTGGGTTCGTTCTGCACAAAACCTTTACCACTATAATCAGATCATATGTGATGGTGGCTGGCTGTCGTTTATATATATATATATATATATATATATATATATATATATATATATATATATATATATATATATATATATATATCTTCCTGCATGTGGATCCTTAATTACTATCCATCTTTACCTATCTGTATCTAAAAAAATACAAAACTTTATTCTGTTGTAGCCAGATGCCGCTAAGTTGGAATCAGTCAGGGTCACAGTTTCATTATAAACATATGTACGGATTGCAATAAATATCTAAGATCTATCAAAAATGACTCAGAAAAATATATAGTAAAGGGAAAAAGTATATATATATATATATATATATATATATATATATATATATATATATATATATATATA
>OZ038493.1:27361302-27368802 GCA_964036315.1 Acanthosepion esculentum | reverse complement strand
TTATTTTCTTTTCTTTGGTATCTGGTGTGTACTGATTTCTTTCCGTGTCCCAACCAGAGACCTATAGTCAAAAAGAGCATTATGACATTTTCTACTGAATAATTAAAAAAAACACACACACACGCATAATTTACATAGATAAAGATTTTCGTAAGGTGTTGGTTGTACTCGTGAGAACAGTATTTGTATTTCTTTAAGATATGGATTCCTTCAATGATTTTATTGGAATCTTTTCCAACCAATCCTCAGGCTCCAACTACAACAGGGATTGTTGATGTTCCCATGTGCCACATTTTTGAGATTTCTATTTCATGTTTCTTGCATTTTGATAGCTTTTCGAATATCTTCAAAGATACATTGCAGTCTGCAGGGACTGCCATATCAATAAGGAAGCATTGTTTTATTTGTGATCATTAATAACTATGTCTGGGCGGTTGGCTTTGATTCTTCTGTCAGTGTGTATTGTGTAGTCACAGAATTGTAACAGGTCCTATCTCCGTAACCGGGTCTGGGTGGTGTTCGTACCAGTTTCTTTCAGTTTCCTTCCCGTAGAAGTTGCAAATTTTCCAGTGCAGATATTGGCTCACTCTGTCAAGCCAGTTTTTATATTCAGTGGGTGCCAATAACGTGCAACCTGATACAAGATGATCAATGGTTTCTGGATATTTATCACAGAATCTGCCTTTTGGGCTAACACAGTATTTTAGTATATGTGCTTGATAATTCCTAGTTAACAAGCATTGGTCCTGTGCAGCAGGGATAAAACCTTCAGTTTCAGTTTTCAACCCTGCACTACGTAGCCACTGATGGGTGCGGTTTTTGTCTACGTCAGCTTGTTTGGTACGGGCAGAGTATTGGCCGTGGAGCGGTTTATCTTGCCATTGTTTCTTTATCTGGTCGGTCGCATTTGTCTTTGCATCCTTTTTTAAGTATTTAGCAGCTTCAGCCGGTGTACAGCGATGTATTTGCATTTCTTTGCCAATTTGAAACACCATTTTGAATTTGTCGGCTTCCTTTACTACAGAGTGAAGATACTTACTACTTTGATGTTCCTTGACGCATACCATCATCCAGTCTTCTGTATTTTCCAAGTATCTTTGGAGGCCAATTGTTGTAGTTTTGTAGGATATTTCTATTTGAACTAGTCCTCTGCCTGCTTCGGATCTGGGCACACACAGGCGATCAATATCAGCTTGGGGATGATGCATGCGGTAGCAATGAGGAGCTTTCTCGTTTTGGCGTCCATTCGCATAATTTTAGCTATGGTCCAGTTAAGAACATTAAAGCTGTATTGCTCCACAGAACAGCCAAGGTGTTTATGGCTGATATTCGTTTTTTTTAGTTTAGCTCTTATTATTATTATTATTATTATTATTATTATTATTATTATTATTATTATTATTATTATTATTATTATTTCTGGCAATGTGTTTGTTGATAATTCCTGGAGAATGAGCTACAACTATGTTTTGGAATACTGTAACCATATAAAAAACAATGATTCTCACTTTAATTTAACCAACATTCAATATCTTAAAGATTTCAACAACGTCTATTAATATTGCCTAACAGTATTTGTTATTATGCACTAATGTATGTGACCCGATCATTGTTTTATTTTGATTGTCATTGTCACAATATTTCAGTCGTTGGAATTTCCATTGACTTATGTCGATCTAATTCATTTATCTGATACTTACCTTAGAATCAGATAAAAACAAAAGTTTCAGATTAGATGTTACACATTTATAGTGAAACCTTACATGTGTCTTTAATCTTTTACTGTTTATAAACATTTTTATACTATTCCCCAAAATAAAGCTTAAGAGCCACTCTATGTAGAGTCTTACAGCCAATAAAATGGTAATGCAGAATGATGAATAGAAGAGTAGGCGGTAAGAAATGGAAAGGTGAGGATAAGGCAGATAGATAACGATTGGCTATTAACTTGAAGACGTCAAGATTGAAGTGTTCAGGAATTGTATTTTCCCACAATGCGGAAATTACTGTGAAAAAACTGTTTGAAAGGAAAAAAAACTTTTATCTTTCGGGTATGGTGGTAATGAGAGAGTTTCGACTACGTGGATGTAGCATGCAGTGTCATAGCTCTGATCTGGGGGAACTAAAGTATGGAGACTTGAATGAGCAAATCCTTTTGCCTGGCGAATCCTGTGGCCCTTTTATTGCAGCAAAACGGTCATACAGTAACTATGCGAGGTTCTGTATATGGCGTAGTCTCCAAGTCTCTGACATTTAGACTATCGCTTGCTTACTTGCATTGCAACTCTCTTTGGCCGATTAGTGGGTTCAACAATAAGAATATATCGAATAAATTCTGGAAGAAAAAAAAAACAAAGCAAAAACAATCGTTTTGTGCTTTTAATAATGAAAAACACAATTTACCTTAAAAGTAGCCGCTGGCCAAAGACAGTAACAGAAAATAAGGACTTCTATGAATGTATATGTTGAAAACATTTTATAAAAAATGGTAGAACCTTTTGCAAGTAATAAAAATACAAAGTTGCTTATTTTTTTATACATCAGTAGTATGAGTGAAATGGATTTAAAACTATATGTAAGATACAAGGGACAATCAAAGAGCGATGCCCACCCTTCGTTAATTAGAGGTTGGTTTGTGGGTGGGATAATTGATAGAGGCTCGGAAGTAGTTATCGGACAACTGTGTTCGAATTCGTTACATTCAATTACGTGCAAATGGGAAAGGCATGGATTCATCTCATCCACAGATATGGGTTAAGTAGTAGGACTTGTTTTTTTTGTTTTTTTTTGTTTTTTGGAAGAAAAGTTGTAATTCTCTAAGAAATTATTACTGCGGTATTCACATGTAAAATATATAAAAAGAAATATTCTTTTAATCCAAATTAACTTTATTTCCGTCGCTTCACAATTCCAATCTGAGATTAAAGCCTTTATCGACATAATAAACTAATCTTAGGCATATATACCTTTTTGAAAGACGATCTTATTTATGTCAATTTTATACAAATTATTACATATTATTAATTGTAGTAGCATTAGAAGTAGTAGCAAAAGTAGCATTAGTAATAGTATTAGTATTAGTAATAGTATTATTATTAGTAGTAGTATTAGCAGTGTTAGTAATAGTATTATTATTAGTAGTAGTATTACTATTATTAGTAGTAGCAGTAGCAAAAGTATTATTAGTAATAGTAGTACTATTAGTAGCAAAATAAGTATTTGTAATAGTAGTAGTATTAGTAGTAGTATGAGCAGTGTTAGTAATAGTATTATTATTATTATTAATAGTAGTAGTATTACTATTAGTAGTAGTAGCAGTAGCAAAAGTAGTATTAGTAATAGTATTACTATTAGTAGCAAAAGTAGTATTAGTAATAGTATTAGTATTAGTACTAGTAGTAGTATTAGTAGTAGTATTAGTAGTGTTACAAACAACATTAAATTCTTATAAAAGCCACATGTGAACAACACTCTTTCGTAGGTTGACATTGTCATCTGTCAAATTTAATTTAATTCGCGCACATATAGATCAGCATAACACAGACACCCAAAATAATCTAAACATAAGATAGATTTTAATAGATAACAGCAAAATATTATATAAGACTCATTGGAAAGAAAGGCTCAAGATTGTAGAAGCCATTAGAATCCAAAAGAAACAACAAACATTACATAAAATCTCATAACGAAGCGTGTAAAAGAAAATCAAGCATCATCACCTTGCACGCTGTTTCGACTCGCTGGCCCATTGCAAATGATTGGGATATCTCATCTTCAGCAGCGTTGTAAATATTTCATATCAGTCCTTTCCAAACCTCCCTGTCCTCTATTAACCCACGGAAGATTTTCAGGTCTTTAAATTAATTTTGACAGGGAATGATGTACAGTATTTTCCGGCTTGGAACACTCACCCTAATATTGGAAATAAATTTCTAAGAGAAAAAAATCATTCTCATACAACACATTCACCATGCGTCGCTCACATACTGGCGCCACGTATTGTTTACCTTAATCACTCGTCCGATTTTGTTTGTATGTCAATGACATACTAGTGAAGAGCAGAAAGTCTCCCGGCGCTGCTAGTAAACAGAGCATGTTTAAGCTTCTGGCTCGGCTCCAGGAAGGTTTATACTCTTGGATATACTTGTAACAGCTAAGTACTGAGGTTACATCATATAGAAGGCTGAATTAGATAGATAGTTAACATTATAGTGTAATGACTCAACATACAAATCCACGTCCTCAGTCAAGTCAATTATGTTACCGTCCAAGCTTACTTGAGCCTAGTTGTCTCTTTACATTCTTCTTGGAAGACACACACGTTTATTTTTTCATGGTATTTTTTATGAAAAAACTGTGCGTTTTGTAGCCGGAGAAGACGTTAATTTTATTAACAGTTCTTTTAATGTCGGTGTTCAGTGCGCATGCTACGTTTGTTAAAGGTATTCATTTCACTTAATCTTAATTCTCTTCTATTTATAATTTAAGATCGAATGCAATCATTTTCTGTCCTATTTGTTTTGAGCTGTAAAGCTGATATTGTTTCAGACTTTCCACTGTTTACGGATGTTATTCTTTCAAGTGGCATTGATGACAAAAACATTTATATTATTAATATCAAGTTCATCTTTGATTTTTTTTTCTTACAACCTAAAACAATATTATCAACGTCCCGAGCCAATAATTTATGTTTGCAATTTTTCAAGAGTCCTCTAACATAAAATCAGCAATTGTTAAAATGCCTATATGGCTGACGCTAGCCTCCTGGAAAGTGTCTCATTGCACCTTATCGGGCTCCCGTTCTCTGATGATATGAAGTGGAAAGACTATATTGTATCCATTGCTAGATCAGCTGCTAAGGAATTCGTTTCACTATGTCGGGCAGGAGAATTTTACTCTTCAGAATCTATCTTACATATCTATATCTACCTTTCGTCTATGCTTACAATATTGCTGTCACATATGATCCGGTTCCCCTCCTATTTAACTTGATAAGATACAAAGAAGAATCAACAATATTATTGGCCCTGATCTGGCAGCTCGACTTCAGTCACTTTCCCACCGCCGTAAGGATGCCTCTCTATGACATTTTTAAAAATACTTTCATGGCAATTGTTCGGATGAGCAATTCGCTATGGTACCTAGAGATTTTAAATTTAAGCGCAGCACTAGACTGGCGTTGAGATCTCATCAATTTATAATAGAGCTGCTTAGATATAGCCGTAAATTCTATGCTCACGGTTTCTTTCTCACACTTCACGTTTGTGGAACTCCTTTCGTGGCTACATGTTTTCCAGCCGACTTTAATTTACAAACATTTAACTGCAACGCCAATCGCCATCTATTAATTACTCTCTTCTCTTTCTCCTCATCATTAATTTTTCTGCTCCTAATTCTTCCACACCCTATAATCCTTTGTATTTTAGTGGCCTAACTGCCATGCTTGAGATGATACCAACTAAAAATTTAAATGCAATGTCAATTGCTATCTACTGTCCGCTTGGTTACTCTTCTCTCTTTCCTCTCATCATTAATGTTTCTGTTCCTAATTCTTCCACTCCCTGTAACCACTTGTGTTGTAGTGGCTTTACTGCCTTTTCTTGGGATGATACCAACTAAAATAAAAAAATAAAAAATGGAGGTATTTATAACGTTTAAAATAAGAAGTTTCCAATTTAAACGACTGACTACTGGAGAATTCCTTCCCGAGGAAATGACGGAGAAGATAGATTATAATTATTTGGTAATTATTTATTTTAAAATAATGAGCTCGCCTATTTTACACTTTATCGTTACAGAAGAGGTCACGTTAAAATGATTTAATTTTTAATCCGGCAAACAAAAAACGCAAGGGTTTTGATAAACAGATTGAGGAATCTCAATCTTTGATAATGACTGTAGAGTCGAATGTAGTCGAATATAGAAAAATGATGTTTAGAAAGTTTAACATTTATACTCCTGGCGTAAGACAGCTTTGTCTTAAGTTGGGAAAGCTAATATAAACATGCTAAATAGACAGACTGATTTTATCGGTGTTATTCAAGAAAACATGTTTGGATGAGACATTTCTGCATAAATATAGCTTATTTAAATTATTGACTTATTCTCTAGTATTAGTAATAGTAGTAGTATTATTACTAGTAGTAGTATTTTTAGTAGTATTAACAGTGTTAGTAATAGTATTATTTTTATTATTCGTAGTAGTATTACTAGAGGTAGTAGTAGCAGTAGTAGTAATAATAGTGTTGATAAAAATCCACTGCGTTAAATATAATATTTTATATGGATTCGCATGTTCCTTTGAATATTTTTTCTCCAACAATCAACATTAAATTCTTATAAAGGCCACATGTGAACAACACTCTTTCTTAGGTTGACATTGTCATCTGTCAAATTTAATTGAATTCGCGCACATATAGACCAGCATAACACAGACCCAAAATAATCTAAACATAAGATAGATTTTAATAGATAACAGCAAAATATTATATAAGACTCATTGGAAAGAAAGGCTCAAGATTGTAGAAGCCATTAGAATCCAAAAGAAACAACAAACATTACATAAAATCTCATAATGAAGCGTGTAAAAAAAAATCAAGCATCATCACATACGAAAGAGAATAACAACAATGAACTCGTATTCAAACATGTGGTCCATTAGCGAAAATTCAAATGATATTGTTAGATAAATAGAAATATTTATGGAAGAGAATTTCTCTGACAAGTGTATCTGTCATTTCTTATTTCATTATCATATTAAACAAAATAAAAATAAAAATAAAAATTTCAATAATTCCTTAGAAGTTCAGTTCTATCTACTGTGCCATTATGAGGCTGTGGGCATATTGATGTAGCTTCGTAGATATATCTAAATGGTTCAAATATTATACACATTTCGAATCTGATTGAACCAGTCCTACTCAATGGGTCAGAAACTTGAACATTATCTGTTCGTCTTGAAAAACGATTGGATGGAACATATACAAATCTACGTAGAAAAATCTAGAAAATCAATTGGAGATCCCATGCAACGCTTAATACAATTTACGGAGAACTGAGACCAATCTTTCTTAAGCTCAAACAAAAGCAATTACAGTTTGCCGACCACTGCCACCAATCGGACGAGAGATGTCGTCTCATCCTTACTTGTATGGCATCATTCTGGAGGCTTCTCCTCAAGAAAGGTGACTTTCCCGGACACCGTGGCTCGTGACTGATGGTTGGACACTAGCGATCTGGGAACAGCAATAGAAAATGATTTCATGTGATCTTTTGATCATTAGGACGTCATTGGGCCAAAATGTTTTAACGTTCATGCAACTAAACATACGCTTGAAGGAGAGGGGACATAGACAATTTTTAATATCATTTAAAAAAAAAAAAAAATTTGGTTTTATAGTCAAGTCAATTTCATACATTTTTTCTCTTTGACCATGTTTCTTCTTGTGATAATAGATGCCATTCTAAAAAGGTGAAGTGTTGTAAGAACGTGGGCATAAA
>OZ038493.1:27353802-27358802 GCA_964036315.1 Acanthosepion esculentum | reverse complement strand
GAAAGGACGGTTTTTCCATTGACACCGCTGTTATTATAACTACCTTCACTCTTTAGCAATGTTTATTGTTTTAAAAAAGGCATGATTATAATTGTAATGAAATCTAAACATATGATTAAAGTGAATTTACAGATTTTTTTGTTTTTGAGAATTTATGACAAAAATATTTTATATTTACAATATTCTGAGAACTAATACAATTAAAACTAATGCAATGTTTCTGATTTACCAATGTATATAGAAATAAATATGAAAAAATAATTTATAAATATTTACTAAATGATTAAAATGAGTGAAGATACTATAAGTAATCATTATTATTCATCATTTTATAAATTCCAGATCAAATGGCAATTAGTCCATGTTTTGGAAATCATTCCAATAAGACAGTTATATGTCTTGCGTGATACTCGCTTTAGGCGATCATGTATCTTTCGATATATGAATGACGAGGCAGATTTTTCCACGCAATAGGTTGCCATTTCTTTCTGCTGATGACCAGTTGCCATCCAAGGCTATAGAACCAGGTCTGTCCTACTATTTATCCATAGCTGGGGAAGAAGAAAAGGATTCATACCTTTCCCAAAGGTATTAGCACGTAAGTGAATATAACGGATTCGACTGTGATTCGAACTCGGCTCTCCGATTCCGCAATCCGAGATGAATAATCTAATATATAAATAGTGCTTAACGAAGGAAAATGTATATTTTTTTATTATTCAATACTGTTTCTTCCACTTGTTCTTCTTTTATGTGTCATTTCTCTTCATTGAGAACCGGGACGTTGGGGAGAGCCATTATTGTATTTTGTAACGTTGATGTTTGGAAATTTAAAAATCCGGGTGCGACATACTAAAGAACAAGAGAAAAATTTGATTTTTGCAATTTGAAAAAGTTCCTTTTATTAAATTTTATCGGCAAAATTTTGTGTTTTCTGAAATGACGGGAGCGATAATTTTTTTTTTACTTAGTTGAAATGGAGAGCATAATTTACTGAAACGAAAATTTACAAGAAAGCCAACAACTATTAAAACCCAGGATCATAGGACAGGCAAATCCTACTTCAATGGTTTGATTCTAGATTTATTATCCAGTGTTGTACAAAATTTAAAAGTGCATCTTACCGTAGATCAATTTGATTCTCACTAATTACATAACCTTTGTCGCTCTTAGTACATTGTGCCTTTTTACTATCGGAGCAAGAATTTAAAGAAAAAAATGCTAAACATTAAGATTTTAAATATCTATATATCCACCGGGGTGTTATGAAATGTTTAGGAACATAATTGTGCAACTAATTACTGGTGCAGTGAGGTCGTTTCCCCGCGGGGGGCCTACAGTAGAGGTATCATGTCTAATTAAGATAAAGTTAGTAAAGTATGTTTCTTTGTGATTCAGCGCTTAGCAGTCTAAACTTTAACGCTACGACAAGGATTTTATTCACCCTGTGAGCTATACCCTTGAGGTCTAGGACCAGTTTAAGCTAAAACACGTCACCGGACCTTGGAGCATATAATCTTGATAGTTCGTTGATTCTTTTGGTTCGCATTTACTTTTACGCCCTGTCTGTACCTCACAAATAATGAACTATTCCTTTTTGATTGTGAGGAAAGACGGAAAGGCATATCAGCGACGCTTCTTGGAAAGAAAGAAAGAAAGAAAGAAAATAAACGTGACTAATAGATAAAGAAATAAATTTAAATATTATGCTGGAATAAGAAAGAAAGAAAGAAAGAAAGAAAGAAAGAAAGAAAGAAAGAAGTTTAAAAACTGAGAAAGTTGGAAACCGAAAAAGGAAGAAAGAAAATTGTAAAGAAAGAAAGAAAGAAATGCAGTTGGAGACAAAGAACGAAAGAAAGAAAGAAAGAAAGAAAGAAAGAAGTTTGAAAACTGAGAAAGTTGGAAACCAAGAAAGGAAGAAAGAAAGAACATTGTAAAGAAAGAAAAAAGAAAAAAGAAGAAGAGGCGATAACGCTTTCATGTATTGTTATCATAATATCTGTTTAAAGTTGTTAAGATCAAATAATTAACGATGCAAAAATGAAATTCCTAGGTGTATTTTATAGGCGTAGAAATCGCAGAGTTTATTCATTTAATTATCTTCAGAATTAAGATGCATCTGATAAGTAAAACAGCAAAACCGGGATTTTTTTTACAATTATTAATAATTAAAAGACTCTTGAAATTCCTAATCCATGCCCGCGCGAAATTCTTACTGACCAAATTATGTTTTGCTTTCGTCTAAGTTGCCTAAAAATGGTTTCGGCACTGAGCATATCTTAGTTACACTTTCTACGATTCTACTGACCATTATTCTCTCCATAATCGGGAGAGTAGTATGTGAAGAAAGCTAGTATGCTCAAATTCTAAATTCCCCAACGGTTTTGCCTGATAGAGTCGACACACCAGGCGGATATAATAATAATAATAATAATAATAATAATAATAATAATAATAATAATAATAATAATAATAAAATGGTCCTTGGAATTGCAGTTGGAGACCTCGAATTATTTGGAAAATGCCTCCGATAGACTTGCTGAAGGGATATCTGGTAGCGCATACCTTAAAGAAATACAAAAATATGTACGCATAAGTACAGTCCACACCTTAAGAAGGTCTTTATCTCTGTAAAATATGTATGATCTTAGGTTCCCCTACCCTAAAATTATCAGTAGAAAATATCATGATCCCATTTCTGACCTTAGGTCTCTGTTTGGGACCCGGAAAGAAATGAGTATACACCAGAAATCAAAGGAGATATAATAATATGATGATGTTAATGATGATGATGATGATGATAATAATAATAATAATAATAACAATAATAATGTTATATACCGTACCTATGAACACTAATCGGTATGTCCCAATCATCATAACTACGTTGGACACTATTGTAAGTGGTGATAATATGTTGGCTAAGTAGTCCTCTATCAGTGGTTTACCTACTTCACGCCGCTGGCGAGCATTGTATTTTGTTGATGTTTTAAAGATAACAATTTCATTTCCAACTTTCGTACTCGTTATTCCTCATTCAGTAACCTTTTCTGGGTTGCAACAAATAATTATGATGATGATAATGACGATGATGACAATAATAATAACAATAAGGAAAACTTCCTTGAAAAATTGACCCTTGTCAAATTTGAACTTCAGTGGAATCCGGTTTTTCATGCTCCCAACAGTAACGTTTTAACCAATCAGTTTATGCTACGACCAAAATAATAGTGCGGAATTTATATAATGTAATTCTTTTCTCTAATTTATCATATTTTTTTTCAATAAGCAACAATTTTTGTTTATTGTTGGCGTATTTATTTTCGTATCATAAGTATCAGCTGAGTTTTCGCGATCAAACAAAAGGAAATTCAAAGAAATGTGTTTATTTGAGCAATTGCATTATTTCGTACGATTTAATCGAATAATGTTTTTGACATTAAGAGGCTTTTTTTTATTATCAGTTAATTAATTTTTGTTTGCGACGATAAAAAACATTATTCGCAAGACAAAATCTTTGCTTTCGTTGTTCTGGTACTAAAAGTACGATCGCTTTCAGAATTGATTTTAGACATTCAAAAAGAAAGAGTGGCATGGGTGAAAAGTTAAAATTCCGTGGTTAAAGAACTTGGAGGAGAAGATCAATAACTCCATTGGCTGATGCTTTATTCCGAAATTTATTCTGAAACATTAATTTTACAATCTAATATTTCTGATTACTAATATTAATAAAATTCCATTAGGGCGTTGGCCATTAAAAAGGAAGGAGATCATGTTAAAAATATATATTGTGTCCAATAAAATTTGTTTATTATTAAAGTGCGTATTTTTTGCCTTTTCCTAATTAAAATTATTTGTCCATAGAGAAAGTGTTAGGATAAGCATCGGCACACCAGTGTAACTATTTCTTTAAGGCGTGTGCATATATATATATTTATTTTCGTCATTTTACCTCAAGCAAGGCAATAGTGTTACTAAAACGCATTGGGTTACTGAGTGTAATAAAATATGAGAAAAATAAAAACATTATTCAGGAGAGAGAACAATAAAGGGTTAGGATTCAAGGAGATAGAAGATGATCTTATGGTAATATCTAGAAACTTTAACTGTAAGATCATGAGACCTAGTTGCCCATCTAGTACTGCGCTTAATGAGCCAGTATATAAATATATGCAGGTTTATTAAAAAAGAATGAACCGATTTCATTACGCAATATTTTAATAAGGAAAAGAAATAGAAAACTCCAGCCAAGTATTCTACTCACCATGGACTTTTAGTTCCTGTCTCACAAGTGTTCATTGTGGCCACCACCTGCAGCACGGGCAACATCAATGCGTAAGGGAATTCCTCCCAGACGTGTATGAACATATCACGCTCCACTGAGTTGATTGCTGTTGTTATTCGATGTTTAACGTCATTGAGTGGAACATAAACACAATCTTACGTATTCCCACAAGAAAGAAATCACACAGGGGATCTCGCAGGCCATGCACTAAGAGGAAGGTATTGGTAAGTACCGAAACGAGGCGTAGTCTGTAAGGATTCAAATGAAGACCTCAGCTTAGCACACCAATCGATTTGTAGACTTCCATGGACTCACCAAACACAGCAAGGATTCTCTCCACTTGTTTAATCCGAAACTCGTGGTTGTCCTGGACTTTTTTCCTTTACATGGACACCCACTCTCTTGAAATTGTTTAACCACCGTCGAATGTTCTTGGTAGAGAGCGGGTTAATGTCGAAATGCCTTCGAAAAGCACACCGCACCGTGACAACCATATTTGTTTTCGCTAACTCGAGAACGCAGAACGCGTTTTGCTGAGGACTCGCTATTCAGTGGGAAAACAGTTGAACGTTGCCGCAGATACAACGCGACTACAGCGCTCTCGCTGCAGCCATTCAAAACTTAGAAAACACCTCTTTCAAATTGTCACTGACTCATTCCATGATGAGGCTTGAGAACTAAAACAATACACCATGAACTCGACTTATTCTTTTTT
>OZ038493.1:27341302-27343802 GCA_964036315.1 Acanthosepion esculentum | reverse complement strand
AGGACTTCTAATACAGATAGAAGCTTACTCTTTTTTTCTTTTACTTCTTTTTCACATGGATTTAATTTCTTTTGCAGATTAAAAAAAGACTTTGAGTGTTTTGGCGATTAAAAAAGATGGCCGACCAAGAAGCTTGCTCCAGGATTGAACAGCGGTCAGTTATCAAGTTTTTGGTTGCTGAAGGGTGCAAAACCAGTTGAAATTCATAGGAGAATGTCAACTGTGTATGGTGCCACATGTTCTGGCCAAAAAATGTCTACAAGTGGGCTAAATGTTTTAAAAGAAGGACGGAGCAGTGTTGAGGATGAAGACAGGCAGCCCAAACGGTGCAGACCATCAACGAGCTGGGCTGGGAATTGCTCCTTCATCCCCCTTACAGCCCAAACCTTGTCCCTTCAGACTTTCACCAGTTTGGTCCCTTGAAAGCGTTCACGAGAGGCACGAAGTTTAAAAGTGACGATGAAGTCAAAAGTCTTGTGAGCGACTGGCCGAGATATCAGTCCAAAGATTTTTACGCTGAGGGAATACGGAAGCTTGTGCACAGATGGGAAAAGTGTGACAGTGCTGCGAGACAACGTTGAAAAATAAAAAAAGTAAGTAATCTTCTATCTGTATTAGAAGTCCTTATACCGAAAAATTTACCTTATTTATTGAATGACCCTCGTATATTTAATGATTACGTCACTCCAAAGCAAAGAAATTCAAAATTAAGTGGACGCTACTGTTTCGTACTTGTGCTCTGGTGAGCCAATATAGAGCTTCTTAATTCGGCTAAAATTCAATTACGAATGCTTAAATTTTAAAATTATTTTAAAGTTCGTAATTATTTGACCGAGACATTATAATTTATTTCTTCTTTAAATAATATTGATGTGTTAAACTCATTAAAAAAAAACGGAAATTAAATATAATATTTTCTTTGAATTTTTGTTTCAGTCTAGCAAGACAGTCGTCGCTCGATTTAAAGTTGAAAATTTATCACCTTTTGAAAGTGTTTACTCAGGATGTTTTAAGAAACTGATTTCACTCCCCTCATTTTTAAAAAAATATTGGAATTTATTTTGAAGAACGATCACTGTTTAATTTATTTTTTCAGATAACTGTAAAACATTGTTTAACAAAATAAACATTTTAAGAGGACAGTCGATTAGTTGAATCAGTTATTTTCTTTTTCATATAATATTGATGAGTTAACGTTTTCAAAACTTTTGAAGCTTGTTTATGGCATACAAGATTTGAACGGAAGACGTCGCTATATTTTTAACACTTTTTCTCACACGATGGAGCGTCTATTCATATGAAAATAATTAGTCATTTTACTAGCATCCGCTGTCGACTATTGGGGGATTCATTCTCCTAAATAGCTTCTTTTTTCGGCTAAACCTATAATTTATTTTTAAAATACGGCCGTGGTGGTGATCACATGATTATTTGATTTTATACTGTCTTAAATATATACATTTTTTATACCATGATTTTTCGTGATCAAATACACATTCGCATATATATATATATATATATATATATATATATATATATATATATATATATATATATATGTATCTATAAATTAATAATATCAAGGGTCAATATATATATATATATATATATATATATATATATATATATATATATATGCATATTACATGAATCATTCATGCAAAAAAAAAAACAGATTTTGAAGTTAATGATATAAATGCCGAGAATAGATCTTCGCAAACAAATTTAATAAATGACATTAACTCCGAACCTGTAGATGAAGGTTATGATCCCTGTTTATAAATTCCAGTTGCATAATGTCTTTTTTATCAAATGATGCGGAACCAAATGTATAGTCATTATTATTAATCTGTCTGTCTGCTTGTCTTTTATTTTCTTTGTGTTCCCATTACCGGCACAAGTGAATGTCGTTCTGACTTTTTATGAGCAATTTACGAGTCTCTTTGCTGTTACACGGCATGAGAAGTAAACTATTAAAAGAATAAGGATGTCGAAATAATTTAGTTTCGTGTTTCTTCAGTCATCTACTTTCTGTTCAGCAGGGGGAAAGAACCTTTGTAAACTCTCATTTCTAAAATGGTCAACTACAAAAATGAGTCGCACATATAACGAAAAGGGAAAATAATGATATAATCAACTTGTTAGCCTACTCACTGTCTTAAACAAAAGGTTAGGAAGGAAACTCTCCTCAATATTAGAACGAGCAATAACTGTTATAGGACGTGAAAATTCTATTTTCAAGAAAAAATAACGCTTTCTGGTGGGTCAATGAATACCAAATATTTCCTGGATGCATACGGTTGATTAAATCATTTTCATTATAATTGGAAAAAAAAGGTGAAAAATGGAACTTGAAGAATCTAGACAAAGTGAAAATGGTATAATTTATGTACCACGTCCCTTCATCATATTGCCGATCATGGCTTTCCACATCTTCCTATCCGTTGTGACCCTTAACAATTTTTATCTCTGTGCCTAGTCTGTCTATATTTCTGAGATG
>OZ038493.1:27318802-27336302 GCA_964036315.1 Acanthosepion esculentum | reverse complement strand
ACTTCTATATATTATTTTTGTTGTTATTACATTCGTATACATATATATATACATAAATATATATAACATATATATATACACACACACACACACACACACACACACACACACACACATATATATATATATATATATATATATATATATATATATATATATATATATAAATATCTGTAATTTGGCAGCAACTTTTCTTTTAAACATGTAGGTCATCGTATGGACAATACATATTTCGAAATTATTTTCAAATAAAAAGTTTCATTAGAGAATATGAGAAAATTCAAAAGAAAATATGCAAGACTATGTTGTCTTTAACATTAAATACTATATATATATATATATATATATATATATATATATATATATATATATATAAATATATAAATATATAAATATATATAAAGAGTGTTCCAATAACTTGGACCGATTTAAAATTTTGTGTTTGATTGTTATTCTCTCCGTGGTTAAAATTATCAAAGACTTAAGTTGTTAAATCTGAAAGAAAAAGAAAAGAAAATCATTAGACGTTTAAACTGAATTCACATTAAAATCAGTCCAACCTATTGAAATACCCACTATATATATATATATATATATATATATATATATATATATATATATATATATATATAACGTTATATATATATATATATATATATAACGTTATATATATATATATATATATATATATATATATATATATATATATATATATATAACGAGATTCTCGATCAAACCAAAATATGGGTCTGTAATGTTATCGGTTTTGATTTGACAGCCGCACTTTCAGTTACTTTCGTGACGTTACTTCCCTCTAACTTTTCTATCAATATTTAAAATGTAGTATCTAATATGAAATGTAGACTTATAATTAGTTCAGTGTCAAATACAACTTATAATGAAAAATTGTTTTTGTAAGATTTTAAAATAGTATACTAAAATACTAAATCATTCGCGTATTACTTGCATATTTCACAAATCTATATGGTTGTTTGGAAAATAATGTACGATTTTAGGATCAACATTTTTTCCTGAATTCGTTTTCTTTTTATGTGATGTGACCTTTCATGATGTAAGCGATCGTGGCACTCCACTTCCCTCTATCCCTTTTGCCTCTCAACAGATTTTGTGTTTCAGCCAACTTCCCCAGACCACGCTCCGCCATCCACCTGCCCAAGCCCGCCACGTTTGTCATGCGCTACTTTCCCCTGTCTCTTTTTCCCTCTATTCGTCCTGTGGGTATCAGATTCTTCAGGCCCTCCATTCTCATTGCGTGTCCCATAAATTTCATCTGCCTCTTCCATGCTGTGATAAGCATAAGCTTCCTCCTTGTTTGCATCCTCTCCAAGACATCATCGTTTTTCACATGATCGGTCCATGATATCCTCAGCATCCTTCTGTAGAACCACATCACTACCTTCTGGAGTCTCTTCTTCAAACTTGAGGATACCTTCCAACATTCATTGCCGTATAGAAGGACAGATGTCACGTAGCACCGCATTTCTAATATTCGTTGCTGTATAGGAGGACAGATGTCACTTTCGAACATTCGCTACCGTATAGGAGGAGAGACTCCTGAATTGATGTATTTAAACCGTGTCTAAGTCAGTTAAAAAAGAAACTATAAGCGTATATGCATTTCCGCCATCAAATTACAAGTTTATTTATGACTACGATAAAACTGTAAGTGTTTGGAGGTCAATAAATCTTTGAATCCAGTTTCTACATCTTTGCAATGGGATATCTTTTGACTAAAAAGAATTGTCAAGATGCTTGACAAAGTTGTCGTCAGTAGGTGAGAGATCAGCGGAGTAAGGTGAATATGGCAAGGTCTCTTTCTCCGAGACTGGAGCTTTTGTAAGGTCATCATGGCTACCTGTGGTCGAGTATTTTCATGAAGTAGAATTTGATCTCGTCGATTAATTACTGCCTTTGCCTTTTGCTTAATTGCATGTGCATTCATCCAATTACTGGCTATGAATGTCTATACTGATGTCCTGGTTAGATTTCCTTAAGAAGTCATAGATAACACCAATAGCGGACCACCAGACTGTCACCAAAATCTTCAACTGATGAAGCTTCAGGTTTAGAATGTGTCAAGCTCAAACCACAGTGAGGATCGTTTATCATTGTCATCAAGGATCCATTTCTCGTCACAGGTCACTCTTTATATGAACCATATTTCTCGTTTTTCTTCACAAAAACAATTTTTTTAAGATAGCCTGATAGTGTTGAGAGGCATTATGAACAAGCTTAAAGAAATCTAAACGTGCCTATTCTTTTTTTTCATTTTCAAGTTTAGCGATATATAAATATTTTAAGCCAAATTATTCAAGGCATCGATGTAAATTTAACAAAGATCACACAAAATCATCAGGAATGAGTAAAAAAAATTTTATGAAACTATTAGAATAATATATTAGATCACAATTAAAAGGTTATTCTAAAATCGGACATTATTTCCGAAACGAACTAATATTTGGAAGAGAACAAGGCTTCATTCGAAAAAACTAAGCCATTTAATTTAAAAGTTCATCAACGAAAGGTCAACGAAAGGCCATCGACAAAATTATCGCTGATTGCTAAAGATCTCAAAAGAAAAGATGAAAAGAAAAACTGTTAAAACGTATTTGATATCACACTTTTAGTTATATTTGCTTACGCATGGACACTCACGTTTAGACAAAAATCGATATATATTTTATTAACTTTTATTTTCAAGTGGACACACATACGCGCATAGATGCACACTCGTGAAACTTTAAACATGCTTTATTATGTACACTATTTACATTATTCGGACTATTGTCCTCGTTTTTGTCGCCATGTTTATCACAACGTTTCGGACTTTGTACGCTCCGGTCGTCATCAGGTGGTTGGAATGTCCTCAAGGACATATGGCACAGTGGATAAAGGCGTTTTGTGGCAGGACCCAGTGTGAGTTCAATACCAAGTTAAGGCACTGGAGAACTTTCAGAGGGTAATTAACAGGAGACAACTGACATCCATTAGACATGTCACGTGGAAATAGAACACTCTACCCCAGTGAGCGAAATAAATGGCTCAGTTCGACATTCCAACCACCTGAAGAAGGCTGGAGCGTACAACGGCCGAGACGTTGTGATGAACATGGCGACAAAGATGAGGACAATAATCCGAATAATGTAATTAGGGGACATAATACCTCATCTCAGAAATATAGGGTGATATATTATATTTATTAAATTCTGATATTTGGGAGTAGAAACGTTGCGTTTGCCAGTTAATAAAGTAACATTTCCTTGTGTTGTGAACACAGGTACACTAAGTAGAATAAACTTCGTCGGTTGATTATATAATTATTTGAGTTCGAGATTTAGGGTTTATAACCGTTGACAAAGAAGATTATTCCTGAATCACTATTATAAATCGGAATAGATTAAGGCATAATAGTAGTATTAACAACAACAACAACAACAGCAATAATAATAATAATAATAATAATAATAATAATAATAATAAGGCATTGTTATTAAAGACCACAAACAAAAACGTGCCTCCTTATTGATATCGCAGTCTCTGCAGACTGTAATGTATCTTTGAAGATATTCAAAAATCTGTCAAGATACAAGCACTTTGAAATAGAAATTTCAAAAATGTGGCACATGGGAACATCAACAATCCCTGTTGTAGTTGGAGACCTGGGAATTGGTGGAAAAATAATAATATAAACCTCTTCATGGTCGATACTGTAAGATAAGACTGTTCATTGTTCATACTTTACTTTTACCAAATACAATCAAGCTAATGTAGTCAAACGCAGTATCGCTGGTTACATAGTGTAGAGTTAAAAGCTGAAACCGAAGGTATATTTTCTGATGCACAGGGTCAATGCTTGCAAACTAGAAATTGCCAAGAACTCATACTGCACAACTGGGTTAACCCGAAATGCAGATTCTGTGGTAAATATCCAGAAACAAGTGACGATCTTGTATCAGGTTGGACTGTATTAGCACGTACTAAATATAAAACCCGGTATGATGGAGAGGACTAATAAATGCACTGGAATATACTCAACTTTTATGGGAAGAGATCTTCAAGAAACTACGATGGACACCACCCTGATTCGGTTACAGATAAAGCACCCGTAACAATGTTATGGGACTTTACAATAAACGCAGACAGAACAATCGAAGCTAATCGACCAGAGAGTCCTATCAAAGACAGCAAATACCGAATGCACTTTTATATTGACATGACAGTTTCTGCAGACTATAAAGTATCTTTGAAGATCTTCAAAAAAACTATCAAAGTAGAAGAATTTTGAAGTATAAATCTCATAAATATGTGGCATGAAGACATCAATGAATCTCGTTATGCTTGGGTCACTACATTTGATCGGAAAAAGGTTCTGACAGACTCATTGAAATGATACATAGTAGCACATTTATTTTAGGAAATACAAAATATTATTATCACAAGTAGTGCTCACACATTACGAAAGTCTTTCTCTATGTAAAATGTGTATGCTCTTACGTTGTTTTAATTTTTTTTTCCTTTTTTTTTTACAAAATCGTTCAGTGAAAAATGTCATGATGCAATTTCTGCTTAGTACCCAGAAGGAAATTAGTATACAACATAAATCAAAGGAAATAATAATAATAATAATAATAATAATAATAATAATAATAATAATAATAATAATAATAAGGCATTGTTATTAAAGACCACAAACAAAAACGTGCCTCCTTATTGATATGGCAGTCCCTGCAGACTGTAATGTATCTTTGAAGATATTCAAAAAGCTGTCAAGATACAAGCACCTTGAAATAGAAATTTCAAAAATGTGGCACATGGGAACATCAACAATCCCTGTTGTAGTTGGAGACCTAGGAATTGGTGGAAAAGATTCCAGTAGACTAATTGAAGGGATTCCTGGAAACCCATGTCTCAAAGAGATACAAAAAATTGTTCTGACAAGTACAGCCCACACTTTACGAAGGGCTTCGTCTATATATTTTTTTTTTTTTTTTGTCAGTAGAAAGTGTCATGATACCATTTCTAACCTTAGGGGCCTGGACGGGACCCGGAAAGAAATGTGTAAATGCCAGATATCAAAGGAAATAATAATAATAATAATAATAATAATAATAATAATAATAATAATAATAATAATAATAATAATAATAAGAAGAAGAAGAAGAAGAAGAAGAAGAAGAAGAAGAAGAAGATATAGTGATCAAAGGCCATAACACAGAGTGTACTTCCTTATTGACTGTCCTTGTTGATCTTCAAAAACTATCAAAATACAAGAAGTTCAAATCTAAAAAATGTGGCACATGAGGACATCAATAATTCCAGTCGTAGTTGGAATCTTCGGGTTGAATGGAAAATAATCCGGCAGACACATTAAAGAGATTCCAGGTAGCCCATGCCTTAAAGAAATACAAAAGAACATTGTACTCACATATTACGAAGAGCTATATCTATATAAAAATGTAGGTACCTCCACTAATTCGCGATACCTAAGAATTAAAATTATTTTTTATAAATGAAAAAGCTTCCTTGAAACTTTCATTTTAGCTTTAATTGAAAGCTAAAGGATTACATTTACAATTCCAGTAGGCAAAATACTCTGGTGTATTTCAAGAGAATTTATATTGATTGTCATCGATTTTTTTTTCTAAATCAGATGATGGACGACGTTTTTTAGTCGTCTCGCATCGTAATGTAATTTTCAGTATTGAAAATATATTCCAAAAATAAAGTATACTTTTCTGAAACTATATTTGATGAATATTAGCTGATTTAAAAAATAATTAATCCGATTTGAAACAATTATTATTTACTCATAAGTTTAAAATAACACAAAAATATATTTTAAAAAAAAGAGTAGTTGTGTTTTAAACCAACATCTTCATGTTTTACATAATTGACGAAGCGATTACATGTGATGACGTATTGATTGTTGTTCTACGGAGACTTTATCTGTAAAACATATTTTAAGAAAAGGACTTGAGCGCGTTTTATCTAATTAAGAACTCAGTAATCTTAAAGATATTGGGAAATATTCTCCGTAATCTATCTTGAGAAATGTTGACATTAAATTTTCGATAATCTTATTTTCTGATAATGTTGTGCATGGTCGACCGTAGTTTAAAAAATTAAACGTTACATAATATTTTATGTACATAAAAAATAAAAATTATTTAAAACATCTTGGGGCAAAATGGTTTGTGTAAAGCTTTTCAATTCTTGATTAGTAAATATAGTTTTTACTTAATAGAAATATCACGTAATGAGATTAAACTAATGTAGAATTTTTTTCTTAAAACAGTAGTGTCCTTAATAAATTTTATTTATAAAAGACATTAAAAGCTTTTCAAATTAAATAATGTCTGTTATATTGCATCTTTTATTTTATGATTCGGAGCAGGTTTTCGGGAAATGAGTAAGAGTCTAAAAAAACTGATGATTTACATTCTCCAAGAAGTCCTGCTTTTATCTAACGAAAAAAAGTTTGAAATGAAAATTTAATTTCTATCCGTATAAAATGCCTCTTAATGTAACTTTCTACTTCGAGTATACCACAGGTTTTGTTCATTAATTGCATCGCCGATCAAATCACTATAATTTGTTGAAGAGACTGACTATATGGAATCAAAAACTTGCCTCTTCAAAACTAAATATTTCCTTTTATACTTACACCCGTACTTCGAAGAATCTATCTTGCTTTATTGTCAAGCCTATGATATTCCAATGGGAATAACAGATAGCAACACCTACATTTCTAGTATTTATTCCATTGTTACCTGACCAGAGTAATCGATGCACCTGCAATGCAACTGATTGCCACTCGGAATGAGAAATCAGACTGCCATGTTCGTTACTTTCACATGCGCAAAACCTCTTAGGAAAAATATGAATCCATTCTCCCCCGGGGTATGGGTTTAATATCAGGACAGACTGGGTTTTATAAACATGGTTGGCAATCATTCTAGACAAATTGATTCGATAACGACGAGGAGGCGTCGGCCAATTAAAAAGCACAGTGACTGAAATTCTTCAGTCGTGTGTTGCGTGTGCTGACGTAGAGGGAGAAAACATTTAGTTTTTACCTAATCAGGTATTGGATTACTTTATTTGTGTAATCATGTTGTGAAAGCCTCTTATTGCTGGGTCCTCCGAAATCTTCAGTCGTAATTGTCCACATTTCCAATAAATCCTCCGTCATTAATTGCAGACTTACTTTTGTGAGGCCCAGCCAAAACGACCCCATTGTTTATTTAACTTTACAATTATATTACATTTAAAAACAGATAATATTTTTCTTTCATTTATTTCCGACGCTATTGCTGGTTCTTTATCAATAATTATAGTCGATTAGATGTATTGCCATTCAATAAACATGCCGGAAATCCTAAAGACATAGCGCGAGAAAAAGCAGGAATTGAATTCCATAGATGACGATTCCAGCAGATTTAAGCTATCAAAATCCTGAGAGGGCGGATGTCTTGTAAAAGTTCTTACTAAAGTTTTGCAGAAAGTTACAGCGTTTATAACTAGCTCAGGATTATTCTACTCTGACATATTTTCTGAAATGCAAACTATTCGCAGTTATATTGCTCTAGCCAAGGCACCGTGGAATAGACATTAAACTAATAGATCGTTAAGAGAAAATAAGAATTCATTGCATCACATCGAGAGTAGTGTTCAATTCCTATTATAATTGTTCAATGCTTGCCTCGTTTAAGAAACTGAATATAATATCATTAAAAATATTGCAAAACAATAACGGAGCAGTGTTAAATTGGTTACTCCGCAGGTCTACAGAGCCCTGTTTGATTTGGTTTATTTTGGTTTACGGCATATCAACCCCAATGGGTTATTTAATGCCGGAAAGATATTTAGGGTAGATTCTTATGAATAGAATATGTATTCTTTGGTTTAGATTTATTGGTTTATTTTGTTTTACGGCATATCAATCTGAATGGGTTATTTAATACCGACAATATTTTTAGGATAGATGCTTATGAATAGAATATGTATTCTTTGGTTTAGATTGGTTTGGTTTATTTTATTTTACGGTATATCAACCTCAATGGGTTATTTAGTACCGACAAGATTTTTAGGATAGATTCATATGAATAGAATATGTATTCCTTGGTTTAGATTGTTTTGGTTTATTTTGTTTTACGGCATATCAACCTCAATGGGTTATTTAATGCCGACAGCCTTTTTAGGATAGATTCTTATGAATAGCTATGTATTCTTTGGTTTGGATTGGTTTGGTTTATTTTATTCCGACAACATTTTTAGGATAGATTCTTATGAATAGAATATATATTCTTTAATTTAGATTGATTTGGTTTATTTTATTTTACGGCATATCAACATTAATGGGTTATTTAATACCGATAAGACTTTGTTTATTTTGTTTCAAGGGATATCAACATCAATGGGTTATTTAATGCCGACCAGCTTTTTAGGAATGATTTTTATGAATTGAATATATATTCTTTTGGATTAGATTGGTTTGGTTTATTTTATTTTACGGCCTATCAACCTCAATGGGTTATTTAATTCCGACACTATTTTTAGGATAGAAAGGTTATTTAATGCCGACAAGATATTTAGGATATATTCTTATGAATAGAGTATGCATTCTTTGGTTTAGATTGGTTTGGATATTTCATTTTACGGCATATCAACATCAATAGTTTATTTAATACCGACAAGACTTCTCGGATAGATTCATATGAATAGAATATGTATTCTTTGGTTTAGATTGGTTCGGTTTATTTTGTTTCCCGGCATATCAACCTCAATGCGTTATTTAATGACGACAACATTTTTTATTGCTGGTAATATTTTGTTTTGTCAAATATCTGTTTTTTTGTAATATTTTTCATTCAAAATTGTATTGCTGGTAATAATTTTTCATCAATTAAATATTACCGGTAAAAGTTAACTATTTGCCCATAGTTTGGACCCTAACAGGGGCTACCACCCCGTGTCAGGGTTGACCTGTGGACACCAGCAATTACGAGGTGGTTCCCCGCTCCTCAAAACCTCCTGATCAGAGGCCTTGCTGCTGGACGTAGTTTATCGTCTTACCCATTACGCGGATGTAATTTATCGTCTTACCCAGGACGCGGATGTAGTTTATCGTCTTACCGAGGACGATACAGATCCTTGTCTACCCCCCCCCCCCCCGCTTTCACCTATATCTCATGAGAATGAGAGGCGGATTCGTGGATATTTATTTTTTTAAGTGAACCTGACAAACTTAGACGGGATTTGAACACTGCTCGCCTCTTTCACATTTCTCACCAGTAAACGTTATTTTATCATCATATCCAGAAACATGATACAGATTTGAAAACCATTTTGTCACTGTTTCTCTGGTACGCACTTAGTATATGGTTATTTAAAATGTTCAAATATGCCAGATTCGACACGTCAAAATGCTAGCAACCAATACGCGGCGAACACTCTATCCTACATTACGGCTGTTATCATCGCTTATTAGGCATCATTTTACGCCAAACGTCCCAACCTCGTGTGAATAGATGTATAAATGCGAGTTTGTGTGCTCTCAGCAAAAAGCCACTTGAGACTCTAAAAGCGATGTTATAACACACTTGGAAAGTTTCTAATAAAATCGAACTCCGAATTTATAGACATCATGCCATTACATTGTTAGTGAAGCTTCACTGTTACGGTAAACACAATATTCTACTTCGATGAACATATACCATCTTCGAAAAAAGAACAAGAATTTAATAAACTCTTATTTTATTAAGTTAACCCAGAAGTTAACATACTAATTTTGTTAACTTCAGAGGCAGACTTTCGTGGTAAAATAGAGGCAACAGTTTCACATTGACCTCTCTATGATTTGGAATTCATATTTATCATTGAGTAATTGTCACTAAAGGACAAGTCTACACTTCTATTTAATTTGGAGGGGGAAATGATAGATTCATGCCTTTCCCACGGCTAGTTGTGCGAAAGTGAAGAAACATAAGAACGAATCCCACATATATTTCTGGGTGCCATTTGGTCTCCTCGAGGCGGTGTAACTGTTGGCAAATTTGCCTCGCTAGAACAATTACGACTGAGTAGTGAGTTGGATGCTCATTAGTTGCCACATACTTTCGGCCTTGTGCCACGCTTGGAAAATCACTATATATCTAGGTACCTCCCCCCAAAAATGAAATGTTTATAATTAATTTTTAAAACTGAAAAATCAATCTTGAAGCTTTTATTTTAGTTTTGATTTCAAGCTAATCGTTTAAGTTCAATATTTCAAATAAGCAACATAATTTGATGCATTTCAAAATGAATTTAAATTGATTGGAATGATTTTATGTAATCACTAAAAATGGCTGATATTAGCCATATTTTTAATTGTATCAACACAACGTAATTCTCTTTAATAAAAAGACTTTCAGAAATAAAATATATTTTTTTCTGAAACTTTACGCTGATTTCAAGTGTAATTAATCAGATTTGAAAGATATATTACCTATATTACTTATTCGTTTAAAATACGGCAGAACAGTAATTTGTAACACAGAGATAGATGCTTCAGTGAGTAAGATATCAAAGAAATCTAATGTTTTCTTAAATTTTAGTTATTTTGACTTAAAATTTTCTGTATTTACTGCTCTTATTTTCAAATAATTTTGTGTATGGATGTCCGTTCTTACAAAAAAGGTTCGCTTTTAAGGACACAAAGCATTCAATATTCTTTTTAAAATACAAGACATCGCTAGATTGTAGTAAGTTTTTCCCTTTATGATTAGTTAATATGAGTTTAATTACTTACAAGATCACCTAACAGCTACAAATTAATACGTAATTTTAAAAGATTTAAAACTTATTATTCTAATTAAAATTTAGAAAAAAAAATGAAAACAATCCTTATGAAAATTGATTATTCATCAAAAAAATGATTTTACTGAAAAAAATAGTGTACATAATATATTTATTCATAAAAGCAATAAAAAGGTTTTCTAATTAAATAATGAAATTTTTATTTTATGATACAGAGAAAATTGGTGAAAAGATTTTGAAGGTTACAAAAATATAATTAAAAATTTAAAAAATCCTTTGGTCTTTCCTTTTAATAACTTAATAGTTGGAACTCAACTGTAGTTTTCTGTAGTCATAGGACGTTAGAAAAGTTGTTATGGTGTTTGCTTGACAACCTGTCAGTGTTTCAATTCTCGGTAGTGGATGCGCACTGCAGATGAGTCCCAAATATAGGACGAAAGGGCCGTCCAGTGCTTTCTGCATTCTGTTGAGGTTTCTTTCAGGCACAATGAATCAATGAATTGCTTAATTATAATTATCAAATCCTCCTGATAATTTCTATCATATATATATATATATATATATATATATATATATATATATATATATATATATATATATATATATATATATATATATATATATATATATATATATATATATATTATGAAATGGACAAATTCCGACAATTATTTTAAGACATTTTTATGTAAAAATGTCTTAAAATACTTGTCGGACTTTGTCCATTTAATAAAGTGTGACGTCATTTGTTTACATTTGGATACGCTTTGAGCAGATATGAATGTACGTGAGAGATTCATGGAAGATTGAAGTTTAAAAGCAGTAAAAATTGTTTTTGCCAATCGAACGATTCTCCGTGGCTCGATCGGTTATGGCACATCAGGCTAAATGACGGTTTCTTATAGATACAGGTTCGATTCCTGTCGGAGAACGAATATTTTCTATGAAAATTTCTCGGACATTCAGGCCGGTAAATGTAATTAATACTATTTATTATAAAACAGAGCATTTACTTAAATATTTGTATCTATAAAAAGAATGTATAAACAGAAAAATGTCTTTATATATATCCTGAAATATGTTACATATTTTAACTTATGAGTCAGATAATTATGTAATTTTTTCCTGGTTTGCTTTCAACAAGACCTGAATACAGTAGTATACTTGGAGACTCACATTCCTGTCTTCATTTAAAAGTTTGATCTCGTGTAGCCTCTAATTTTAGGCCCATATCATTTGTGATATTCCCTAAATGAATCCCATCAAACTACAAATTCTAAAGAACCCTCATACCTTTCAGCTGCCAGTTCGTTTCTCGGGTGGCTTATTCAAATCTGTACGTGCCAAGATGGCACATATAGAATTTAATCTTTTGTCGATTGGTTCCTTCACTGCAGATGTGAAAGTTTCCATATCAATCTGTAATGTAGCTGTTGGTGTTTTCTGTTGTGAACATTATAGCAATATGGCTGGAGCCTGTTAGAGTGTGTTCAGCATTTTGCCATAACTAGAAAATAGCCGCTAGGGTCAGAGACTAGGCCAGCTGTCAGTGGACAATATTCTTCCTTTGAATTGTTCACTATTTGCTTTCATCATTTGCTTTCATCCAAACTGCCTCGTTCGTGCCATTGGAGCGTGATTTTAGAAGTGCGCTTTTACCATAGGTTCTTGTTGTTGTTGTTGTTGCTGTTGTTATTATTATTATTATTATTATTATTATTATTATTATTATTATTATTATTATTATTATTATTATTCGGTGTGGTTTTTCATTTGCGAACGGAGATCTTGAATTATGGGTGTTACCATCAAGTCGTACGATCTAAAAAAAAAAGCTCATTTTGCAAAATATTTGAAGAGCCAAGCAACGCAAATATCTTAAGCGATTGGGGATGCTAGGCTATACAGCTATTATCATTATGTAGCTTTTTATGTTCGCTGGCGCAGACATCAACACATCAATGATAATTGGAAACAATAGTGGCCTTAATGCCTCATATTCTGGCAACTTCGGCCCGTTTTTTTTTTCATGACCTTGACTTATACTTATAAGGAAGAGATAAATCGATGAGCGGTCAATTTTTCCAACGACAGTAGTTTTTGGTTTGGTGGTCACAAGGATGCTGTCGGTTTAGTTTTTGAAAATCCCGCTTTGGCTGTTTTCGATCACCTTAGATGGTTTGCTATTATTATTATTATTATTATTATTATTATTATTATTATTATTATTATTATTATTCCTTTTCTGGTGTATACTCATTTCCTTTCGGGTCCCTCCCAGAAACCTAAGGTTAGAAATAGCATCATGGCATTTTACACTGACCAAATAAAAAAAATTAAAAAAAACACATGTTTTACATAGATAAAGTCCTTCGTAAGGTGTAGGCGGTACTCGTGAGAACAATTTTTGCATTTTTATTATATTTTGTATATTATTATTACTATTTTTATTTCCTTTGATATCTGCCGTTTACCCATTTCTTTCCGGGTCACGCCCGGGGACCTAAGGTTAGAAATGGTATCATGACACTTTCCACTGCAAAAAAAAAAATTATTACATAGATAAAGCCCTTCGTAAAGTCTGGGCTGTACTTGTCAGTATAATTTTTTGTATCTCTTTGAGGCATAGACTTCCGGGGATCCCTTCAATTATTCTACTGGAATCTTTTCCAACCAATCCTAAGGCTCCAACTACAACAGGGATTGTTGATGTTCCCATGTGCCACATTTTTAAGATTTCTACTTCAAGGTCCTTGAGATTTCTATTTCAAGGTCCTTGTAATGAATTTTGAGAGGTACAATTTTGATAGGGTTTGTGTACCAAAAACGGGGTGCGTATTATGCGTGAGTAGAAGCATTTTACGATACTTTCAGCACATTTTTAGGGGTGCGTATCATGGATGAAGGCGTATTATACATGGGAGAGTTACTGTAAGTAAGAAACAAGTAATTTATGTTAATTTGTGTTATATTGTTTCAAAAGTAAAACGATATACACGTTACCACAGAAATATCTTTTACACAATGTTAAGCCAAGTTAATAATTACCATTATACGGGATAGATTTCTGGTACGTATATATATATATATATCTATATATATATATATATAGATGGATGTTACGGTTGTTTATCAACAGTGTCTATGGACCTTGACGATTAGAAAAATCAATTGCCTTTTCGTAGGTTGCATGTAATTGAAGATATGACGCTTTAAGCAGCTTGGAACTGAAAAATGGCCCCGCAAGACTATAATGAAATATCTGAGATAATAATGCCATCATGATATACAGTGTAACCCGGATATAAGAGAGTTGTCGGGACCGGAAATAAGTCTCTTATAACCGGGTTTCTCTTCTATCCGGGTTTGGTCTATTTTGTTTAGGTAAGTATGGCTCTAATTTGGGACCAGATAAAATCTCTCTTATATCCGGGTTTCTCTTATATCCCGGTCTCTTATATCCGGGTTACACTGTACAAGTTTCTAACTAGTAATTGTTCCATCTTATTAACATGAATGTAAATTGCCTTAGTAAGCTATTTTAGTTGAACATGAGTTTACGTTTAACACTAAAAATAATGACTAAAGTTTCTGCTGAAACAAAGATCAAGTCTTTGATTTTGAAGGGGAATATATATCTCAAAGGCTTGAGAGCCAGATTGCTGAGGTTTTCCAGAAACAGAATTCAAACTGTTCCCAAGAGTTTCTTACTACTGTTTTAAGTGGAAGGAAAACCGGAAGACCAAACAAGAGAGTCGAATGAAAGTGTGTTAGACTTTCGGTAGGCAAGACAAAATTAACAACCAGACATAGGTGGAGTGTGTGTGTGCGTGCGCGCGCGTGCGTGCGTGTGTGTGTGTGTGTGTGTGTGTGTGTGTGTGTGTGTGTGTTTGTGTGTGTGTGTGTGTGTGTGTGTGTGTGTAATGAAAAATCTGTCACCTATTTCAATTTGCCTGGGGGTAACACGCTTATCCATATTTTTCAACCCAACCAAATATGTACAATTTAATCATATCATTGTAATTCTTCATCCCAATTTCTCTTATACCCCACTTTCTCTTTCTCCTTCTTTCTTTCTTTCTTTCTTTCTTTCTTTCTTTCTTTCTTTCTTTCTTTCTTTCTTTCCATCCTTCTCTTTATCTATTATTCTAATAAATAATATTTTCGTCTGTTCTTCTTTTCTAATTTGATCGCTCTCGTTTTGTCTCTCTCTCTCCCTCTTTCTCTCTATCTATCTATCTATCTATCTACATATATATATATATATATATATATATATATATATATATATATATATATATATATATATATCGATGTTTTTCATATCTATCTATCTATCTATCTATCTATCTATCTATCTATCTATCTATCTATCTATCTATCTATCTATCACTCGACAACTATGATTCCCAACTAGCAGTTCCGTTCAATACTCCCTTCATGTAAACCAAAAAGAAAAAAGTATGAGAAATTTCGTCGGGCAAATTTGTGGTATCGACGTCCATCAATTCAATAGAAATGTCTTCACACATCTCCATCTTACCAAAGGGAGAGAATCTATGATTTATGATGTATCACCAATAATAGAACGTTGAAATACATTTCTCCATGACCACTTCTTCATCATTCGCTCTCCGCTGATTTGTGCTTCACATAACACTTATTTTCCTCTACATTGCTATCCATTCACGCATCATAAAAAAGTACGGTGATAAATATTCGTCATTCACTGTGGGATAAAACTTGGACGGTTTTGGAGGTCCATGCTGCACTCGTTGACCATGTTTCACAGAAGATAAATAGACAATTCGTCAATAATAATGCTGAGATTCTATGCTTATAACCTACCTTTAAAAAAACAATATTTGTTCGGCATTATAGCATTATAGACGAGCACAGTTAAGAAGGAAGACGTTAAGGCAAGCAAATAATTTACAAAAACAATTACTAGAGATTCTTATAAAGTTTACCATAATGTATGATAACTCTTTTATATGTATCAATTATTCAGTCTGCCGTTTTTTTTTTCTCTTCCTTTCTCTGTCTCTGTCTCAAAAACGAAGGATTTGCAGACATATATTTATATAGACTTTTCTCCTAGTTCTGGTGTCAGGAAGGCTTCCCCAAAGTATTTCTGCTACAATATGAATATAGGTCATCCGCAGACAGACTGTTTGGCAGCTCTTTAGTGTGGCTAGTCGTCCGACTGCTTCAAGCTGGGATCGAAACTCGATTGATCTGGCATAAGTCGAAGAACCTACCCCTAAGCTATCGGCCCACGCTAGAGAGAAAGGGAAATTTTAACGTTTTCTATATTCAGTAGCCTGAAGTGAATTCATACTTGAAGAGCAATCTGTTAATAGCAGTACCAGCCACCATATATATATATATATATATATATATATATATATATATATATATATATATATATATATATATATATATATATATATATATATATATATATATATATATATATATATATATATGACAGAAGTAGAACAATTTCTATCATATGTATATCATTGCTTGATCCGGCTTCGAATGCTTCAGTTCGAGCGGCTTGGTGATAGTAATCGTGGCTCCGGTTACAGAGAACTTCAGTTGAGTTCCACCACGGAATATGTGAGCGAGTGGCGCTATATTGAGTCTGAGGCCCGTTGGAATTGTTGGTATGGTGTGTGCTTGACAGCCTAACTATCAGGGTTTCAATTCTCGGTAGTGGCTGCGCACTGCTGATGAGTCCCAAATATCGGACGAAACGGCCGTCCAGTGCATTCTGCTGAAGTTTCATTCAGACTCAATGGATTACTTAATTATATATGTAAGGTGTATTGCGGCAACAAGAATTCTCTTAAACAGTTTTTGTTAAATGACATGGACATGTCCTCTCTATCAGTTCATCTATTAAATCGTTCAAATTTCTGAATAAGTTGTTTTGTTTTATTATATATATATATATATATATATATATATATATATATATATATATATATATATATATATATATATATATATATAATTGCATGCGTACACACGCGCACTTATACACACACACGCATACAAACACACGTTTATATCTCTTAAAATTAATGGTTTTTTTTTCGATCTCGACAATACTACTGTAAACGTTGTTTCGTGAGTATACGTGTTTTAGATGACATCCTAGTCTATTTACAACCGATGAAATTAATGTCTACTGGCATCGATCATCTAAAGTCTCAGAATAGAACATGCCGGCTATGAAATGCATTTTCTTTATTTTACTATGTAAACATAAAACGGATGAAAGTGCGGACGAGAAGGAAGGGTCATAAAAAGATCGAACGAAATAAATATAAAGGAAAGCAAAAGTCAACAAAACCTAGAAATTAAGTGAATGCAAAGAAAAGAAATGCAAATGCAAAATGCAATTAATTTAAATGATGGAATGAAAAAAAAGGAACAGAACAAAAGCCATTAATAAGTAGAAAAAAATGATTAATTACTGAATGGAGTGAGAATCGAAAGAGAGAAAAGATAAAGAAAATTAATCTTTCCGCTCTCCCATCATTCATGAACCCCCTACCAACAGAATATATTTCTGTTACCAACCCGCTGATTGGGACTCGTTTCACGACTTCCTTCGCGAAATTCTTTGGAATTATGTTTTTAATCATCCTGTTAAAAAATATGCCAC
>OZ038493.1:27243802-27313802 GCA_964036315.1 Acanthosepion esculentum | reverse complement strand
TATAAAAGTATATATATATATATATATATATATATATTTAGTTTACGAAAAACTAGGTAATCCGTATGGGTAGACCCAATGAGGATAAAATCCAGTGAATAAAATTTATGAAATCTCTAAGTATAGAAAAAAACAACGCCTATTCCAATGGAAGTCAATGACACTTTATTACAACTTCTTTTTCTCTTTTTTTCTCTCTTTTTCTTTTTTTCTTTTTATGCTTTTTGGTATATCCCCTTCCGATATCATATATAACTTCCGTTAACAGATTTAAAGTGTCACTGTCTAGATTTCAGCGAAAATTTAAATTTGAAACAATAGAAATGTTACATCTAACTCAATGCTGTCTCTCTACCCCCTACACTGACCCCACTTCGTTAATTTCCTTATTATTGCCCGTCATAAATGTGTAAATTTATTTTCATTTTTTCATTTCAAGATTTGGAAATAAATCTGATGATCCACTGTCCTTTAAAAGGGCTGTGGTGAAATAATTTATCATATGGAACCTTAAAGTAATCTGTTTTTATATATATATATATATATATATATATATATATATATATATGTGCGCGCGTGCCTGTGTGTGTGTGTGTGTGTGTTGATTTCGTTGATTGTGTGTGTGTGCACGCGCACCATAGCGTATGATGAGTAAATTGTCGCCATTTTATATATTTTTTTTAATTCGGCGCATGCGCGTTGTTTGTTTTTGCTTTAGTCGACTACACAGTATATTAGCACCAATTAGCTACGTCTGAAATTTGGAAACCACATGCTGTACTGATTGGCGTTTGCGCAGGAAGTTCCAATACTAACATTTCCGAGTGTTTGGCTGCAGAGGATTGTGAGATTGAATTTGTTTTTATATCATCTGGAGGTAATTTCATTTTAAATTGATAATTTAATTTAAATTTAAATATGTTACTCTTTAACTATCAATATTGATAAATAAAATATTAAAATTAGAAATATTTTTTTGATATTTAAACCCTTATGTCATCACCTAACCTTAAACATTAACTGTGATATTTAAGGAAAAATTTAAATAGATTTAAATATAAATATCTGTAAATATTTGAAAATATATGTGTAAGTATTGATATATGAATATACATAGGTACCACCTGTGTATATCGATACATGTGTATGTGCCTATGTGTGTAAGTGCACATGTAAATGAACGTATCTATATGTGAGATTTACATAAGTGTATGTGTGGTTTATATATATATATATATATATATATATATATATATATATATATATATATATATATATATATATATATATGATAAAACAAAATCTTTAATATTGCCTTCAAATATTACTCCATCTTAATTTAAAACCTAAACTTTAAGTAAAAAATATTACCCATCTAAAAATAGTCGCAAATTACATTCATGAATTAGATTAAAACTGATAGAAATGTTACCTTAACAGTCATTTACAATATTAAAAGATTACTATCAGTAAACTGTTATATTTTAAATAATTTTTTTGATGTACTTCCTATGAATATGTTTTTCAATATACTATTTATCTCATATTATTTCCCTAAATTATTTGTAAAAGAATTAAATATTTAAATTGCTAGCAAATATCAAATTAATTTCTTCGGTGATTTTTTAAACATTTAAATTACTATCAAAATTTAATTTCTTTTTTTTTTTACATAAATTGCTAAAAATTAACACCCTTCCTCTTTCTTCGTAAAACCTAATTATATCTTCTTTCTCTTTACTTCCCCCTTCTTTCTTTTTTTTATTTTTTCTCTTCTCGCTCTTGCCTGTCAATATATCACTTCCGTTAAGTTAACCCAAGAAATAGGTCAATGTCTTGTCCCTCCTCCCCTAATACTAAGTATGATAGATAGAAATATTAAAATAAACCCTCTCTAAACTCGATCATGTCTCGCACACCACTCCTCACTACCCTCTCTGTTAAATTACATAAACTTAATACTAACCGTCAAAATTGCAAATTTTCATTTCATTTTTCGTTTCACTTTTTTGGAAGTGAAGTCTGACGATCCAGCCTCCTTTAAAAGGGTTATGGTGAAATACATTATTACATGGAGCCTTAAAGTGGTCTGCTTTTCTTTAATACACACACACACACACACACACACACACACACACACACATATATATATATATATATATATATATATATATATATATATATATATATATGAATGAAGAAATATAGTTTTAAAGTCTGCTATATTTATGGGATAAAGTGCTCAATATCAGAGATAGAGCGTGTGTAAATATAAAAGTGAACATAGAAGTCAACACTTAGAGGCGACGGTCTCTTTCATGTTAGATGCAATCGTCAGGCCACGAGTGCTGGAAGTGGTTTATTTGTTTACTTGTGTCAAATTATTTTGCTTGTTTTTATTTAATTTATTTTTGTTTTCATCCTTTATATTTATTTTATTTTTATTTTTTATTTTGATCGGTGTTTTTATTAACGTAGTAAAAACTTGTTTATATAGCTTATTGTGGGTAGTCTATTATGGCGGCTATTTTACCGGAAGTCGTTTATTTGTTCATTTATTTGGGTCAAATTATTTTGTTTGTTTTTATTTTTTATCTTATACATTTATTTATTTATTATTTTTATTTTGATCGGTGTTTTTATCAACGTAATAAAAATAAAGAAATAAACGACTTCCGGTAAAATATCTGCCAAAATAGACTACCCACAATGCACCACTGCCCCGTATATATAAATAGCCGAGAAAAATAACAGCACTCGTGGCCTGACGATTGCATCTAGCATGGAACAGACTGTCGCCTCTAAGTGTTGACTTCTATGTTCACTTTTATATATATATACATATATGTTCTTTATATTCATTCTCGTACAAATACACATGGGAAATTATCTATCTATGTGTCTCCTTTCAGTTATGGTTTTATGCCTTGCTTGTCAACTAACCAAGGTAACGGAAAGACAGAAATGACATATTTGCCTAATTATTGCTTGGCCGTCTTCCTTTTCTCTTAGAATTGTGACTGGTTCTGCTGAAGCCTTCAACATTATAATCAAATTATGCGTTTCGTTCGTCTGGAGGATCAACTCTAAGGATTGCCTTCTTACGTCGAAATCATAAGGAGGATCCACTATACAATTTTCAAAACCCCCCCAGACCAAGTGGGAATATCGTTAGTACGCAGGGGGCTACAAAGAGTGAATGTGGGAGAACAAACTGAGCATAGGGAGGTTTGAGGAAAGGATACAAGATGAACGGGCTTCAAGTAGATAGATGATGATTGACGTTGTATTTAAATCTTTGAAGATTGCATTTGTCAGGGAAGCAAACAGAAGGGGAAAAATAAACTATCGGAGTAGAAGTAGGGGTTACATTTAAGTATTTCAATAGTAAACGGGCGGGACTTAGATACCAATCTAGAAGCATGTTTAAACTCATTTAGTCGGGGCACCAGGGTAGAAAGCTCGTCAGGGAAGTTGCCATGAAAATATTTGTAGAAAAAGACAGAGAAGCTACCTCACATCGGTGAGACAGGGACTGAAGTCGAGATGCCACATAAGGATCTACTATATTGCAGATACTTTTTGGATTTTGTGAAGAACGTCTAGATGAATAGCAGGAACATCAGATCAGATATCGTAGTAGTATTCAATGCACGGACGAATGGTAGATTTGTAAATGTGCAAAAATTTTGACACGACATCGGTGGAAAGCAGGAAGCTGTGAGGTAATTCTTATAGACTTTAGAGAGTACTGGAACTCGCTCTGGAGTACATTTCTTTAGGACAACGGTTGGGATTGTGTCACCACCAAATGGCGTATGGGTGTTTAACTTAAAAATTACGTCTGAGACCATTAATGTGGTAATGCACATATCAGTTCTGAGGGGTGGGGAATCACGTGTGGGTACTCCAGATGAGACGAGTATTGAGTTGGAAGAGAATTCCCGAGCAAAGAATTCATCCTTATCTACTGTAGATGCCAGGAGGTCAAGATGATTCAGTAGAGAAGGAATTAAATATTTGCTTTTGTTCAGCACAGATTTGCATAGGCGCCCATCATACATACATACATACATGCATACATACATACATACATATATATGACTGTGTGAATACAAGTTTCATTAAAGATGACTGACAAGGTATTGCGATTAAGCATTTTATTCAGTTTTTCTTGTGTTCATATAAGTGATTACTTCTCTGGATATAAAATGTGTAAAATTTGTCGCAATATCCAGTATATCCGTGCGCAATATTTACATTATTCGGACTATTGTGCTCATCTTTGGCGCCATATTTATTACAACGGTTCGGCCGTTGTACGCTCCGGCATTCTTCAGGTGGTTGTCAGTTCAACATTCCAACCACCTAAAGAAGGCCGGAGCCTACAACGGCCGAAACATTGTAATAAATATGGTGACAACGATGAGGACAATAGTCCGAATAATGTAAATAGTGTACATAATAACTCATCTCAAATATAGACAGATATCCGAGCGCATATGTCTATTCTGTTTTGCCCTTTTTTCAAGGATGATATCTTTTAAATGCAAACATTTTTCTATATGTATCGGAGGTGATTGGAATTTTTTTTATTTTTAACTATTTTCCAGACACGGTCAGCTCAACGTGGCCGTGTTCATAGTTGATGTTATTGTGTGTTGGCTTTTGATTTTAATAATACTGGCATGTTTACAGTTCAAATGACCGAATTATATTAAGACCAAAATATATATCATCATCAAAACTGTTTTGATTTGAGATGAATTAACGTTCTCTCATCTTCATTGATATTGTATACTACTTCGAAAATATTTTGCCAGCCTTTTGTGTCGTCTGCAAGTCTGCAGATTTGTTGCAGATCTTCCTTGATTGTAAACTTCTCCAAGGAAAAAGTAGATTTGTCTGCCTTCTTCAATGAATGTCTCAATCGAGCGTTGTGACTAAGGTGGTAAATCTGTTTCCCTAATGTTTGCATTCTCTCTCTAAACATATCAGCTGGTGTTTGTTTTTGCCGATGTTTCTGTTCAGACCAGATCCAATTTTGTCTCTTTTAAGCAACACACGTCCACTTAGTACTTTTCTATGTCTTTCGCTAACTGTTCTTACTTCTAGCTCCGTATCAAGCCCCATACATTGAAAGTTCCAACTGAAAAGATAATAACGTTTTAAGTTCAATTGCATTTTGTGAATATTATACAACGTCTTAAATAAGTAGTTACTGCGTAGAAGTAACTAGAACAGCCATTACTTACTCCACCAATAAAAAAAAATATATATAGCGAAACATTATTTCCTTAAAAATTACGAACCATATAATTCAAAATATATCATAGCTGCTGCGAATGCATATGCTGTACAAACAACAAAGATTTCAACATATATTAAATCACGTTTATTTACAGATATATATATATATATATATATATATATATATATATATATATATATATATATAAGTGAACATAGAAGTCAACACTTAGAGGCGACAGTCTGTTTCATGCCAGATGTAATCATCGGGCCATATATATTTATATATATATATATATATATATATATATATATGTGTGTGTGTGTGTGTGTGTGTGTGTGTGTGTGTGTGTGTGTGTGTGTGTGTTGAAGTCAACACGCAATGGCGACAGACAGTTTTATGCTAGATGCAATCAACCAGGCCTGATGATTGCGTCTAGCATGAAACAATCTGTACCATCTGAGTATTGACTTCAATGTTCGCGTTTACATACGCTCTATCACTGATATTGAGCACTTTACCCCATAAATATAGCACACCTTAAAATTATATTTCTGTACATATATATATATATATATATATATATATATATATATATATATATATATATATATATATATATATATATATATATATATATATACAAACACACACACACGATGAAATAGATTATGTCCGACAATTATTTAATAAGTTTTCTGTTGAAAAGTTATTTTTTATAGATAAAAATTATTTAAGCAGGGCTCCTAGATGTGGTGTAATGGTTAAAAATCTTGTCTTGCTAGATCAATTTCAACTGATTAGTGAGTTCGATCCTCACTGGGTGCCTCATCAACTCTAACTTACAACAACGCAAATGATTTCGGTTAAAGCATGATGATTCCAGGTGAAGATTGACGCCTGTCAAATATTCTTGTATTTATAACAACCCGACCAATGTTCGCGATCCCAGAAATTTAATGTAAATTCTATAAGACAGAGATATCAGAAGTAACCTGACTATACGACAATGTCTAGATGCTGAGTGGTAAAACTGGTCTTTAGCTGAAAAAGCGGGATTCGGTTCTATATTATCCAATCTGAAACGAAAGGTGTCTGTCATTTTATAAACTTCCAGCTCACGAGCAAAAAACGAAGGCATTATGTGTGCTGTGGTATTTCCTGACAACATCTCCCTTCGAATCGATTTGCAACTTCGCAGCTAAGATTTACGATGTTCACACAGACAGCCATGTTTATTTAGTGCGATGGCTCGGCACTCTTTTCAGACGTGTTCAGATTATATTCTCACTACTCATATTCGAGACATCATGGTGAAATAGCTTATTTCTTAGCGACATAAACACATTATAAAAATTAATCTAAGAAAATATAAATATTGGTGTAAGGTATGAGAAATAAAATATAACCAAAAAACATTGATGCGCTTATACGCACATGCGTTAGTAGCAGAAGAGACGCTGAGAATCTTCGTTTAAAAAAATATACAGAAGAGCTTAAAAATTAAGAACAAACATCTAATTCCTTCCCCTTTCTCTGGCCAATCCTATTTTTTTTACTACCCCTTAAGCAACGGAAGATTTTTCTGCCGGGCCATGAAGAATTCAGATTACTGTCACACACAAAAACAATGGTATATATAGTTCGATCCTCGTTGGGAGATCCACATTTTCGGTCGTTTCAGCCACTTCTGAACTCTCATTAAATAATCATTTCAGCCACTTAGACGTGGTTAAATGGTTAGCAAGTTTGTCTCGCTAAATAAATTACGACATTATTTTCATTTTTTTTATAATACATCAGTCAATAATTTTTTAATGCTGTTAGAGCCTGAGGGATCTATTTTCACAGTCTGGGATATCTAATAACAAAAGTGATAAACTAAAAAGAAAACGAGTCTGAATTAAATCAGCTAATATATATATATATATATATATATATATATATATATATATATATATATAATTCTTAATAAATTTCAAATTCGCAGATCTCTCTTCGTCCGTATGTGCAGACGCACCGATTTATTCCACTTTGACATATATTTTCCCTATACATATATATATATATATATATATATATGTGTGTGTGTGTGTGTGTGTGTGTGTGTGTCTGTGTCTGTGTCTGTGTATGCGTGAACGTGTGTATGTGTATGTGTGTGTGGGTGTGTGCAAATATATTGAAAAATAGGAAAGAGTCGTTAGGTTAATAATCCGAAGGTCTTTACTATTTTTGTTTTTATTTTTTTTAAAAAGTGCTCGATACACAAGTAGAGCCTATATTATAATTATTTTTTTTAAAAATATGATTCCATAAATTAAAGGACATAGTTCTGTTCCATCCTCAAGCGAATCTTAGAATAACTAACTTTGAAACTTAAGGTAGGGTATTCATTTTCACTGAAAATGAATACCCTACCGCTCTTATTGAAATGATTGGTTTTCGCCATATCCATAGAAACTATTATTACAAATATATATGCTTAGAAAGCTCCGTAAATGTCAAAATTAGTTATTCCAAAATTTGCTTGAGGATGAAACAGAACTAGTTACTTCAATTTAATTTCTATAATTGAATAGGAAGATTTTAGTTTCGGTTTTTGAAATATGGTAGTTCCTATGTAGCGATGGAATCATTTTTTAAAAAATCATTATAATACATATATATATATATATATATATATATATATATATATATATATATATATATATATATATATATATATGTATATACAGGGTTGCAATAAAGTCACTATACAGTTACATATAATAAAACGCAAAACATTGAAGCAGATCGCTTGCAGTTTGGAAAGTATCGGTAACTAATGTACTATTGTTGACCATAGCATTTTAGTTAAATTAACCAGAATTAACCAGAAAGATTTAAATAATAAATTTCTGAACTGTTGCTTAATTGTTATTTTAAGTAACTCTGTAGTGACTGTGTGTTGCCACTATATATATATATATATATATATATATATATATATATATATATATATATATATATATATATATATATATATATATATACAAGTATAGTAATGGTACAGGCCGAACTAAAATTCCAATAACCAAAAACATTATACTTAAAAGAGTACTCATTACAGAGTGGAACAAATAGTATTTATTCAAAAATTATAGCATAAGCATGTAATAGCATCGCTACAAAAATAGCCTTTTTGTGTTAACACTTCTAGTATCTTGTCAAGTGACGGTGTTGATTTCAGAATAAAGAGTTTTGAGTTTTACCCTTTATTTTGAAATCCGGTTATTCCGGTTGAGTTTAAATATTTCTGGATAGTTTTAATTTATCTTAATGTTAACGTTCTTTCCATGACTAAATTTTTATCAACAGCACATATTGTCTTCCTTTGTTCGTTCTTTCGCTTTTTCTCTTTCTCCTTTTACCATTTTTTTAAAAAATCTTTATTCATATACTTCTTTTTCCTCTTCGTTTTTCTATTCTCTTCTTGTCTATTTTTTCTTCTTTTTCTTTGGAGTTATGACATGTTGTCTTTTAATTTTTCTTAACACTGATATTTCTATTTCTTCTTTTCCTTTTCTTGTCTTCTTATCCTCTTCTCTTTGCTTTTACCGGTTTCTTCTTCTTCTTCTTCTTCTTCTTCTTCTTCTTCTTCTTCTTCGAATTCTTCTTCTTCTTCGAATTCTTCTTCTTCTTCTTCGAATTCTTCTTCGAATTCTTCTTCTTCTTCTTCTTCTTCTTCGAATTCTTCTTCTTCTTCTTCTTCTTCTTCTTCTTCTTCTTCGAATTCTTCTTCTTCTTCTTCTTCTTCTTCTTCCTCTTCGAATTCTTCTTCTTCTTCGAATTCTTCTTCTTCTTCTTCGAATTCTTCTTCGAATTCTTCTTCTTCTTCGAATTCTTCTTCGAATTCTTCTTCTTCTTCGAATTCTTCTTCTTCTTCTTCTTCGAATTCTTCTTCTTCTTCGAATTCTTCTTCTTCTTCTTCTTCTTCTTCTTCTTCGAATTCTTCTTCTTCTTCGAATTCTTCTTCGAATTCTTCTTCGAATTCTTCTTCTTCGAATTCTTCTTCGAATTCTTCTTCTTCGAATTCTTCTTCGAATTCTTCTTCTTCTTCTTCTTCTTCTTCTTCTTCTTCTTCTTCGAATTCTTCTTCTTCTTCTTCTTCGAATTCTTCTTCGAATTCTTCCTTGTATGGAAACCCTTTATATATATCGTTTCCTTTCATAGTGTTTCTTATTATGCCTTTTACAAAAAAAAAATTAATAAAGAAAAAGAAAGTGATATGTCATAAGTAGCATTTCTATTTAGAATCGTTAATAACCATCTTTGTCCATTTACCTGGCGAGATGCATTCGCATCGAAACAAAAATGCATCGTTGTCGTGAGTACTTGCTTATCTCCGTATATAACAACTTTATAGTATATATATATATATATATATATATATATATATATATATATATATATATATATATATATAGACGGGGAGCATTCAATAAATAAGGAGAAATCTTTCGGTATAAGAAATTCAAATACAGATAGAAGCTTACTCAATTTTTATTTTTTTTGTTTTCTTCTTTTTCACATGGATTTAATTTCTTTTGTAGATTACTGCATTCACTTGTTTCGAAATGTTTACTCAGGGAAAACGATGAATCAGCCATAGCACGCAAGGGGTTACAGAGGATTTGGAGCGAGAGCAGTTAGGAGTGATAGAGGAAATAATGAGGAGAAGGATAGTGGATAGATCAATGCAACTGGAGATGTCGATTGACGTTACATTTGAATATTTGGAGATTATAGTTGTCAGAGAAACAGGAATAGGGAAGGGAGTTCCATAGGGATCCAACTTTCCTTGTGGTGGATGAAGCAATTGACTCAATGTGTTTATTCCATCTCAGGTCAGCGGACAGTGTGAGACCGAGTAGCCGCAGAGAGGAGTTCTCGAGAAGTTGAGCTTCAGACATTCTAATGGGATGCAGGGAAGGATCCCTGTGGATATTAATAGAGAGCAGTTTTGTTTTTGTGGCATTAAAGTTAACCAGCCAATTCCTGCCCCAGTTCACAACCGATTGAAGGTACTTTTCGAGACGAACGGCCAGGTTAATTTTGTCAGCGACACTAGATTTGTTTCTAAGACAGGAGTAAGTTGTGGTGTCATCCGCGTGGATGCCAACTTGGGAATCTATGGCGTCAGGAAAATCATTTATGAATATAAGGGACAGAGTAGGGCCTAGAATGGAGCCTTGCGGAACACCTGCGTTCGTGGGATAGGAGCTGGAGGAGAATCCGTTGAGAACGACCCTCAATTCACGGTTTGACAGGAATGATTGTATTAGGTCAAACAATCGACCTGTAGTACCATAGCCCTGAAGCTTGCGAAGAAGGCCGGGATGCCAAACCCTATCAAACGCCTTAGAGATGTCAAGGTCCACGGCGCGAGCTTCTCCGTTATTATGAAGAACTTGGTAGACAAATTCAGTGATGGCCGTAAGAACATCAGCTGTAGATCGGGCAAAGCGGAATGCATATTGGTTGTCTGAGAGCAGATCATGTGATGTAAGGTGGTTAACCACTTCGATGTTGATGAGGGTTTCGAAGACTTTGCCAAAGAGGGGTAGGAGACTGATAGGACGGTAATTAGAAGGGTCGGAGGGGTCGCCAGAGTTCTTAAAGACAGGAACAATGGTTGAGGACTTCCAGCAGTCAGGAAAACAAGATTCCTTGAGGCAGTATAAGTAGTATAATTTAGAGAGGGCGGGCGCCAATTCAGGCGCGCATTTCTTCAAGACAATGGCTGGTATTCCATCACCACCACTAGCCTTGTGGGGGTCTAAATTAGAGATAATGCCCAATGTAACCCGTTCAAAAGAGCTTCAGTTCAGAGAGATTTGAGTTGAAAGAAAATTTACGAGTAAAGCTTTCAGCCTTGTCGGCAGAGGACGTCGGAACTTCAAACTGGTTGAACGGAGGAGGTATCGAGAGTTTGCTATTGTTCAGAATGCTCTTGCAGAGACGCCAATAATCCTTGGAGCCGAATTTGCGAGATGCGATGCGTTCCCTCATCCGAGCAGCAAATAGAGACTTAGCTTCGTTGAGGATACGCTTACACTCGTGGAAATAGGTGGAAGAAGTGGTTCCTATGCGCAATGGCGGCTGAGCAAGCAGCGGAGAACCAAGCGAAGGAGCGCGATTTGAGCTTGAATTTCCTTGAGGGGATGAAAGCGTCGATTCCAGCTTTAACCCCAGAGATTTCATCCTCGGTTAAAGCTGGAATTGACGCTTTCATCACCTCAAGTAAATTCAATGTCACTTCCCACGGATTTCTTCTCATATATATATATATATATATATATATATATATATATATATATATATATATATATATATATATATATATTAGGTTGGTGCAAAAATAATGTCGTTTTCTCACATGAAGTTTAACCTCAAAAAACGACATTATTTTTGCACCAACCTAATATATATATATATATGTGTGTGCGTGTGTGTGCGCGCGCGCGCGTGTGTGTGTGTATTAAATATATTTTCTGTTTATACGTTATTTTTATAGGTATAATTTATTTAATTAAAATCTCTGTTTTGTAATTAAACACTATGAATTACATCTACGGACCTAAATCTTCGAGAAATTTTGTAGAAAGTATCGTCTGGTTTGCAAAGTCCGAATTACTGTTTAATTCGGATTTTGTAAACTAGACTCTTCTTTGTGGCTAAACGTTTAACTGCACGTCAGATCAAAGAACCTTTCTCATAATGGTTACAAGTTCGATTCCGGGCGATGAGCTCATATTTTCTACGAATTATCTCGAACATTCAAGCTGGTAAATGTAATTAAACTGTTTAATTAAAATATGCTTCAATAGCTTGTAGTGATTTCCTAAGCGTAAATTACATGTGGCACAAGGTCGAAATTCATACATATATACATATATAAAATACATCTGTAAAGAGACAATATGATTGAGGACAAAATGAAAAATTTTCTTTATAAAAACATGTTTCAAAATAAAAATTCTAACATTTGCTTCCATAAAATATATTACAGGCTTGCTAGATCTATTACGACTGAGTAGCGAGTTCGATCCTCACTGAGTCCACCGGAAAACGAAACTTGTCGGTAAAGACAAGTTTTTCATTGATCTTTATGCACACACAAATATTATATTGGTAAGTTCATCCACAGCAAATATGTGCTCTGGCTCGTGAGACGTTTCAACATTGGCAGAACGTCTATTATCACAGTGTGGGATGTCTACCAACAAAAGTGATGGAAAGAAAAAGAAAAAAAATCGAAAAGAAAATGATAAAAAAAAATTAAAATTACAAACGTCATTCTTCGTGTACATATGTAGTCGCACCAACATAACAAATTTAGCATGATGAAGTTCTAAAGGACGTCTGGCGGCAGAAGAAATCTTTATCCCCCCTCTCATTCATTTACCCAACTACACACACACACACACACACACACACACACACACACACACACACATACACACACACACACATATACACACATATAATATTTTCCTCAACCACACCCACACCCAAATACACACACACACACTCCCCCCACACACACTTATATATATATATATATATATATATATATATATATATATATATATATATATATATATATATATATATAATTATAATTTAAGCTCTACTTCTGTATGAACTGTTTTTAAAAAAAATAAATACTAAAAAACTAAAGAACCACGGATTATTTATCAACGTGTCCTTTCCTATTTTTCTACATATTTGCACACACACACACACACACACACACACACACACACACACACACACACACACACACACATATATATATATATATATATATATATATATATATATATATATGCATCTTACTAATGTGATATAAGATGAAATATTTTGAGATCAAAATATACGCCTGCGAAGGAGATCATTGCCTGAAACGTAATATAGAGTAATAGGGACATTTTAAACAGAATTATTAAAACAAAATAAAATAAACTTATTATTTACACACACACACTGTCATGTCAAATACGTGGCATATTTTTTCCGACTCAAAATAATATCTGTCTAAAATACCTCAAATATTTTATCCTTTTCCGTCACCATTGATTTTCTATTAAGCGACGTGTAAGTAAGTCATTTCCGCTGAGTTCGTTCTCTGTTGTCTCGTAATAAAAACAATATACAAACCAGATTTTTAAAAAAAATGTCTTTAAAAGCAAAGAATGTATGTTTTTGTACATTTGGGATATCATAAGTATTTAAACTAAAGCGAGAACCATTATATATATATATATATATATATATATATATATATATATATGTATATATATGTGTGTGTGTGTGTGTGTGTGTATAAAAGAAAAAGAAAAATTACAAGGGGGAAAAAGACTGTCAGGGAATATTACCTTCCTTTCTCAACTTTATAAACTTATTACGTCGGTTCCAGTCACCAGATGGCACTTCTGTTTCAAAACGCTGCGTAATATATTTTTTGTAACTGACGATCTCTTCAGGAATTCTAACAAGTAAAATAAAAGTAAGACCCTCTTCCTCTCTCCTTAAACACCCCCACCGCACACACAAAAACACACGCATCAATCTATATTTTATCATATATATATATATATGTGTGTACACACACACACATATATACATATATATATATATGTGTGTGTGTGTGTCTGTGTCTGTGTGCATGTGTGTGAGTGAGAGTGTGTGAGAGTGTGTTCCTGTCTGAACACTAATACATTTCATAACTTTTTCCATTTCCGGTGCTTGTTTACATTAGTATTCAATTTTCTTCTTTTTATTTATACAAATTAAAATGCGTTTCTTAACTGTTTGAAGATCATTTTTATCTTTTAATCATACTACAGTATATTCCTGCCTATTAGTACCCTAACTTATCCCCCTATTAACCCCTTTACTTATCCCCTATAAGTCCCTTACTTATCCCCCTATTAGCTCCTTATCCCCCAATTAGCCCCTTACTTATCCCTCTATAATCCCCTTTACTTTTCCCCCAACTAGCCCCCTTATTTATTCTCCTATTAGTCCCCTTACTTATCGGGTATTAGCCCCTTTACTTATCCCCTACTAGCCCCCTTACTTATCTTCCTATTAGCCCCCTTAATTATTCCCCTATTAATCCCTAACTTATCACCCTATTAGCCTATTATCTATTAATACTGTTTTTGTTAGTATTAACTTCTTTAAAAATAGCCAAATATATATTAATTTCCTTTTCTAAGAGTATTAAGATGTTTATATTAATAATATTTAAAGCTTTCTTCACATTTTGTCGCATGAAATCATTGTTCATATATATATATATATATATATATATATATATATATGTGTGTGTGTGTGTGTGTGTTTATATATATATGTGTGTGTGTGTGTGTGTGTGTGTGTGTGTGTGTGTGTGTGTGTGTGTTTATATATATATATATCGGGTATAATAGCAAAATTGAACAAATTATGAAAAAACAAATTTTTTCCATTTATTTTATTATACTCTGATGTATCTATCTTTACATATTGCTATCTAACAACATGAAAACGTTATAAATGACAAGAAGAAAACTGTAATAGTTGCCGACGCGTTTCGTCTAATGTGGAAATGCGTCGGCAACTATTACAGTTTCCCTATTGTCATTTATATTTATAAATATTGTTTATTCTACGGGTTAACTCTGAGAATTCTCTCTCTCTCTCTCTCTCTCTCTCTCTCACACACACACATACACACACACATACACACACACATATATATATATATATATATATATATATATATATATATATATAAGTATAGTCTTAAGATGTGCTATATTTATGGGATAAAGTGCTCAGTGATAGAGCGTGTGTAAATATAAATTCAACATAGAAGTCAACACTTACAGGCGACAGTCTGTTTCATGCTAGATGCAATCTTTAGGCCATATATATCTATATATATGTATATATATATATATATATATATATATATATATATATATATATATATATATATACATATATATATATATATATATATACATATATATATATATATATATATATATATATATATATATATATATATATATATATATATATATATGTTTGTGTAGAGAGAGACAGAGACAGACAGACTGATAGGCATATTTTAAGCATAAAGATAACAAGAAATAAATAAATAGAAAGAATTTAATAGACGGAGTTAGACAAATAGATATAAAGCTATTTTTAAACAGACAGGCAGATAGATAGATAGATAGATAGATAGATAGATAGATAGATAGATAGATAGATAGATAGATAGATAGATAGATAGATAGATAGATGACTGTCACACAGAGAGACAGACAGATATATCGAGAAAAAAGAATGAAACAAATAAGCGGAGTGAGTCTTCAAACAAGTATAATGTAGATAGATAGATAGATAGATAGATAGATAGGAATAGTGAGATACATAAATAGATATATAGATAGACAGACAGATAGCCATAAAGACAGACAGACGGATAGATAGATTATAAAAGTAAAGGTAACAAGAAAGAAAGACTCAAATAATTGTCTGAGTCATCCAAATAGACATATAACTATTATTATTAAATAGATAGATAGATAGATAGATAGATAGGTAGGAATATTGAGATCGATTTATAGCTTGATTATTATGATAGATTGATAGATATGTATATTAAGATAGATAGATAGATATAGGTAGATTTCCCAAATACGTCTAAGTAATGAGGTCGACGTCTCTACTCAAATGTATAACTGTAAATTGTGACAATCATTTATGATTGGTTAAGCTAATATTTCGCGACGAATCTTATTTCTGAACACTGTGAAATTTACTGACGTTATTTACTCGCCTGTTGGAACAAATATTGTTAAAAGCAGACACTAAATGAAACCAGATGGATTTAAACTTATTAGGATGATCTTCCCGAATTTAATGGCCGGGTTAGACAAAGCCGAATTCTCTATTATTGACCTACTCATGATATCTTCTAAATTTGCAACCTCGAAGCAACATCTATTCATTTTGAATCTTATCTGCATGATCTGCTAGTCCTCATTGAATGTATCAGAGTTACCTCCTCCTAAATTTTGAAACCACTACTCGGTGGCGCTCTTGAATACCATATATACTCAACAAGATCTGGTCACGTTTTAAATTTTCCAAGGACTTGTGAATAAAACTGGTATAAACAGTAAACCCTAAAAATGGTTTTGTAGAATTTCATAAAAATAAGTGAGTGGGGGTAACTGATGTAAAAGACAAATTGTTTTACCCAGACTTTCTAAAAAAAAATGCAAAACAACAAAAAAAAAAATCATCGTTAGAAACAAAAAGGGTACTTAATTATTTCGCCAGGAAATTTTTCTCGTCGGAGTCGATCCCTCAAATCTACAAATCAACCATTCACCCTTGCATGGAGTATTGCTGCTATATATGGTCTGGAGTCCTTTATGTTTGTCTCAAGGTCCTTGATAAATTCCATAGATAGATATGCAATGTAATTGGTCCTGATCTGGCATCTCGTCTGAAGTCGGTCCCTCACAGACGTGCCGTCGCCTGCCGCTGTCTTTTTTACAAATACTTTCACGGTAACTGCTCCGATGAGCTGCTTTCGCTGGTTCCCAGTCTTCATGAATTTAAACGTACAACTAGGCTGCCATCTCGCTGACACCCTTTCACTATCGAAACTGTTAAATGTAGCCGTCTCTTCTACTCCAACAGCTTCATTTCTCGCACTTCTCGCTTGTGGAACTTCCTCCTATTTTCCTATTTCCCTGATAGCTATAATCTCTAACTATTCAAATGTACTGTCAATCAACGCCCCAGATGCCTTGATATATCCCCTATCTTTCCCTTCATCCTTTCCTCTATAACTCCTACTTGATCTCGCTCCAACTGTCTGTAACCCCTTGCCTGCTAGTGGCTTCCTGCCTTGCTTGGGGGTGAAACGCTTAAAAAAACTATCCTCCTATATGGCAGCACGTGCTAATTAATCTCCTCAAAGACGAAGAAGAAATTGGAACCAACAGAAATATGGTTCTACGAAATGATGCTGAAGATACAATGGACCAAAAATCTGACCAACGACAAAATTTCTGAGAACATGGAAGCGAAATGAAAACTTATACTTAACACCATGAAGAGACAGCTGAAATGCTAAGCGCATTAAATGAGGAAAGATGGCTTGTAAAATTTGATACTCTCAGGAAAATTGAAGGCAAGAAGGAAACAACGCATAGCATACTTAATGAGCTTGAATTTAATCTATCGTGGAACAGAGTTTTCGAGAATTAACAGAAATACATTATTTATTAATAGATACAAGGATGTTGTGGAGATCCATGATCGCCTACTTGAAGAAACACGATATATAAGAAAGTTACGCGTTTATCAGCACCTACTCATCAAGTAAGCGTTGTGAATGCAAGTGTTTGACAGTTTCATCCGCCTCAGAAAATAGATCCCCTATACACTTTTGCGCCGCGTACGAGTTTGAGGAATATCGAATCTCAGTACTGAGACTTGACGTCTCTGTTTCGATTAAATTAATTCAAACTGAACGTAGGTCTAAATATCTTATCTCATCCTGCTTCTCAACAGAGAGTATCAGCGTCGTTAAATCTTCAAATTCTGCATCCATCTTACCATGTCATGTCTGAAATTTTTTTTCTCACACCTACACTTCAGCTGTCTTCTGTTAGGAAAAAAAAAACTTTATCAAAATCTCGCAATTCGATGAGAATCTGACGAGAAGATTTAATTAGCCACCATTTCTTTTTGTAAGTAAATATCACTTATTCCATTAACATGACTGAAACATCCCGTATAAGATTTTGACAGGCCTTATTGATAGAATGTATCTGCTCAGGATGCTGTACAAACACACACACACACGCACACACACACACACGCACGCACACACACACACACACACCACAGAGAACCTCTTCTGCCTGCTATCAGCATGGCCGACGCTAGTCTCCAGGAAAGCAACACTATACGCCTTCCAAGTCACACGGTTTTCAGAGCACATAAAGTGGAGCGACTCCTTCGAACGAATGGCCGAATCTTCTGCAACGAATTTTGGGTCAATGTGTCGTTCCAGGAACATTTACTCAACAGAATCCATTTCGTACATTTACAAATCGGCTGTGCATTGAATACTGTTGCAATATCAGTTCTGGTGCCCCTGCTGTACATCTAGAGATTCTTGTCAAAATCCAAAGAAGGATCTGTAATGTAATGGATCCTGATCAGGCATCTCGACTTCAGTCAATTTCTCACCAACGTAAGGTGGGTTCCCTCTGTCTTTTCTACAAATAGTCTCATGGCAACTATTAGGATGAGATTTTTCTCGGTTCCCTGAATAAATGAATTTAAAAGTGCCAATTAGAATGGTATCTCAGTTCAACCGATTTAATGTTGAAATATCTAAATAAGAAAATTTTGTTTTGGTTTAATTATTCATTAAAGCATATCTCATGCATATTTTGTATATATCTTCATTGATTTTTAAGTATTCTGAAGAAATAAGCGAGATTCATGAATAATGAATCTGTAGAAAAACTATGAAGTAATGTAGATATTTAAGCGTGTGATGATAGTTGGTAGTATTGCTATATGTTTTCAAAATATTTTCTCTTTACAGGGTTATATTCGCTTTTGATAAGGCTTCCACTGGTGAAATTATATTATTATTGTACTGTAGATATTTGATTTGATAGATCTCTGTATATATATATATATATATATATATATATATATATATATATATATATATATATATATACTTTATTCGAAATTTATGATATAAATATGCTATAAAATCACTACAAACATTATTATTTGTTTTAACACGTCTGGTTTCTTATCAAGTGATGGTGTTGAATGTAGAATAAAGGATTTTAAAAGGTTCAAATCAAACAAACACCTCTCGCTAGGGTAAACACTGTTACATAAGCTGTAATGACCAATCAAAATACAAGTAAATGAGAATTTAAATAACTTGACAACGAACCTTGGTTATAATAATTAATGTTTAAATGTTAGTGTTAGTCTGAAATAGAAATTATTCTAACTAATTTATATTAAATTTTGCTATAAAACTGAAAATTAAAAATTACCAATTTTATATTTAATCTGTATTATGATTTTAAAAATTATAAAATTATTTAAAGAAAAAGATGATGAAAAATACATGTTTTGTTATGTAATTTGTTTTTAGTGAAAGGCCAAAAATTCAGTTAGAATAAACGTTAAAATCTGAATCTTCTATAAATACATTAATTAAGAGAGCTCGTTCATGTAATTCTCTATATGCCCCTTGTTATTTATGTCTTAATGAAAAATTTGTAATGATTAACTTTAAAGACAAGTTTTTTTAAATTCTCATTTACTTGTGTTCAACATATAAAGTTTTACTGTAGACTTGCTTAGTGATATTTTCAGTTTCAGTTTTCTAATAATATTAAGATATGCCTCATTAATTAATTTTTAGACAAATTTCTCTACTTATTCTTAATAGGAACCCCTCAAAATTAGTTTTTTCACATTCTTATTATTCCGAGTAATTTCGACATGAGCACGATGTTATCATCAGAGTCTTCTTTTTTATAAGAGATAATTGTTGTGTTCATCTGAAAACTACGCGTGAACTGAAAAACGCTTATGTACTGTAACATTTTAACTTTTATAATGTGGGAAACGTCATAGGAGGTAACTAAATGAAAACCTCCTGCTAATATATATATATATATATATATATATATATATATATATATATATATATATATATATATATATATATGATAGAAATTGTCAGGAGGATTTGATAATTATAATTAAGTAATTCATTGAGTCTGGAAGAAACCTCAACAGAATGCAGAAAGCACTGGAAGGCCGTTTCGTCCTATATTTGGGACTCATCAGCAGTGCGCATCCATTACTGAGAATTGAAACCCTGGCAGTTGAGTCATCAAGCAAACGGAGGGAACAGTCCTATGGTCACAGAGAATTGCAGTTGAGTTCCACCACGGAATATGTGAGCCAGCAGCGCTATATTGAGTCGGATTTGCTACCTCTTCGTCACCAAGCCCCGTTGGAGCAGTTGCTATGACGTTTGCTTGATAACTCAACTGTCAGGGTTTCTATTCTCGGTAGTGGATGCGCACTGCTGATGAGTCCCTCCCAAATATAGGACAAAACGGCCGTCCAGTGCTTTCTGCATTCTGTTGAGGTTTCTTTCAGACTCAATGAATTACTTAACTATATATATATATATATATATATATATATATATATATATATATATATATATATATATATATATATATATATATATATATGTGTGTGTGTGTGTGTGTGTTTGTGTGTATCGAGTTCATTCCGATTCTTCTTTGTCAGGAACATTGTTCAGACTATCGCCACTCAGTGTTGACTTTTATATTTATAACACGCTATCCCTGATTTTGAGCACTTTTAACCTTAAATATAACAAACCTTAAAAATATATTTGTATAATATCTCACAATGATATATATATATATATATATATATATATATATATATATATATATAAATCAATTACCTATATATGGCATACTACCACCTCCTTGTGTAGACGCCTGACATGAAACATATCAGATCAAAGCACAATAGAAATACACCTAGCCACCTAAGATTTACATGAACCCTTAAGTAAACTCCTGGTCGAAAAAACAAACATTCTATATAAATGAAATTACCGGAAACATCTTGCTGTGAAAGCGGCCCTGCATACAAAACAGCTCGTTCCTAATATCAACGTCACCTTATTCAGCAGTGGTAATGGAGCGTTGAAGTTTTCTAAAAACAATTGAAAGACGTGCATTTGTATTCCGCTAGTATTCAAAGCAACACAAAACAGATCTTTTACAGTCAAACATGAAGAGAAGTTAACAACCTAATCTTGGCCTGTCTATCTCCCCACGCAATAATTTTGATGCTTACTTGGATGAAATATGTTTTTCGCTATTATTCAATATCTGCCTACACATTTCTATGTCGGCTTTTGTTCATATCTCTGCGTTTACTCATGGAGACGACATCATATAGAGAACTACGTCAGCCGTCGTTGATATTTATTCGAGTACAATTGTTTTTATTTATGATCAAATTGTCTAAATTAACTCTGGTAAAATTAGCTATACATAATTTCAACCTCCCATATACGAGATGTGGCAATTCAATTAGTGGAATTACCATGTGAAAACAAAATTTGTCGCGATCATCTCGAGCCTCCCAAGTAGATTTCTCTAAAGCTGACTGCTGCCAGTATTTATCAAGCAAGGATAATTTATTGAAAATTAATTTGTAAAGTTTCACGGCACCAAATTTGGCGTATTGTTTTTCCTTCCCAAATTTTCTGTTCGAACCAGACGCATTGTTTTCTTAGTGATATTCACTTTTGTTATCAGTCGTTCACTTAATCTTCCTTCGAATCTCACCAGAATTCGCAGTGTTCCCAAATTTGTATATGTTCCTATATAAATGTGTTTGTTAACCTTCCCATGAGTGGAGTAATGGATAGCGGCTCGGATTGAGGAATCGGAGAGTCGAATTCGAATTCCAGTCAAATCCATTACATTCACTTACGTGCTAATAACCCTGGGAAAGGTATGAATCATTTTCTGGCCCGCAGCTATGGGTAAATAGCAGGAGAGACCGGGTTCTATAGCCTCGGATGGGAACTGGTCTACCGCAGAAAGAAATGGCTACCTACTGCGAGAAAATATCTGCCTCGTTAGTCATGTATCTAAAGATATAATGATCGCTGAAAGCGTTTATTACGCAAGGTACATAACTGAATCTTCCCATGCTTGCCTTATCTTGTACATCTTCTTACCTGTACTCTAACCTTCTGCGCGATTTTTTAAAAAATCGTTATTTTCATAAAACTTTCACCAAAAACCATTTTAATAGGTCTACCATTTTTACTGGTATTTTCCCAAATTTCTTAATCAATTTTAATCCACTACTATAGAAACCCGTCGCTCATTTTTCGCCGTTAAATCTGAACACGTGAAATTTCCTCTACTGTTCGACACCGATCGTGTTTTGGGTAAAAATACTTGCCTCACTTAGCAGCAACATTCTACGGTTATCCTAGGATTTAAACCGTCACATCTCGTGAACACACAGACAAGGTTAAATTAAACAGTAAATACAATTATCATGCAACACGTTTATTTACAATAATGAAGAACAAAATATTTCAGTTTCCGATATAGTCGCTATGCACGGTGATGGACTTCTGTCATTGTTCAAGCAGCTTATCCATCCCTTGTTTTTTTAAAAACGTCACGTCTGCATCGCTTGCTTGTCTGGGAACAGAACGCACCCAAACTTTACAGTAACTCAAGTCAACATGTACTAAAGCTTGTACTGCTCGATAAATGTTGTTCACGGGTGCAGGGTAACATGATTCATCGCTCATCTCTGATCAAGAAATTCGTCATGGCAGTGTTTTGTCGTGATGTAGATGGGAAACCAGATAGGTTTTCACCCGTTACCCCTGTCGTGGCCGCTTTAAAGAAATCTACCACTATGCACCTTTCGATAATTCATGTGCTTCCTTCATATTACACCAACACCCTGCAAAGTATTTCCGCAGATTTGACTATCTATGGCCAAAAAAAGAGCATTACCGTGCGTTGTTCCTCGATGGAGCATTCGCCAAGTGGCGCAGCCTTAAGTGAACGTGTAACATAAAAAAATTGTCTTTACTTTATGATTTGACCTGACACACACACACACACACACACACATATATATATATATATATATATATATATATATATATATATATATATATATAGCCACTATACTTTCTTGATATGTATATAATATGGAGAAAACAACTGAAAAGTTGCAAATTAAAAGAAAAAAATTAATTGTTTTTTGTGAAAGTATTTATTTATATTTTATATATATATATATATATATATATATATATATATATATATATATATATATATATATATATATATATATATAATACTTTCACAAAAAAAACATTCAATTTTTTTTCTTCGAAATATTACCAACAATTCATTTTTTTAAAAACATATTACCAGCAATAAAAATATTGTCGGCATTAAATAACCCATTGAGTTGGATATGCCGTAATACAAACAAAGCCAAACCAGAAGTCTCAAGTGAAAATGAAAACGAAATTTATACGTATACTCAGAATCGGAAAGAGACAGCTGATATTTCCTAGATACCTAAAGATGAAGCAGGAACTGGAGAAGCTGAAGCTTACAGGGTATATCGAGGATAGTAGAACCTGTGAGAAGGGAACAGCTACCTGACGAGCTTGTACAAATGGGTGGCGGAACTAGGAAACGTTTTCGTCACCATCCGCTTCTCAAAGTCGGTATTCTGATGATTAGTCATTGCAAATCTGATTTTGAGAGGGGATTTCAAGCCGGGGTCATATAGCCACACTCATAGTACGTAACGTATTTTTCAATACTGTTTTATATTTGTTTTAAATACTAGCAGCGCTTAAAAATCGTCGTCCTTAAGCGCATTGAAAAAATATCATTCTTATATTCCGTAATATAAAGGCTAACATGTATTTCTCTAGAGAAAGCTGAGAGAATTTGCTATTGAGAACGTTACTCGTGGGTAACGATTTTACTGACGAAACTCCTTAAACCGCTCTCTACTATATCGCTGTTTCCATGGATAAGGTTCTGTCGGCATCAGAAAGCTTTTTTCTTGAAATAAATCACAAAAGATTTGCTAATATCCGACAGGAAGGTTATTTACGCCAGTCAGTAAACTGAATGTCTCTATTTCGAGATTTATTTCAGGAAAAAAACCTGCTTTCCTTGACGCCGGAAGATACAATACATTCACTAGATCAGACCTTTACAGCTAAGGTACGTCATGTCACAATCATAGGGGAAAATCATTCTCATTCATTTCGTATTCTATTAGAAAAAAGTATGACCCACTCGGACTGATTCTTCCCAAGAACCGCTACTTTGTCGAACACACTCCCGACAAGATGCTTCCTTGATCACCTTTTCAGATATAATGTGAACTGTTATCATTCCTACACATCCTCATAAATAAACTGCACTGGTTATTTCATTCTTTTAAGCTCCTACAAAAAAACTCATTCAGTAACCTTCTACCTGAAAAATTTGGCCATGGGCGAACAATTGTAAACTAAAAACATAGTTAAAGTTAACGGGTATGAATGAGTTTCTAAAAAAAAAAGATAAACAAAATGCTTGTAAATGTAATTCATTATTTTCTGTGTCTCATTAATTATTGTTTTTGTTTCAGAAAACTGTGTTTCCGCAAAGCAGGCCGCATTTGAAATAATATCCTCAATTATAACACGCAGCTATAATTGATCATTTAGGTGCCAAATTCCTGATTAAACGACTTCGCCTTATACCCTGTCACTGATTCTTTCTACTTCATCACTTTCGCTGACTTTAGTTGTAGAAGATTACTGTCGGTTAAACCAATACTGACATGTTTATATGCATTCTCTCTCCCCTGAAACAACGTTCAGTTGCATTGACGAGTTTTTAGATTACGGACACTATTGTTCACATCGCATCTCTCTGCCCCTCTATCTTGTCTTCTCTCTCTTCCTCGTATTCCCGAACTAGAGAGAAGAGTACCGGAAGTTACGAAGAGGACATATGAAAGACAATTGTCATGGAAATCAGTTCGACTGGATATCAGTGTTCGGAAAGTGGACGGGTTTTACACGACAGCCCGGAAAAGCCATGTCTAAACACTTCACCAAGCTGTAAAGCCTTGAAAAGATGTCCAAGAGATCCGTTTCCATTCGCCATGTTCTAAATTTCTACCTAGATTGAACAAATATTACTGGAATGGACAGAAGATCAGCTGACTTACTTAGGTTTGTAAAGTATCTTTCTCCACCCCCTCACCGCCTCACTCTCGAACACAGGTACACACAAGCCGTTAATGAACACAGAATATACAAAACATACAAGGTATTTCCAAATTTGTCTCACTCTCCAGTCTCGATACACTTCAAAAGCGTCTCCGAAACCTTTATGGGAGACAAATTATTTTCTGTCACCCCAACCTCTTTCTTACAGGTCGGATGTTCCAAGACTCTCACTCTTATATTGCTGCTTCCATCGAAAGTGCTCTGATGAAATATATTTATTGGTTGCACCAGTTATTAACTAAACGACCTGGACCCACTATGCCATTCATATTGTAGCAAATCACCTATATTCCCTCCGTGTCCCTTTGCTAAGACGCTCAACTCCAACATCTTCTTTCCTTGCTCCAAGGAACGAACACTCAAGACTATTCCGGATAGAACTGTTAAACAGTCCTTCATCTTAGGCAGTTACCAGTAGGCTTTTTGGCTCAGGTTTCATTTTACCTTTCTTCAACCACTCCTACGAATCTTTTGCATTTATTGCATTGGTGTCTCTCACAAACTGTTCCTGAAACAGCACTGCTTCTCTCACTTTTAAGTTTTCTTTCAGTTTCCTCTTCTTGTATTCTTCTTTGTTCTCAATGCTTTCTTTAGAAGCTTTTTTAAAAAATATTGCCACGTTTCTCTCCTCTATTTACCAGCCAACATTTAAAAGCTACTCACTCCTCAAGGAAAATAAGTCCTCTAGCACATTTAATTGGGGTGCAGAGAACCATTCTCATTAAAAAAAAGGTGGGGTCAGGCCTATGGTGACATCTCGTTTCCCCACTCAAAAATATTCCATTATTCCTTCCTACATTCCAAGTATTAACGGCGTAACTCTCTATAATACCTGGACAGTAACTGTTGTTGTTGTTGTTATTATTGTTTTTGTTACTACCATTATTATTATTATTATTATTATTATTATTGTTGTTGTTGTTGTTGTTGTTTTTATTGTTGTTGCTTTTGTTGTTGTTCATTTTCATATTGCCATAGAGTAATTATAAGTGCCTGATTGCCATATCTCGCCCGGGGAATATGAGTAAAAAAAATGCACTGTAGAAGAGTCACCTGTGCACGCTTGGGAAGTTTCGTTTAGCTGAACAGGATATTGCGGGTGATATGCGAAATGTCATTACTTTTGTAGCTCTGAGATGTGTCCAGGAATTTTACTCAAATGATTTTCGGTATCCATCTTTAACCAATGCTCCTGTCACAACGGAGATTATCGTAGTCTTAAGTTTCCACATATTTGTTACTTCGATTTACAGGTCCTTTTATTTTGGCAGTTTGAGAAATTCTTTTTAGAAGCATTGGAATCCTGTGCTGAAGTCATATATTTGGCAGGTCCCTTTTTTTAAATCTTTTATGTTTATATCGGGTCTATTTGCAATAATTGTCCCGTCTGTGAGGATTAAGAAGACCTATAGTCACTATATCCCCATGACATCATTCTGGTGGTGTTTGCACCATGTATACAAAACTAATGTATCTTATTATTATTATTGTTGTTGTTTTATTTCCTTTGCTTTCTGGTGTATATTCATTTCTTTCCGGCTTTCGACCAGAAACATAATGACCTCATGACATTTTCACTGAGCAGTTTTAAAAAAAAATCGCCCATATTTTACATAGACAAAGAGCTTCGTAGGCTATACTTGTGAATAAAACTTTTTGTATACCCCCAAGGCATGGGCTACCAGCGATTCATTCAATGAGTCTATTCGAATCTTTTCCAATCAATCCGAGGGCTCCAACTACAACTTGAATTCTTAATGTCCTCATGCGCCATATTTTTGAGATCTCGATTTCATATACCGTATATGTTGATAGTTTATTAAAGATCTTCAAAGATATATTGCAGTCTGCAGAGACTGTCATGTCAATGAGGAGTCACATTTTGTTTTTTCGTTCTCTAATCACGATGTCAGGGCGATTAGCTTCGATTGTTCTGTCTGTCCCATAAAATTGTAACAGCTCCTATCTCCGTAACTGCGTCTGGGTGGGGTTCATTATTTCTTTATTATTATTATTATTATTATTATTTCTTAATTCTTTTTTCTTTCTTTTTAAAAATAAGTAGCTTTCATTCTTTTAGCATTTTTCTTATTTATGTTTCTTTCCTTATGCTCTCTTTCATTCTTTGATTATTTCATTATTTCTTTCTCATCTGAATATGTCTTCATTTATTTTTATTACGTGTGTGCAAAAGTTTCGGGTAGATTTTTTTATCTAAAAAATGATCACTGCTTTGTAATTTTATACGAGAAAGATGGAATCTTTCGTAGAACTTTCTATCTATGTATCTATCTTCTTTTCCCTCCGTTTTTAAGCCCTTCGACTTTTCTTTCTGTTACCCCTCAGTTGTTTATATCGGCTTCTTTCCAAAAATCCTACCTGTTTCATCTTTCTATTTGTTTCTTTGCGTTGTCTTCGCAGTAAGCTTCGTTCGTCATTTGTTTTTCGCCCGATTCAAAAGATAATTCTTTCCAATAAGCAATCGTTTGCTCTTCTTCAACGACCGATGTCTTTTCTGCACTCATCTTCCTTCTGAATTTTCTTTACAGGCAGCATTTAATCTGCGTCTTTTGCTTTTGACTTCGTTCATTTTTTTGTCGTCTCCATTCTTTTTTTGCTCGTCATTTTTCGTTCGCTTGTTCTATCGCAAAATTTATTTCATTCGCTTTGAATCAATCTGTTTCAGTTTATATATATATATATATATATATATATATATATATATATATATATATATATATATATATATATATATTCCGATTATTCATTTTATATTTTCCCTAAAGAAAAATAACCTGATACTTTTTTCTCTATTCTTCTGCTAATACTGCTTATCATTCAACATTTAGTCTTTCTTTTTTCTTTTCAGTTCTTTGACTTTTTCTCCTCAAGTATTTGCGATTTTCAGGTTAACTTTAGGTTAGGAAATTTTACGAAGATTGCAGAGCCTGTGCATAAAAATAGTAGGAAGCACAAACTCGCTGTCATATATATATATATATATATATATATATATATATATATATATATATATATATATATATATATATATATATATATATGTAAAGTGTGTTGGGGCTGCGCGTGCTTTTGTATGTATAATGAGGGAAAATGTGCCTTACAACGATTTTTTGATATCCTGTATATTCAGGTTGTTCAGATTTTTTTTTCGATGTTAACTATTCTTTATTCGTGATGTGCGCGTCTTTTTATAAATATTTTTTTCTACTTAAAAACGATTAATTTTCTCTTTGATTTGATTCGCCGCCTCTTTTGTGTTCTCAAACTCCTCTAATACTTTTCTGTCTCTGGATCCTGTGTAGTTTTTTTTCTCCATGTGATCACTCAAAATTCCAGCCTAGCGTCTCTATCAAATGCTTTATGTAAAGATAGCGATATCGACTTTATCCGTTCCCCAAAATGCTCATTGCAGTCTAAGCAATTTTAAATATGTATTCAGACGGTGCATTTTAACTGAGGTGGTCTATTGTGTTCGATTAAAACAATGTTAGGTAACCTGTGGAGGCAGCATGGTGGAATAAACAGAGATTGGGGTCTGAGGAATCGGAGAACCGAGTTCGGGTTCCAGTCGAGTGCATTACATTCACTTACGCGCTAATACGCTTGGGGGAGTTGTGATTCATTCCCTTCATCCTCTAGCTATGGGTAAGTAGCAGGACATACTAGTTTCTATAACCTTGTTTTGTAACTAGACGAGGTGAAGGAATAACCCGGAATTCAAAACTAAACTGGAGAATGTTGTGCATTGTCGAGTAATTTTACACAGGAAACACCACTGCTACCGCAGCTGCCGTATGTGGTGCCTCTGTGAACATAAGGGTTAAGGGACTCGTGATCATTAGGTAACCGAAAACGATCGCTAATTGGACAACTCTCTATACGTATTATCTGATATAGAAATACGATATGCATTGTCGTAATGAGTCTTCCAGAAACTAAACCAAATGAAGGAAAACATCGTTAGAAACGAAGAAAAATCGGCTGAACTACTTTTCTCTATGACAGTGAGTGATGGACAATTCCTTACAGATAGAGAGTAAACTCAAAGAGGAAAAGATATGGATCTGTCGATAAACACTGTGAATACCACGAACGAAATATGTTAGCAGCGAAAACCATATTTAAAAGGACACTGTATTTACAATTAGAAAGAGAGTTGAAATTTCTATAACACATAATGAGGAAAGATGGTTTGGAGAATTAATAACTTACAGGACGTGCTGAAAGGAAGAATGCTAGTCGGAAACAGCTGTTAAATTGCCTAAATGAGTTTTGTAAATGAATGTCAGAGGACAAAGAGAGATCGCCCACGTCGTAAAGGGCTCCTAAAAAAGCTGAGTATCATCTACCATGTATTCACTTTTGAAAGCAGAATAACATATATTTTATTACGTTATAAACATTATGGTATTAAGACTATTCTGTTAAAGGTGATTAATGATTTTATATGTGGGTTGCTTCGAATGTAATGAGTCCTGTCTATATCTCTGAGATGAGGTATGACGATTACTTGCATTATTTACATTATTCGGAGTGTTATCCTCATCTTCCTTGTCATATTGTGAATAAGGCAATGAAGATTAGGATAAAGTCCGAATAATGTAAATAATGCAAGTAATGTGTCCTATTTTATTATTGTCGACCTACCACAGTATAGCATTAAAGGTTTAGCCCTCCAAATGAAAACTCATAATTTTTTTGGCAGAAAAATAGGGTGACATTGTAACAGTAATGAAAGGAAATTAATTGATTACCCAGCCTCTATTTCGTAATCCATTCGCAAAAGCTCTTCTGGTGGGACACTCACTGCTTCCCTTTTCTTTCTTGTCCTCAGATATGCCCTGTGTATTTTTCCACGCAGTTATGTGAGCAAGAAACTTCAGTTGTCTCTTCCTGATTCTGAGCCTAAGCATTATTTTTTGTCATTTTCTTTATGACTTCCTCGTTCTTTACTCCATCCGTTCGTGGAATTATCATTCTTCTTCTGTAGAACCCTATTTCTTTTGCATCCAGTTCCTCCCCTCCATCCGTGAGGAGATTGTTTAGCATTCACCACTATATGAAAGTACGGATATCGCATAGCAATCCAGAACTCTTCTTTGCTCCTAACGAAATGATTCAGTTTTTCAGCAGTTTGCATAGTTTTTTGGAAAGCCTATTTCTTTAGTCCAATGCATGTTCGACTTGTTTTCTCCACCGACAAATATTAAGAGAACTATGAACTGCACACATGAGTAAGGAAGAATTATTAGATTATTATATTATATAGATGATTATTATATAGATGATTATTATATTAGTTTATTATATGATTTGACTCTAACCTTTATATCACCGCATAATTAGCATTTACTGTTATAAAGTATCCTCTCTGTGTTCGAAATAATATCGTTTCTTTTTTGTGTTTTTATACAAATAAAATACAGTGTCAATTAAGCGCCTCGCTTCAAATATTTTCTTGTAATGATGTAATTTCTTAGTCGTTCCGTTTGCTTGCTTTAAAATGAGGTCAGCTTTCTACCTGTTTTTATGATTCATTTTGAGATTTCTGTCCGATCCAGTATTTAGCCTACATTACGCGCAACAGCCACTTTTAGCTGTCACATTCAATTATTGATTAATCTGTCTTGACTTTGTAAAATGTTTTGGATGGAAGCTTGAAATTAAATATTATTTGAAGAACAAAAACATTTAGAGACGCGCTAATTGGAGAAAAGGAAAGGGACACGCGAATTAGAGAACAGCAGAATGAGAACACAACCGTTAGGAGATTTCTATGCACACAGAAACCGAAGTTCATGAGGTTGATCATACGACAAAAGAGTTCTTTGTATTGTGAACGTAATTTTGACATTTGCAAACGATATGTAAAATTCAGAAAGAAAACTCCAAAACATCATAGACAAGTTAGTAAGCAAGAAGAGACAATTATTTGGATGAGTTATAAATAATTTCCGTTTTTCTATATCAATTTTAATGTTCAAAATTTAAAGAAGAATTACATTTTATTCCATTATAAAGGGTGTTTCATTAAGACGGATTATATATAAGGGTGTTTCATTAAGATGGACCATGTCGGCAGTAAATAAATCAGTGTTATTGGTGAAAATTTAAATATTTCTCTATTGGATCATGTTATTTAAGTCATGACAATTATGTGTGAAAATTAATATCACCCAAATACCATCCAACGCTTCGTTGCTGTGAAGAGGTTCAAATGCGCGATGACAATTAGAGCCGTTTGGATGTTCGGACACATTCTCGTGCATTTCAGCAATGTTTTCAGCTGAACAGCATGAACAAGTACGCAATGATGTTTTCACATCTGCCACCGACCAAGTTTATTTGAATTTACGAACAATTTTTTCAATTGCACTCTTGAAACTTTAACATCTTGTTTGATTGTTAATGTTTCCATGTTTGAAATTACCATAGACTTAAGTTATTAAATCTGAAAGAAAAAGAAAAAAAAATGATTAGACGCTTAAACTTAATTCACATTTAAAATCGGAACACCCCTTATATATATATATATATATATATATATATATATATATATATATATATATATATATATATGAAGGGTGTTTCATTAAGACGGATCAAAGTCAGCAGTAAATAAATCTGTGTTAATTGTGAAAATTTATTTATTTCTCTTTCGGATCATGTTTAATATCGCCCAAATGTCCGCCAAGGCTTCGGTGGCACACCTCCACTCGATTGTCAAACTTTTTGATGACGTCTCTGCATAGTTGCTCCTCGATCTCACCAATATACCTTATTATCTAATCTTTCAGCTGAGGAATTGTTGTTGGCTTGTTGGCATAGACCTTACTCTTGAGATGACCACAAACGAAGAAATCTAAAGGCTACAAGTCGCAGGATGGTGGTGGCCAATTGACTTCGCTGTTTCGAGAAATGATGCGACCTGGGAAACTTCTCATTTTATTTCTGTTTGAACGTCCATTTTCGTAATAGGCTTCTTTAACTTAAACACGTTGTTTGATTGTTTATCGTTCCCTGGGTGAAACTGCCAAAGACTTAAGTTGTTAAATTTGAAGGAAAAAGAAAAAATATCATTAGACTCTTAAACTTAAATTTAAAATCGGTCCAAGTTGTTGGAACACCCTTCATATTAGCCATTGTTTGAAATGACTTTTGGTCATTTATTATGCAGATTTATTGTAAAGTTATGCAGGTGTTTATGGGGAAAAGTTTTCAACGAACGCATGAATCTGGTTTCCATTTGAGCAATGTTTTCCGCGACCAATGCGTTTGGCATCAGACGAAGAATCGGTTGGTGCAAGTCAGTTTAATATAAGACACCAAATAAATTCCGATCTTTTTCACTTTTTGCCATGTCTTCTTGCATTGTTATGGAGTAGCATAAAAGTTTTACCTATTGATCAGCGCAGGACGCTTTTTAAATATATTTATCGTTGCACCTGCTGAACCTATAAACGCGTTTAAATACCTGTTTATATTTATGAGATGAGGTATTATGAACACTATTTACATTATTCGAACTATTGCCCTCATCTTTGTCGCAATATTTATTGCAACGTTTCGGCCGTTGTACTCTGCGGCCTTCTTCAGGTGTTTGGAATGTCGAACTGAACCCTTTATTTCGCTCACTGGGGTAGACTGTCCTAGTTCCACGTGCCATGTTTTATATGGATATCAGTTATCTCCTGTTAATTCCCCTCTCCACGTTCTCCACTGCCTTAACCGGGTATTGAACTCACACTGTTTGGGTCCTGTCACTGGATCTAACCAACGCCTTTATCCACTGTGCCATATGTCCTGATAACTGACATCCATTAAAAACATAGCGTTGTAATAAATATGACGACAAAGATGAGGACAATAGTCCGAATAATGTAAATAGTGCGTTTAAATACGTTTTATGAAATTTGACTGAATAAAATCACAATAATTCTATTGCATATACAATTTTAACTTTCTTTGTCAGGTTTTGAAGTTGTTTGGGGATATTTAACCTTCTCTACTTGCTGTAATTTTCGTTGAACATTGTCGGATTTAACTCATTTTTCACCGCCTGTTAAATGAAAGAATTATTTCTCTGCTTTGAAAGGAAACGTTTCGTTATGGATATATGATCCGCTTTCTTCTTTCGTTAAGAGGAGGCACAGACAAATAACACAGCTTACTGATTGTCCTTCCTGTTTTTCCACCTCTCGACATATGATCAATTTTAATATAGCTAGCATCTTTTGCTCTGTCCTTGACGGATAAACCATTTTTTCTGCGGGTACTTGATAACACCACGATATCAAACTCTTTCCATTATCAAATTACTTTTGAAGTTTTCTTTCAAAAGTCAGATATCAGTTTACGTGGAAGGAAACAATGTTTTTATTAATAAGAAGAGTTGAAATAAATGCATGCAAGACGTCGCAGCTCTAACAACAGTCTTTTGGGGCCAGTCTGTGAACTTCTCAGTCCACCCTTGTACCTGGAAAGAAACAATGCTGTTATTAATAAGAAGAGTTAAAATGGATTCATGTAAGATATCACAGCTCTAGCATCACTCTTTCAGAGTTAGTCTGTTAACTTTTCAGCTTACCCTCGTAAAACAGCTTACTGGCTTCCTCTATCCTTTCTAACTATCGACATACGGTAGATTTTGATATAGTTAACATCTCTGCTAGTTAATGAGAACTTGGGTAGGGGTTGATTTAAACTAATATATTTCAATATTTGTCTATTTTCTGAGATGATGTATTGTGATTTTTTACATTATTTATATTGTTCAGACTTTTGTCCTCATATTTATTGCCATATACACGGTGTTTTTTAGGCCGTTGTATTCTCCGGCCTTCTTAAGTTGATATCGACCACTGGGAAGATTGTTCTAGTTCTTTGTGGACAGATGACACAGTCGATAAATGCGTTGGTTGGATCTGGTGATTTGGTTCAAAGAGTTGGGAGTTCAGTACCTGGTTACGGCAGTGGTGAACAAAAGCTTGGAGAGTTCAGTGAAAGGGAGATAACCGAGACACTCGGAAGAAGCATGGCACGTGGAACTAGAACAATATACCCCGGTGGACAAAATAAATGTTTCATTTCGAAACTCCAATCACTGGAGCATACAACGGTCGAAATGTCGTGAATATGGCAATAATGGTGAGCACAACAGTCCGAACAAGGTAAATAATGTAAACTAATATGTTTGTAGCTTCAACATTAAAGCCAGATGAACGTTCCGGTCTTTGCTCATCTTTCAACAATGTTTCTCCAAAAACGAAACTTTTAAAAAAATATTTCGCACTTACTAGTCAGGTATAGCATCTAGAAAATATACTCAAGCTGTCATATTATATAGAAATCGGATGATTACTAGAGGGTACTTGGTCGAAACGTTGTGTCTATAAAAACATCTATATAAATTAAGATGTAATCAATAGTTAAAAATATGAGAATATGCACAGTTACTCATCTCAGAAATAAAAATCTGAAATTCTACTCCGTGGGTGGAGGCTGAAACGTTCATAGGCTGACTATGAAGGAGTGATGCTGGAGCTGTGAAATTTTGAATGCATTAATTTCAATGTTTCAACTTGTCAGACCTTGGGTCATCTTCGAAATTCACCTTTATCCTGCTAAATTCAGTTACCCACTTTTGCACAGTGCATAAAGCTGGATCATTATCCAATAATGTAGCGACCAGGGCAGATTAAATCTCCTTGAGGGCTAATCCCTTTTTCTCCTGGTACTAGATATCACCAGGATATCAAACTTTGTCCATTTTCAAATTACTTTTGCAGGTTTCTTTCAAAAGCCATATATCAGTTTACGTGGAAGGAAACAATGCAGTTATTAATAAGAAGAGTTGAAATTAATGCAGTATGATGTCACTGTTCTAGCATCACTCTTTCAGAGTCAGATTGTAAACATTTCAGCCCAGCTTTGTAGCTAGAAAGAAACAATGCTGTTCTTAATTAGAAGAGTTTAAATTAATGCATGCAAGATGTCACAGATATCGCATCACTCTTTCAGAGCCAGTCTATGTACATTTCTGTCCACCCTCATATGTTCCATAGTTTATTATGAACAACGTATTTCCTATTCCACAAGACACCAGCCAGGACTTCTGGAGTAATACGTTTGATGTTGCCAATGGTTTCACATTTTCTTTTAACTGCTGCTATTTGTTTGCTTTCTGTTAACATTTTCCCTTACCTGTATGAGTACGATTGGCCTGGGTATGAAGATAAACTACCTCCGAGTCCTGGGTAAGATGATAAATTACATCCGACCGCAAGGCCACTGATCAGGAGTTTCTGAGGTGTGTGGAACCACCTTTTAATTGCTGGTATTCCCAGGTCTACCCTGATCCGAGGTGGTAGAACCTGTGAGGATCCCAGCTATGGGCAAATTGTTACTCACCCACCCCCCAAAATACTATGAAAGCATTAAAAGTTTTAATACCAGCAATGCTTTTTTGGAAAACATTTTACCTGCAATATATTTCTGAAAAAAAAAATCTTATCAGCAATACATTTTTGAAAAAAATATTACCAAGAATATATTTTTGAAAGAAAATATTACCAGTATCTCTCTATATTTCTGAGATAAAGTATTATGTACACTATTTACATTATTCGGACTATTCGCCTCATCTTTGTCGCCATATTTATTACAACGTTTCACACGTTGTACGCTCCGGCCTTCTTCAGCTGGTTCGAACTGAACCCTTTATTTCGCTCACTGGGGTAGACTCTAGTTTACGTGCCATGTCAAGGACACATGGCACAGTGGATAAAGACGTTAGTTAGATCCAGTGACAGGACCCAAACAGTGTGAGTTCAATACCCGGTTAAGGCAGTGGAGAACTTGGAGAGGGGAATTAACAGGAGATCACTGATAACTGACATCCATTAGACATGGCACGTGGAACTAGAACAGTCTACCCCAGTGAGCGAAATAAAGGGTTCAGTTCGATGCTCCAACCACCTGAAGAAGGCCGGAACGTACAACGGCCGAAACGTTGTAATAAATATGGCGATAAAGATCAGGATAATAGTCCGAATAATGTAAATAGCGTAAATATTACCAGCAATAAAAATCTTGTCGGCATTAAATAACGCACTGAGTCTGATATGCCGTAAAACAAAGCAAAGTAAAATGTCTAAGAATAGTATGCAAACAGGAAGAATTTGTATTCCTTTTTAAAAGATTGCTTCTTATGGTTGAACGTTGTTCTCTATTCTCAATTGCAAACGTATGAGAGATCACAATTCAATGTTCCCAATTAAACTCTAAAATGTGCTATGAACAACACACAGAGGAATAGAAGAGATGTTCAAGACGAAGTTTATTACCATTTTAAACTTGTCCTGTGTTGGTTGGCTGACTTACAATTCAATGCAGTGAAATAAGTAATTACTTTTCGAATACCTTAACATTAAAAATAATTATACTTTTAATCTTCAATGTAAGTATTGCTCTCATTGGATGTTGATGTTGAATACAATCATTAAACATTTTCTTTCGAATTTTCTTCTTTCCCATTTTGCTGACTGATGTCAACCAGCTTTTCTCATTCTTCTTAGCCTATTTATATGATCTTTTCCTTCTTCTTCATAAAATTCTATCCCCCTTAATATGCCCGCAAGAAAAATGATAACGCTCTCTCTCTATCTCTCTCACGCTCTCTTTCTCTCTCTCCCTCTCTATCTATCTATCTATCTATCTATCTATCTATCTATCTATCTATCTATCTGCTTCTCTCAATTATAATCGGCTGAAGTGTGATTTGGCAGAAATCCGTAGATGTGCGGCAAACGCCTGAAAGCAAAATGGCGGTGAATGGGATTAGAGAAATGATAAAATAGATAAAAAGAATAGGTATATATAAAGAAAGACAGAATGACAGGCAGAAGAAAGAAAGAAAGAAGATGTATAATATTAACAAATATAAAATAATGTTAAGATGAAATAGAAATAAAGGAAATGTAAGAGAGAGAGAGAGAGAGTGTGTGTGTTTGTTGAAGAAAAATAAGAAGAAATAGCGATATAATGAAATAAGGAAAAGTTAGGATTAACATGAGGCGAACAAAAGGATAAAGAAAGACGAAAGAAGGAAACCAAAATAAAAGAAAGAAAGAAAAGAAAGAAAGAAAGACAGACAGACAGACAAACAGACGTTGGATGGATGTGGTGAAAAAAGAATAGGAAAAAGTGAGAGAGAAAGTGAACAGAGATATCAGAAAAGAAAGGAATGGTAAGTCAGTGAAACAATGAATAAGAGACAGATGAAAGAGTGAAATCGTAATAGGAAAGAAATGGAAAAAGAAAAAAAACGGAGGATTTAATAATGAAGAAAAGTCAGGAGGAACAAAAGAATAGTGGTAGAATACAATGATAACTTAAGACAAAATGGAAAGGAAAAGAAAGAATAAGAAAGACACTATTAACAAGAATCAAAGAGAGATGAGAGGAAGAACAGAAAATAAAAATGTAAAACGAAGAGTAAGAAGGAGGAAGAGAAAGATAAAGATGGAAAATGAAATACAGATTGAAAGAAAAAGGAAAGAATGGGAAATTAATAAAATGAAGGAGAAATGAGAAAGAAAATAAATAGGAAGAAAGTAGGAATGAAGAATGAAACAAAGAAAGAAAAACTAAAAATAAGTTAGAGAAGAATAAGTAAAACGAAAAAGAATCGAAGAATGAATAATGTTGAAAGGCGAATATCAAAGACAAAATGGAAGAAAATATAAAGAGAAGGTACAAGGAAAAAAAAAATGGAATTAATGATTCTACGAAATTTGAAAATGAAGAAGTTTGAAAATGGGCAAGACACACAGAGAAAGTAAGAAAGAAAGAACAAAAAAGAAGGAACGAAAGTAAACCAGAAGATGAAGAATAAAATAGTGAAAATAGAAAAATTAAAATAATGGAGAGAAAAATTATATGTAAAGAGTAAAAATGCTAAAAGGAAAAAAAGAGATGAAAAATAGAAAACGGAAAATATAGAGTCCCTAATACACAAAAAAAATATTATTATTATTAAAGTTTCTAGAGGAATTTGGGAAGATCAAATTTAAAATAATGAGAAACACGGGGAGGCAAATGCATATATCAGAGTTAACTCCTCCTTAAATTCCTAATTGTTCACTGGGGCACGCTCTCCTTACGCTATAAATACTGGGCGATTTCTTGCCTCGTTCTCTTTTTGCTTTGCATTTCAGCGGGCACATTTAAAGCATGTGATCTGCGTTTTTGCACACTTGTGGGAAAACGCCATGAAACACGCATACGCGTACGTACGAAAATTCACCAAAATACAAACTCTTTACGTTCACGCACATACACAAATGTTAATGTCTTTGTTCATTGTAAATTTTGTTGTTTAATACATATACTTGTTATATATATATATATATATATATATATATATATATATATATATATATATATATATATATATATCGGTCTTGTTTGTTTGCTTTACATATCTTTGGTTGGACTCAACTTGATTCCGCCATATTCTTGTAGTGGACCTTTTAATATTCTATCAGGAGGTACGCACGTGTTTCTAATTTAACAACACGTAAACCCACGGTTCGCTACAAATGTAACACAGTGACAGAAACTGATAGTAAAGAAATAAAAATAATCAATAATGAATCAATGAATCAATGAATCAATCCGGATCTTTAAAGAAGGAAAAAAGAGAAAGTTTTTAAGAATGACACTAAGGAAATGAACTTGAATTAACGAAAACGAAGGTTTGATGAAATAACTAATGACTTGGAAAAGCAAGGAAAAGTTGGAGGATTTGAATGCTTGATAGAAAATGACACAACATAGAGAAATAGAAATGGAGTGAAAAATAATTAAAAATGAGTTAATAAATTTAGAAGAAAGTAAAAAGTATGTGTGGGAGGATGAATTAGGAAAATGAGTGAGAAATGAAATGAAAGAATAAAATTATGAAGAAAGGAATCGTAAATTGGATAATTTACATAGAAAATATGATAGAAATTGATAAAATAATAAGAACAAAAAAGTAAGAAAGAATTGGGAAAAACGAAGGAACCCAAAGAAAAGAAAAATGAAGTGGAAAACATGAAAAGAAAAAAAACAAAGCTCGAAAAGAAAGAAAGAAAAAAAAAAGAATTAAGAAGTTCGAAGATGTCAAAAGAAAGAAAGAAAAAAGAAAGCAAAAAGAAAGAAAGGAATAAAGAAAAACAACGAATTAAGAAGATGTCAAAACAAAGGAAGAAAGAAATAAAGACAGAATTAAGAAGATCGAATATGTCAAAAAAAAGAAAGAAAAAGATCGAATTAAGAAGATGTCAGATGCATGAAAGAAAGAAAGAAAGATAGAAAGAAGGAAGGAATTAAGAAACCCAAAAATGTCAATAGAAAGAAAGAAAGAACGAAGGAATGAAGAAAGAAAAGAAAGAATTAAGAAAATCGAAGATGTCAAAAGAAAGAAAGAAAGAAAAAGAACGAATTAAGAAGATGTCAAATGAAAGAAAGAATGAAAGAAATATAGAAAGAAGGAAGGAATTAAGAAACTCGAAAATGTCAAAAGAAAGAAAGAAAGAAAGAAGGAAGGAAAGAAAGAATTAAGAAGATTGATGATGTTAAAAGAAAGAAAGTAAAAAGAAAGAAAGAAAAAGAACGAATTAAGAAGATGTCAAAAGAAAGAAAGAAAGAAGGATTTTAGAAATTCGAAAATGCCAAAAGAAAGGAAGAAAGAAAAAAGAAAGAAAGAAGGAAAGAAAGTAAGAATGAAGAAGATCGAAGATGTCAAAAGAGAAGAAAAAAAGAAAGAAAGAAAAAGAACGAATTAAGAAGATGCCAAAAGAAAGACAGAAGGAATTAAGAAATTCGAAAATGTCAAAAGAAAGGAAGGAAGAGAGAAAGAAAGAAAGAAAGAAAGAAGGAAAGAAAGTGAGAATTAAGAAGATTGAAGATGTAGAAAGAAAGAAAGAAAGAAAAAGAACGAATTAAGAAGATGTCAAAAGAAAGAAAGAAAGAAAAAAGAAAGAAAGAAAGAAAGAAAGAAAGGAAGAATTAAAAAATTCGAAAATGTCAAAATGTCAAAAGAAAGAAAGAAAGAAAGAAAGAAATAAAGAACGAAATCAGAGCCATACATATATACAAACAGAATCACGAATTCAAAGCGCTGGTCAAATATTTTATCTATGCATACGACCAAATTTCATTTCCAATTTCGAAATAAGTCTGTGGATTCTTTATTAAAAGGAAGTGCAGTTGAACTTTCCGAAGAAATTCTTTTACAGGATTTGGTCACAGATTTCAAGTCCACATTCTATTAAAGTCATACTTGTCCATCCTCCAATCCAAACTCAAAAATCCAGAATGAAAAATAAAAAGATTACGCTTAAGCTATATCTCCCTATCCATAAAACAGTGGGGAAAGTGTGCCGGGTGCGTTGAGATAAGTTGTAGTTTTTAGCTTACATATTTATTTATTGAAAAAGAAGGAAACAAGTTGCAGCGTTCTGTCTCTGGCGTTTATTAGCCAATATCTATGTCATTTGGTCATGTCAGCGGGGAAAAACGAAGAAAAAAAGAAGTGACAAAGATCGAAAGTGGTCGACGCTGAAAGAGGCAGAGGCAAAATTACGGATATTGAGAGACGGAAAAGATAAAAACGAGCAAGTGATAGATTCACAGAAATTTATTGAAGACAAAGAAAGTGAGAATCGATATAATAAAACATCGAAAGAATCAGCGGCAAAGGTATAGATAATGAGTTATGGGGGATATCGTATGAGGTTAATAGAATAAAAATAGAGAGGATGAGAAAAAACAGAAAAAGTATAAAGAGATGTAGTGAGTGATATTGAGGGGATAAATGAAAAAACGTTAAAGTGAGAGAGAGAAATAAAGAGAGGATATATATATATATATATATATATATATATATATATATATATATATATATATATATATATATATATATATAAGGATATTGATATAGAGTGAGGGCGATTGGGTGGGTAAGTAGTAAAAAGCAGAAAGCGAGACAAAACGAGAGTTTAACAGGTTTGGATTGTTTTGTTTTACGGCATATCAAACTCAATGGGTTATTTAATGTTGACAATTTTCATTATTTGTAATATATTTCTTTCCCAAAAATCTATTTCTGGCAATATTTTTTCCTTCAAAAATCAAATCTATTTCTGGTAAGAATTTCCCTTCGCTGGTAATATTTTCATAGTTTCATAGTTTTTTTACCCCAATTTGGGGGTTAACTATTTGCCCAGAGCTGGGACCCTAACAGGTTCTACCACTCCGGATCAGGGTGGACCTAGGAACACAAGCAATTAAGAAGTGGTTCTGTGCTCCTCAAAACCTCCTGATCAGAGGCCTTGCTGTCGGACGTAGTTTATCGTCTTACCCAGGACGCGGATGTAGTTTATCGTCCTACACAGGAAGGAGAGTTTGACAGGGTAAATTTGGAGAAGAAACAAAGAAAGGTAATGTTAGAAAGAGAAAGTATATGATAAAATGGAAAGCGAGATGGGATGAGAGAGATTGCGACGGTATATGATTAAAATCAAGGGAGGTAATGTGAGAAAGAGACGGTATAGAATAAAAAGCAAACAGATTTAGAGAGATTGAATGGCTATATAAATAAAAAAAAGACGCTGAGTTTGAAAATATACAGTAGATAAAAACTAATCGGGTCAATGAAAGGCACAAGATGCGATTAGACTTTTGTCAAGAATGATAAAGGTAGAGAATGATGAGGAAAGAATGAAAATACATATTCAGTCTGCTATAGGGTAAATAGAAACTTAAATTAGAAAAAAAAAGAGAGTAGGGCATTGGGTATAAGAAGGAAAAAAGAGACAGACAGAGAGAGAGAAACAAAAATAGAGAAACGAAAAAAAAGAGAGAAACAGAGAAGAGAAAGAGGGTGAAAATACTTGTTTTCCAAGTTACAGAATTAAAAAGAAATAAAGAGAGTTGTAGAAAAGTGAGAAAGACAGATTTAGACGAGAGACGGAGAGAAATGATTAGGAGAGATGAAGTGAGATGGAATTGAAAAAAAAAAGAATGTAAGACAAAATTCCAAGAGAAATGATAAAGTATTAATATTTAAACTAAAATAGTACATTCTAAATCTGCGAGAGATTCTTAAATATGTTCCCTCCCTGAAGGAAATAAAAAGATGGATCCAGTTATATATATATATATATATATATATATATATATATATATATATATATATATATATATATATATATATATATATATATAGCAGGATTATGTATGGAGTAATATCAGCCATCGAGCCCGAATTGGGATTGAGATTCATTTTCTAATTCCCTGTTTCTTCTCTTTGTTCATTTTCTTTATACAAATTCTAAATGTCGATTTTTAAATTACAGGATAAGAGAAAAAAAACAACAGAAAATATAAATGCATATCCATTTGAATTTATAAGCTTGCATCGCAATAACCGCGTAATTCTTCGGCCCGTACGTGTTTCTTTCTTCCTCGTATCACGTTCCTTCCCACCCGCCTTTTTATGGTTCTACGTTTCTTTTTTTTTACTTTATGTATTATGTATTATTTCTTCTTTTTTTTAACTTACTTTATTTTTACTCCATATTTTGCTGTCTATCCTTTTTCTCTTTAAATGCACTCCCTTTCTTTCTTTCTTTCTTTCTATTAATCATTTTCTTTCTCTTTCCTCTTTTTCTTTTTTTTTTACCTTTTTACATCTTCGCCTCTTCTTTCTTATTCAGACCTCATCAACTTTTCACTTCTTTCTTTCTTAACTTTGCATTTATTTTTTTCATTCACTCCTTTCTTTTTCTTCTTTCTTTCTTTGTTTTAATCATTTTATTTCTCTTTCCTTTTCTCCTTTGCCCTTTTCCCCTTTTTCCAGCTTCCCTTTTTCCTTGATTTTCAGACCTAATTTTTCTTTACTTCTTTCTACTTAACTTTTGCTTTTATTTTTTCGTTCTTTCTTTCTTTTTTTCTTTCTTTCTTTTTTCATTCTTCCTTTCTTCCTTTCTTTCTTTTTTCATTCTTCCTTTGTATTTATTATTTTCTTGCACGTTACTTCATTCCATTGTCTTTCTTTTTAACATCTTTTTATTCTGTACTGTAATTGTTTGTTTGTTTGTTTGTTTTTCTTTCTTTCTTTCTTTCTTTCTTTCTTATTCCAGCATAATATTTAAATTTATTTCTTTATTCACTTGTTCCGTTAGTAATCATTTCTTTCTTTCTTTCTTTCTTTCTTTCTGTCTTCCTTTCTTTCAGGATCCATATTTATTTCTTTCAATAGGATGATACAATAAGAATCCCACTTAACTTGTTTCGAATCACTCGAAATACATTTGAAATGCTTGGAAAATCCAATCAATTTTCATATTCTGTTCTTGAAGGCCGTGGAATAATAGAACCAATATCACCAATGCCTTGTAGCTAACAGTCCTACTAAATCTCATCTAATTTGTGTGATAAGAGTTCAATCCTTGGCTCAGATAGTTAAAAAATAGAACTCCCAACGGAACTGGAATTCTCAAAACCGAAGTAAAAGCCGCACTGGCCAAATTGAACAGAAACAATGCAGCTGGACCAGACGGAATTATAACGGAAATACTGTCAGCCTTAGATGGCTTTGGCATAGAAAAGATCACAGAAATCTACCACAGTGGAGATATACCGGAAGAACTCAGCCGATCTATCTTCGTAGCTATGACTAAGAAAACAGGCGGAAACGAATGCAAACTCCACCGAAACCTAAGCCTAATGAGCCACGTGACAAAACTCATCATCCGTATTCTAATGAACACAGCGTGTAGCGGAATCAGTCCAAAGATAGGACAAGAACAGTGCGAGTTCGTTAAAGACAGCTGAACAAGGAACGCGGTATTCATGCTCAGAATGTTATCAGAAAGAGCGATACGGAGGCAGAAGGACGTGTACCTATGTTTTATAGACTATGCAAAGGCGTTCGACAAAGTACGCCACAAGGATCTGATGGAACTGCTCAGCAACCTCGATATATTCGGGAAATATATCAGAATAATCAAGAACCTATACTGGCAGCAAGCTGCATTTATGCGCATAGGGAACGAGTTCAATGAATATACAAAAAGAGAAAGGGGCGTAAGGCAAGGATGCGTCTTCACACCCGACCTGTTCGACCTGTACTGCCGGGCAATCCTGAGAGAACTGGAAACACTACCGGGATTTAGCATTGGCGGCCACAATCTTGACAACATAAGAGACGCAGTACTGATAGCAGACACGGAAATGAAATTACAAAATCTCCTACAGAAGGTAGAGACGGAGAGTAAGAAGAAGGGACTAAACATAAGCTACAAGAAGACGGAGTGCATGGTCATCAGTAAGAGGATGAGCCCGAAATGCGATCTGAAGGTCGGGAACACTAGAATCAAGCAGACGAGCATGTTTACATACCTGGGAAGTATCTTGACAGAGGACGGTAAGTGAGACACTGAGATATGTAGGTGTATGGGGATGACCAAGGACACATTCCAAAAGTTGGACAGAATACTGGGAGACAGGAGGATATCTTTGGTAATAAAGAAAAGAATACTGAACTGTTACGTGACATCTGTCCATCAGCGAATGTTAGACGATTTCCTCAAAGAGACTCGAGGCGACAGAGATGTGGTTCTACAGAAGGATGCTAAGGATATCTTGGACGGAGCGTGTGAGCAAAATGAGATCTAAGAGGGGTTGCAAACAAGGAGGAGAAGGCTTATACGTAATATCAGGAAGAAGCAGCTGAAGGTTCCGGCCCAAAAAATGAGGAAGGAAAACTGGAGTATCTGATACTCACGGGTCGTATAGCGGGAAAGAGATACAAGGGAAAGCAACGCGTGACGTACCTGGCGGACTTAAGCAATTGGATGACAGAACGTGGTCCGGGGGAGGAGGCAGAGTGAAGGAACTTGTCGAGAGCTGCAAGGGATAGAGGGACGTGGAAAGCCATGATCACCTACGTCCTGAAAGGACATGGCACATAAGAAAGAAGTAGTTTCTCTATAGAGAAACAGCTGTATATATATATATATATATATATATATATATATATATATATATATATATATATATATGTATGTATATATATATGTGTGTGTGTGTGTGTGTGTGTACAGGTATTTCTCGGCTCATCAGTGTGAATAGACTCAGATTGCTTCAAGCTGGGATTGAAGGCCGACTGATTTGGTATCGGTCGGTTGTTTTACCCCGAAGCTATTGGCTACAGGTTATTGTTTTTACCCCTAAGCCATTGGTTGTAGGTGAATTTAGAAATATTTAATTTTAGACAAAAACGCCAGTGACCGGAGAACTCTTATATATATATATATATATATATATATATATATATATATATATATATATATATATATATATATATATATATATATATAGAGAGAGAGAGAGAGAGAGAGAGAGAGAGAGAATCAGAAACCAATAAGATGATTTCATTAAATTTCTTATTGCATTTTTCTTATTTTCAAATATGTTGTCACACATCCGGTTCAAAATTGTGCATAAATTTTCCATGTTTTTATTTTATTCTTGTTCGTGGAATTAAAGACTTCTTGATCATTATTAGTTAACTACAGAACGTGATCCGGGGGTAATAGCAGAGGGAAAGAACTTGTTGAGAGCTGCAAGGGATAGAGGGAGGTGGAGAGCCATGATCGCTTACGCGTTGAAAAGAAATGAAACATAAAAAGAAAGAAAGAAGCTCTACGAAGAAGCAGAGTAAGTTACGAGTTCTGAAATTCCTAATTGAAATAGAGCTAACAGTCTAAGAAAAAAGGAATTCATTTTCCCTCAACCCTTGTTATAGTAAAATATTCAGATACATATTTCCAGAAGCGTTTACTGAAGATGATCGGCTGATATCGGTCAGGGTGTTATGATCAAGGGAACAAAGATGAGGAATTTAAACAAAAATGAAGTGTTTAAAATATTACTATATTTGATTATTGCAAACGTAATGGTTATTTAAATGTACACATCTAATATTTATATATCAGTAACATTATAATTATTGTGTTATTTCCTATGATTTCTGGTGTGTACTCATTTCTTTTCGGGTCCCACCTAGAGACCCAAGATCAGAAATGGCATCATGACATTTTCCGCTGACCAATTAAAAAAATTACGCAAAAATCCCCACATATTTTACATAGATAAAGCCATTCGTAATGTGTGGGCTGTACATGTGAGAACAATCTTTTGTATTTCTTTGACTGCCAGGAATCTCGTCAATGAGTCTACTGGTATCTTTTCCAATCAATCCGAGGGCTCCAATTACAAAAGAGATTGCTGATGTTCTCATGTACTACATTTTTGATCTCAAGGTCCTTTTTTTGATAGCTTTTTTAAGATCTTCAATGATACATTGCAGTCTGCAGCTACTACCATGGCAATAAGGAGGCAACTTTTTTGTTTGCGGTTTATAACAATGATGTCAGGGCGATTACCTTTGATTGTTCTGTCTGTGTGTATTGTGTAGTCCCATAAAATTGTTACAGGTCCTATCTCTGTAACTGGGTGGTGTTCATATCCATTTCTTTCATTTTCTTTTCCACAGAAGTTGCAGATTTTCCAGTGGAGATATTGGCCCACTCAGTCATGCCGAGTTTTATATTCAGTGGGTGCTAATACCGTGCAACCTGATACAAAATGGTCAATTGTTTCTGGAAATTTATCACAGAATCAGCATTTGGGGTCAACACAATATTTTAGTATGTGTGCTTGATGTGTTTTTAGCTAACAAGCATTGGTCATGTGCAGCAATGATAAAGCCTTCGTTTTCAGCTTTTAACCCCGCACTACGTAGCCACTGATGGGTACAGAGTTTGTCTACATCACCTTGTTTGGTACGGGCATTGACCGTGAAGCGGCTTATCTTGCCATCTTACTGTATCTGGTCGGTTGCATTTGATTTTGCTTTTGCTTTCTTTTTTGTAATATTTTGAAGCTTCAGTCGGTGAGTTGTGCTTTCCTGATATTTCTACACCCATCTGAAATTATTATTATTATTATTATTATTATTATTATTGAATAAGAGTGCAGACGCTAAGTGACGCTGGGGTATAAATATATGAATCCCAGTAGACTAAGTCTGATAAGTGTATACGAGATACACAACCAAATTTACGCCATTTGATAATCAGCATTGAGAAAAACTGCGCATTAATTTGCAGATGACGTACAGTTAAAAATAACTTCAGGTCGGATAACTAATTCTTCCTATTCGATTAAAGATGTTCACGAAGTATCGCGATGTGACTCTCAGTCGGCCTTCACTGTCTCGTCCCTATAATATAAAATCATACGAAACTCTCGTCACCCAGACATGATTATCACCACTACACTCGCTCAGGAGGAGAGATGCAGAGAGGGTCCGAGGCTAGGATCAGACAACTGAGAAACAAATCTACATTATTGAAGAGCATATTTAACGTAGGTCTGTCTTAAGTCAGTAGGTCAAAATATGGTTAACACCGTCAATAAATTAAGATCACGTGGAATGCAAGCTATGTCGGTGATAGCATTAGGACATGTATTATTATTATTATTATTATTATTATTATTATTATTATTATACGAAATATGAGTGAAATTGTCTTTTCCCATGTGAATTTTCGGATGAATCTTTATTCTTAGGTTAATGTGTGAATAACATCATGGCGATTTCTATCATAATAAAATATCCGTAAACATTCCCCTGTCACATTGTTAAATATTCGAATTTTACAATTATTTACATTATTTATTTTGTTCTGATGTTGTCCTCATCTTTATTGTCATATTCACAACGTCTCGGCCGTTGTACGATCCGAACTTCTTCCGATAACTTGAATTTCGTAATTAACCCTTTATTTCGTCCACCGGCGTAAATTGTTCTCGTTCTACGTGCCATACATCTTGCAATCACCTGAAGAAGGCCGGAATGCACAACCGCCGAAAAGTCTTAAATATGGCAATAAACATAAGGACAGAAGCCCAAACAATGTACATAATGTAAATAATTACAATACCTCATCTCAGAAATATAGACAGATATTGACTTATGGCAATAGCTATCATAAATATTAATTTTGTTCGTTAATTTAAGAAGCGGGTACAATTGAAAAGACTGACCACTTTTTTCCATTCCACTCAAACACTTCTTTCTTTCTTTCTTTCCGTTTTTCTTTCATTCATTGTTTCTTTCCGTCTTTGTTTCTTTCTTCAGGTCTTTCGGTCTTTCTTTCTTTAGTTCATTCATTTTTCGGTCTTTCTTTCTTTCCGTCTTTCTTTCTTTCATTCATTCTTTGTTTCTTTCATTCATGCTTTCTTTCCATCTCTCTTTCTTTCTTTTTTCCTTCATTTTGTCCGTCTTCCGTTCATTTGTTCACTGAAACTGAGTTACATCTTTTGTTTTTTTATGCAATCAAAACGGAACACTCTATAATTTATGGAGTGTTGGCAAAGGACTTCAAATACTTCTAACTTCCCTTCTTTCTTTCTAGCCAAATTCTCGTCTTAGGAATATTTTCCTTCATAATGATTTAAAAATAATTCAGCAGTCGATGTTATTTTATTTCTGGAAACTGAATTTTTGGCGATTGCCTTAAACGGTTTCCGTCGTTCGATACTTTGCCTCTGAGAAATGTTACTTTTATCGGGGTCGCCATAACTTCCAGACCGTTTAACTGAGATTAAAGTGTAGTATTTCTACTTGTCAGCTTAATCTGATTCGCTCTCTTCCACTCTCCACTCTTATCTTCCCTTCTTTCTTAATTTGAAAGAGAAATTGAAAGAAAGTATTGTCTTTTCCCCTTTTTCTACGCGATCAAAACGGAATGGTCTATTACTTATGAGCTATTGTCAGGGCTTTACGGATGTGTGAACTAACGAAGGGAGTAACAAGCATAACTATAATAGGATTATTATTATTATTATTATTATTATTATTATTATTATTATTATTATTATTATTATTATTTTCTTTGATATCTGGCGTTTACACATTTCTTTCCGGGTCCCGCCCAGGGACCTAAGGTTAGAAATAGTATCATGACACTTTCCACTGAAAAAAAAATAGATAGATAAAGCCCTTCGTAAAGTGTGGGCTGTACTTGTCAGAATAATTTGTTGTATCTCTTTGGGGCATGGACTTCCAGGGATCCCTTCAATTAGCCTACTGGAATCTTTTCCAACCAATCCTAAGGCTCCAACTACAACAGGGATTGTTGATGTTCCCATGTGCCACATTTTTGAGATTTCTATTTCCAGGTCCTTGTATTTTGACAGCTTTTCGAATATCTTCAAAGATACATTGCAGTCTGCAGGGACTGCCATATCAATAAGGAAGCTTTTTTTTTTTGTGATCTTTAAAAACAATGTCATGGCGGTTGGCTTTGATTTTTCTGTCAGTATTTCCTCCGATTGTTGGTGTATACTCATTTCTTTCTGTGTACCACCCAGAAAGTTAAGGTTAGAAATGGCATCATGACACTTTTCACTGAGCAGAAAAAAACCCTAAGATCATGCATATTTTAGATAATAAATCCTTTTGTGATGGGTGCGTTGTACTCGTGGGTAAAACTTATTTTTCTTTCTTTAGGGGTTGGGCTACTAGGAATCATTTCACTGAGTATATCGGAATATTTTCCTATCAGTCCGAGGAATCCAAATACAACTGGAATTGTTGATGTCCTCATGTGCCACATTTCTGAGATTTTCGATTTCTTAGTTTTTTGAAGATCTTCAAAGACATATTAGAGTCTATAGGGAATTCCATGTCAATTCATTATTTGTATTATTATTGTTGTTGTTGTTGTTGTTATTATTAATATTATTGTGCTTTGACTTGGTCATGTGTAGTACGAGTTGCCATCCTGTATTCACCAGGAACTTCAAGAGACAATAATTGTTTTCTATCATAAGTTTGAAACAGATAAGATGGTATTTCATTAGAGAAAGAAATAATGAAATTATGGTCACTCTTCGGATATTCAGGCCTTTGGAAGTGGCAGTGCTTTTGATGTGATTTACCTATAATGTAGTCTTCCTCATTGCTTGAGGAAATTTCATATCACTGATGAGACTGTGTATATCTTTGTATATTATTATTATAATTTTATTTCTATTATTATTATTGTTTTTTTTTGTCATTGCTTTTTGTCGTGTGAGATTGCCCTGCAAGATTCAACATTTTTTTTATCAGAAGATGCAAGCAGATGAGGCGCGATGCAATTAAAAAGTGTAATTTGAGTCATTGCATGGAGAGGAATCTCCGTAAGAAGTACTGACATGTATTATTATTTTATTTGTAATTCCCACATCTTAGGGCTAGCGGGAATTTGATTTACATATTTGTTTGACCCATTTCATATCCTTTCCAAAGCCCCAACAACGACGGCTTATGCTTTATATCTTAAGATGCCACATCCTAATGATTTCTATCTCGAGGTCCTTATAATTACCTAGTCGCCCAGGCAAAAAATAAACGTACAAGATTTGGGTGAAACTAGAGCTTAATGTTGAGTCAATGAAAAAGGAATAATAAAACATAAGCCATCTGTCGCTTCTTTCTGCTGAAAACTATAATTGCTTACTGTGTTTCTGATACTTTCTACAAGAAAGTGACCGATTTACTTTCTAAAAAGAGACAAATTGAATTAACTCACAAATAAATAAGTATGAAATATTTAATCAATTTCATGCTATTTTTCTTGTCACGGTCATATCAAACAAAAACACTTAATAAAAAAAGTTTAAACACTGGAGTTAAGCAACTCCGTCAGACAGGGTTGACCATAGGTAGCATCCTACTTGTCTGCTTGGCTGGAGCATCGGCGTCTGTGACTATAGAGGCCGATGCGAGAGTGGCAATCTGTTGCAGAGGTCGCATGTATTTTATGTCTCTGGCCAGTTGGAGCTGTCACTTTGCTTTGTGCGGGCCCGCCTTTCCTTTGTGACATGTGTCAGATTCTCCTCCCCTGACTAAAAGGTGTTTGGTCAGGGTTCAAATCCTTTCGGAGTGTATGGCTGCCAGGCTCTCTCAGGAGTTGATGTCCACAGCTTTCATGTCGCGTTGCATTAAAATCACGCAACCGCAGCTGTAGCCGCCCGGAGGGTCTCCTTTAAGCGGCCAGCTCTCCATACAAGTCTCCACACGTCTTGTCAGGCGCGCAAGTGTTGTGGCTACCTTACCGATTCACTTGCCCATCTCTGTGTCTAAGGAGAGGTTATCAGTGATGCTGGAATCAAGGTACATGAACCGATGAATCACACCAAGCTCATAGTCATTAACGGTGATGGCTGGTGATGTTTCGGTACCGTGTCCCAGTACGTTAAGCAACGTTGGTTAGTAATCAAATGGTTGATTTCTGAAGAAGACCCGTTGTTATAAGCTATGAAACAGGCCTAGCAGGGCGGCGATGGATAAAAAATGTACTATTCATGCTAGCTAAAAAACCTTGATATGTGTGTGTGGGGGGGGATGCTTCTGAAGTGACAAGTCGTAAGACCTACCCGGAAGTGGTTGAGATGAATTGAGGTTTTCCTGTATTTCTCTCGGAACCATGAACGATAGTCATGAATTGCAATCTCCGGTTTCAAATTCACACTTCCTCTCTACGATCAAACATCCGGTGATGATCGAACTTAAAATACTGTATGAAAATTCTGCGAGACGTGCTTGTTTACCATTACTCATGGCGGAGATCTCAAATTTCGTGTATTACGTGAGATAGAATGGAGGAAGTCAGCGAAAACAGACCTTCATTATCAATAATATTAAGTAAATGAAAAAGAAAGAAATTTAGGAACATTTGTAGGATTTCAGTCTTCAGATAGTGAAAACAGTCAGATAAATGTAACACTACGTATCCTTTTATGACCTTGATGATAACGGTTCGCCACAGCTTTCTATTTCTTATTTCTTTCAGCTGTACTTAACCATTTATGTGTTTACATCTTTTTTTTTTAATTTGCTTGAATTTTCTGAGCATGTCTTTGGTTCCTTTTCTCTGATAATGCACTGAGTTTTCTATTTTCCAAGCATTCTGTCCTCTTTATATGGATTGCACACAGTTTCTTTGTTCATGTACTTGTATATATTATAATTGCAACATTCGTCGGCAGGATTTTATTTCAGTTCCTTTAATGTTTTAATTTTAATTTTTGACGAAATTGTTCAGAATTAACTGTAATATAGAAGTGAATCGATGTTGGAAATTTGTCGAACTACATCATAATAATAAGTTTATATATTTTGTCTGAATATCTGAGATGAAGAAGAGTACATGAAGTGGCGTCCTCTTGTCTTCACATGGTAATTCAATGGACCTCGAAATAGAATTCAATAGAATGGTTTATCTCAAGACGAACTACACTAACTTTTTTTACCGAAACTTTTAGAATGGCATCAAAAGGTGCAAACCTATATGTGAATGAAATTCCTACTAGATCTAAAATAGGTGAATCGCAAAAAAGTGTTTATACTTATAGGTACTTCTTTGATATTGCGTAGATTTCTCTCAGTGCAGTGACAATAAATGCGATTTTTAATGCCTCGCACCTCACTTGTTTGCATCTTCTGATGCAAAAAAAAACTTGTTAACTGTTGAAGTCTCTGGAACAAAAAACATGAAAGTAGTAAGCGACTTTATTTCATAATAAATGAAGCCAACACGTTCAAAATCGAATTGCAAATGGGTGTAGATACACAAGTAAAGCACAATACACCGACTAAAGCTGCGAAATGCTTCAAAAAGAAAGCAAAAGCAATGTAACCTACCAGATACAGAAACAATGGCAAGATAAACCACTTCACGGTCAATACTCTGCCCATACCAAACAAGCTGATTTAGACAAACCACGTACCTATCAGTGGCTACTTAGCTCAGAGTTAAAATCTAGAAGGTTTTCTCCTTGCTTCAAAGAAGCAATGCTTGTTAAGTAGAAATTATCAAGCACATATATTGAAATAGACATTGGTATTAGAGACCGCAAAAAACTAAAACAAAAAAAAACAAGAGCCTCCTTATTGATATGGCAGTCCCTGTAGACCGCAATATATCTTTGAAGATATTCAAAAAACTATCAAAATACAAGAAATTGAAATCTAAAAAATGTGGCACATGGGAACATCAACAATCCCTGTTGTAGTTGGAGCCTTCGGATTGGTCGTAAGAAATTCCAGTAAACTCATTGAAGGGAATAGTGGGAGCCCATTCCTTAAAGAAATACAAAAAAAATTGTTCTCACGAGTACAGCCCACACTACGAATATTTTATCTATGTAAAATATGTGTGTATTTTTCCTTAATTGGTCAGCGGAAAATGTCATGATGCCATTTCTGAACTAAGGTTTCTAGGTGGGACCCAGAAAGAAATGTATACACACCAGAAATCAAATGAAATAAATTAATTATAAGAATTTTAAAAAAAGAAAGCAAATGCATTCAATCAGATAGAGAAACGATGCCAAGAACGATGCCAAAGGTAAACAACTACATGGTCAATATTCTGCTCGTACGAAACAAGCTGATGTAGACAGACGCTTGGCCATCAGGGACTACATAGCATAGGATTAGAAGCTAAAACTAGCTGCTCATGACCAATGCTTACTTACTAGAAATTACAAAGCACACACAGTGAGGAATTGGGTGAAACGAAACAATTGACCATATTCTATCATGTTGCACGGTATTCGCACCCATTGAATATATAACCCAAGATGAAAATGTTGGCCAATATCTGCATTTGAAAATCTGCATCTTTTACAAAAAGGGAACTGCAAGAAATCGGTATGAACACCACCTATACTGTGTTACAGAGACAGGACTTTACAATAGACACAGACAGAATAATCAAAGCTAATCGCCCAGACAACTACGTCAGAGAACACAGAAGCAAAATGTGCCTTCTTACTGACATGTCAGTCCTTTCAGACAGTAATGTATCTTTGAAGATCTTCAAAAACTATCAAAATACAAAGACCCTGAAACCGAAATATCAAAAATATGGCACATGCGCACATCAAGAATTCCAGTTGTATTAGGCCCCTTCGGATAGATTGGAAAAGTTTTCGTTGGAGACATTGAATTGATTCCTGATAGCCCAAGCCTTAAAGAAATACAAAGAATATGTACTCACAAGTACTGCCCGCACCATACGAAGGGCGTTATCTATGTAAAATGTGTGTGATCTTAGGGTTTTTTTTTCTAAAAAAAATCCTCAGTGGAAAATGTTATTTTTGAAATTAGGTCTCTGGTTGAGATCTGGAATGAAATGAGTATATACCAGAAATCAAAGTAACTTATAATACATATCCTACTGCTATAACTGGCATGGCTTTTATTCCGGCGTGATTTTAATTTATTGGTGTTGTTAAGCATTTTTTGTTATAGTGATGGGCTGCTTTACATATATATATATATATATATATATATATATATATATATATATATATATATATATATATATATATATATATACGAAAGTACTCGTATAAAAAGACCTTATGCAACCGGAATTTACTAAAAACAGGGATCATAGCATTCATCTACAGGTTCGTGGGTTATTGTATCTTAATAAATTTGTTTGCGAAGGTGTATTCTCGCCATTTATATCATTAACTTCACTATCTGTTTTTTGGATGAATGATTCATGTAATATAAATTGAACTGCACCACATACTTTATATTAAAAGAACTGATCCGACGTGCAACATTCGATTAATAAATGTGATATTCCTCTATTTATTGAACATTTATTTCATGCCACATCAACTAAAAAAAAACTACTACTACAAAAGAATTCTCCTATTACCATATTAGTACAAAAACGCACACTGTTAAATTAAAAAAAATCAACCTCGGTGTTGCGCCCACACGCTCCAAAATTTCTTACCTTTAACAATAACATATTTCTAAAAAAAACATATTTCGTATCACATCTAATCTTTCGTTGTCCCGTTATTACGTGGATGTAAAAAAACAAATCTATTTCCATACCTGATAATGTCCGTATGAACAGACGAAAGTACTCGGATAAAAAAGACGTTATGCAACTGGAATTTACTAAAAAGAGGGATCATAACATTCATCTACAGGTTCGCGGGTTATTGTATCTTGCTTATTGTTCTCAGTTGTTCTCTGCATCTCTCTTCCCGAAAGAGCGTCGTGTGAAGCATAATGGCTAATAGTCGAGAGGTCCGTATGATTTTCTGTTTTAAAAACCCAGTTTGTCATATTCACATCCTAGATTAGAACACACGTTCTAATATATCCGCATATAACATGATCATTATTCAAAAGAGCAAGCCACATAACACTAAAAAAATCAACAGTGTCCAAGCCAAAAGGCACCAATCGATGGTTGACTAAAGGACAGCTTCATTGTAAAATGAATAACGGAAAAAACAGGTGGAAAAAATTATTTTTTGGTTCAGTGACGTTTGCATTCAAATCCGTTTAATTTTTATTCGAGCAAACAAGAAATCCGGAAGGAAACGAATGCAAAATTCAGAAGCATAACTTCTCTTGGGCAAATTTAGAATTCTGGAATCATCCGGCCAAAAAAATTTAACAGCACCATTGTTCTTTTAATGCTAGAAGCATTTGAAAAAAGCACCATTCTTTTAGAGAGAAGAGAGAAAAATTATTTCCGATATGTGCAATTATTTTTTCTTTTACTGGGTTCATGATTTTCCAGTTTTGAAGATGCTACTTTTTGAAGATCTTTGAAAGAACTGAACATGGATAATAAAAAAACAAATGAAAGGAAAGAAAAATGTGTTTCGCCGGGTTTTATTTTTTGCTCAGCAATTTTTAGTTCAGCTTTCAGTTCTTTCTTTCTTTCTTTCTTTCTTTCTTTCTTTCTTTCTTTCTTTCTTTCTTTCTTTCTTGTCATTTTCACACCAGTTTACGGTAGAACCTAAGTGGCAACAAATCAGAAAACACCATCGCCCTTTACATTATTCGGACTATTTTCGTCATCTTTGTCGCCATATCTATTACAACGTTTCGGCCATTGTACGCTACGGCCTTCTTAGATCCAGTGACAGGACACAAAGTGTTGTGAGTTCAATACCTGGTTAAGGCGGTGGCGAACTTGGAGAGGGGATATAAATGATAACTTACATCCATTAGACGTGGCACGTGGAACTAAAACAGTCTACTCCAGTGAGCGAAATAAAGGCTTCAGTTCGACATTCCAACCAGCTGAAGAAAGCTGGAGCGTACAACTGCCGAAAAATTGTGATAAATATGGCAACAAAGATGAGGACAATAGTCCGAAAAACGTAAATAGTGTACATAATACCTCATCTCAGAAATATAGACCGATACTGAAGAATGCCGGATCGTACAACGGCTGAATCGTTGTAATCAATATGGTGACAAAGATGAGGACAATAGTCTGAATAATGTAAATAGTATACATAATACCTCATCTCAGAAATATAGACAGATACTGAAGAAGGCTGGAGCGTATAACGGCTGAAATGTTGTAATAAATATGGCGACAAAGATGAGGAGAATAGTCCGAATAATGTAAATAGTGTACATAATACCTCATCTCAGAAATATAGATATATACCATCGCCCTTCTTAGGATACTATTTAATTTTAGCTTACTTTTTTTCAAGATGATTACGATTATTCACCCGATTTTAAATTTCTCCAGATTTTGACAAATATTTTAAAAAAATCATTCTGGCCGCTTCTATATTCTGTAAATTCTCACTTATTTTTTTATAGAGAATTATTGGTTTTCGAATTATTTCATTTATATTTCATGACAATCTGCAAGTCTGAAACACTCATTATTCATAATTCTTTCTATAATATATGACCCGTTTCAATCGGTAATTAACAGACGATTACTTACTATTTATTCTCTAAGAAAGGTCCTGATTTATGCATATACGATTAAGTATATTAAGTTCAAATCACAGGGATTTGCACAGTTCGAAATTGATAAACATTCCTACTCATTCTTATCTATGTTACATAATTTAAAAAAATAATTTCACACTAAGCAAGGCGATAAAGACACTAAGATGCATGGGATTACTGAGATATAAAGAATCTGTGAAAAATTTGATGAGGAGAAAACAATAAAACAACAGAATATAACAAAGGGCATTACATTTAAATTTTTGCAAATCGTAATAACAGTGTAGAGTATTCCACGAGCGATAAGTTCAAGAGACGAATTCATTAACATATATCTTAAGCTTACGCTTAACAATTTCCACATTTAAACGATGAGACCTAGCTTCCAATCTAGTACTGAACTTAAATTCGTTGAGAGAAAAGCTCATCATAACAATTACCATGAATTGTATTTGTAGAAAAGGACCAAATAACCTACGTTACGACGGGGGGAAAATGGCTGAAACTGAGATGCCATTTCAGGCCCGATGACAAATGCAGATTATTATTTGGATTCTGTCAAGATTCTCTATATACATACAAGTAGTCCCATTCCAGATGAGGCAGCAATATCTAATCCGCAGAAGACTGGTAGACTTATAAAGATGTAAGATAGATTCTGGCGAGGCAAAAATGTCTGTAAATCACTTAGCATCAGGGCTAGCGACTGATTCAAATATAATCATTCCACTGGTGGTTAGCATCAGCCGTGTTCGTGTAAGGCAAACAATATTGTCTTATTGGATTAAGAATATTAGTTTCGTTTTGGAGGCGGGAAAATTAACAAGCTATTGAGTGAAACTTTCACCTTTCATTCCTATCTGCTCTCGCTCCAAATCTTCTGTAACCCCCTTGCCTTGATCGATCCACTATCTTTCTCCACATCCTCTCCTTTACCACTACTATCTGCTCTTCCTCCAAACCTTCTGTAACCCCTTGCGTGCTAGTGGCTTCCAGTCTTGCTTGGGGTGTTAAGCTTAAAAAAGAAATTGATGTGGTTGGCGTTATTATCATGAGATACGTATACACATTGGACTAGAAAAAGAAGTATTCCAAAAGTTGATAAACCGAAAATAACGTTAGAATGAAAGAAAAGATTTTGCTGGATCATATTTTTTATGTCAATCCTGGTAGCGAATGTTGGACAATCTCCCCAAGGATGAGAAAAGAATCTAACAGCGCAGGAATGCTGTTCTCCAAAACATGGTGAAAAGTCCATGGACGGACCGAGTAATCAACCAGGAAGTCTTAAAGAAAATGGCAACAAAAAAAAATTTATACTAAAAAAACAGGAAAATACAGCGGAAATTACTTGAACACATGAGGGCGGCTTGGAAGTCTTAACGCTTAAGAGACATAGTCAAGGCAAGATATATAAGTGAAATTAATGGACGTGGCATGTTCAAGAAGAATAAGTCTCTATTTGCATATATATCTTGGGGCTTATATAATGTTTCCATGGCATTGTTATGAGCTGATATACACTCCTGTGCAAATTATTTGAAACAAAATGAATAATTCCGTTATTATTTAATTTTTTTCATATTTTTCTAATTAAACATGACTCAGTGCACAAATTAGTACTTCGTATGTCCATTCCACGAAATCGTTCCTTGAAGATTGGCCATATATTTTCGATTTGATTTAAATCAGGTGTGTTCCTGGGTCAGTGTACAGTACTTTGATTTGCTCACTGGTAAGGCTTGCCAGTGTGTTCGTGCAGCGTTACAATTTTCTTATGCTTCCTTGGAGTAAAGTCCATTGCGGGCAATAGTCGTAGGACAAATAATCAACAGTCGAGAAAATAGTGTTTTTGCTGAGAAAATTTTATACAATCACGCATAACGCAATATATTTCAAGGTCAAACAAATGTCATCATAAACTCTGGAAATAGATTCATATTAGTGCACACCACTTCAAATGATCTGAGGAAAAAAAATAAAATTCGATTACACCCTGTCACTTCAGTGGGTCTCAAACTGACCTTATGGTGAAGGAAAGGAAACTAAAACAGTTGTTTTAATTAATTTGCACAAGGTGGAACATAGTAATTTGTTTTTCTCTGGAGATTTCCTATTCAAGGCAATAACCATAATTGAGTGGATCTGTATCGTAATGGTATAGAATGGTATAATGGTAGAGAATGGTGTAATGGTATAGAATGGTGTAATAGTGTAGAACTAGAAATTAATGGGCCGTGTTCAAATACTGATCGATTATTTTTGGTTTTTCAATTTCACTATTGCACAAATTCTCTTGCAAAATATACGAATCTCTCTTTTCTCTAAACTGCTATTACGTGTAAAATAGCCATTTACTGTGGGCTTTTTAGTCGTGATTCGCAAATTGTCTAGGCTGTAGGAATAAGGTAACTCTGAAGTCAACGAATTAGCCGCAAGAAGCCTTACATTAATGGAGTGGAGATACTACGTCTGTAATACAAAAACACGATAGATTACCACAAATCTAGATTACTCCAGTGAAGTGCGATTATCCAGAATATTATTGACATAAAAGGCACTGATCCGAAGCATGGTGTCATTTGATTAACAATCGTAAACTTCCTTCTCATTATTTTTGGATTCTTTTTTAAATTGTTGTAATTGTATTACTTTGCATCGCGTTGCCCTCAAGTTATTATGCTGATCTATTTAATATTATTATTATTATTATTATTATTATTATTATTATTATTATTATTATTATTATTATTATTATTAATGATGATGATGATGATTATAACAATAAATATACCGTTAATATATATCTTAAATAAGGACACATGGCACAGTGGATAAAGGCGTTGGTTAGATCCAGTGACAGACCCAAAGAGTGTGAGTTCAATACCCGGTTCAGGCAGTGGAGAACTTTCAGAGGGAAAATTACCAGGAGATAACTGATAACTGACATCCATCAAACATGGCTCGTGGAACTAGAACAGTCTACCCCAGTGATCGAAATAAAGGGTTCGGTTCGAAATTCCAACCACCTGAAGAAGGCCGGAGCGTACAACGGCCGAAACGTTGTGACAAATATGGCGACAAAGATGAGGACAACAGTCCGACTAATGTAAATACTATATCTTAAATATACCCCAATTTTTTCAATGTGAAATTCTTCCAATTATTTTAGAATTTTGTTCGTTTCATTTTCATAAAATTACATTACGTTGGGTTTGTTAAATTTACTTACGCGCAAATACCCACGAGAAAGGTATGACTCAATCTTTTCTTGTATCACTAAACCATTATTACACCTCCCCCCCCATTTCTTACAGTCTAAAAAATTATCGGTCATCCATCAGTTTTCATGTTTATATATTAAACCCCAACACTACAATATGATTTTAATTATTTGATATCCTCTCGGACATTTAAATTTCAGCCGGGTAGGGGGATAATAATTTTATGTCGGCACCTACCAGCACCTTAGAGAGGAAACAAACTTTCATCATCAAATATGAATAGTAGAAACAATTGTCTTATTTAAGGTCAAGACATTGCCTATTAACAAAATCATTTGCAAAACAAAACAATTCTACGTACTCGTGAGAACAGATATAATTTACAGCTGGAAAAATACAAACCCAATTAAAATTATATGAGAAACTACCCGAGATAAGGACTATATTCTGGAAAAGATGTGTTTGCTTTAAGGTCCATTGATGGAGAACTTAACAAGAAGCTGTGCATAAATTTATAATATGGTAAACAACACATGGGGAAATAGCAAGGCTTATACCAGCAAAAAGCTTCATCTATAAAATTATAGACGATATTGAGACCATAAAAGACTTGGGCAAAATAAGGACGACAGAAAACATTGTAAAAACGGGATCAAATGCTTTAATTTGAGAACAACCCGATAAAAAATAGAAAAAACAAAAGACAAAATTCTTTCTATGGAATACAGTTTTCGCGAAGAGTAGGAAAGATCATATAGAATGAGGGAAATATCCTGAAAGATATCAAAACAATACATTCAAATCGCCGGCAAAATAAGAAAATAAATGTTTTCGAAACATATTATATCAGCTATATTCTTATATATTTCAATCGAAGTACCTTTCAGGCTTCTCCAAGCATATGTCATTGTATTTTAGATAAGTCTATATCCGAGTAATGGAATACCATAGTATTTGTTTTGCGCAGAGCGAGTTTATGTTATCAGAGCAAACACAGCAGTTTCTTGCATGCAACGCTCTTACGAAATCGTCTTTTTTCTTATCCTCCTATGCATCATTTTCGTTTTACTTATTCTTTCCATTCGCATCTTCTCTCTCTCTCTAGTCTTCTTTAGCTCTTATTGCCGTTATTTTATTAATCAATCACCCCCTGCACCTTCACATTCACCTTCTTCTTCTTCTTCTTCTTCTTCTTCTTCTTCTTCTTCTTCTTCTTCTTCTTACCCTCCTCCTCCTCTCCCCCTCTTCTTCTTCTTCTTCTTCTTCTTCTTCTTCTTCTTCTTCTTCTTCTTCTTCTTCTCACTGTTGCATAATCATTTCATTCCGGTTCCCAATATGAGACCTATGGCCATAAATCGCATCTTGGCATTTTTACTGAGGATTTTGTGAGTACAATTATTATTATTATTAGTAGTAGTAGTAGTATTGGTAGTAGTAGTAGTAGCATTTTATGTCGATTTCTGATATTGTCACACTACCTACCAAGTCTGTGGGAAGACCTAAGGCAGGTAGTGTTGTGTTATTATGGCTATATTTCATGATGTCTTTTTTTGACTCACATAACATTACTAGCGTTACATGGACAAAATTCTTTTTAGTATGTGGCCTGTACTTATCAAAATATTTTTTTGTATTTCTATTAAGTTGGGATTTCCAATGATCTTTTCAGTGTGTTGTTGTGTTCCTTTTTACCATTCCAACCGCACCTACAATGACTGGTACTATTCTTGTTTTCATTATTATTATTATTATTATTATTATTATTATTATTATTATTATTATCAGTAGTAGTAGTAGTAGTAGTAGTAGTAGTAGTAGTAGTAGTAGTAGTATTTATTCCCCTTGACACGAGTACTTGGAATGTACAGGGAAAGGATTTCCTGTTGTTTTCTCATCGGTTATAACATTGCATGCGATAGACTGGGCCACATTCAAATTTAAAGGGAATTGTCTACCCTGGCATTTAACTCGTAGGCAGAAGAGTTAGTTGTAAATGTTTGACCTGGCATTTGCACGAAATTGTAAGCAAGGAATGAGTCTGGAATTCGATTCGTTGATTTCATGTTTCCACGCCGAAATAAGTTGTGCTATACTCTCATCCAATGGAGATACTTCCCGGAAAGAAAGAAAAACGCGTAACCTTAAAATCGGCCATTTTTTCCTCTTGTTTATTATTCTCATAAAACCATCTGGCCAGTATGTCGTTTGAATTTGCTATCGGAGTTCATCATTTCAGATTATTCAGATAATTTACAGGAGATTAAAGATAGATATTCTGTCGGAGACGGCTACGTCAAAGATGTTCGCTAAATTCTGTGGAATGGAAGTGAAGCCATCTACGTGTTTATCGTCTGGCCGGTGATGAGAGGAATAAAAAAGAAACAAAGGTAACGAACAGAAGCAAACGAGGAGGAAAGGATATGAAAAGAAAAAATAAAGATTTTTCTTTTTTTTATTTTTGGCCAAGAACTTCAAAAGAATACTCCTTGGAGACTTCGTATTGAAATCCGATGCCTCGAAATACGCAAGTCCGTTGAGTTTTAGCTTAAACTATTTTTATTTTTCGTGTCTGAGTTCGAGTATATGTAATTCAACTTATGTTACAGAATTATTCAAATTTCAGTCAAACGATGAGAGTCATTGACTAGTACGCGTTTGAAATCAGATCAGAGAAAAAGATAAACACCCACACAAACACACAAACACACACATATATATATATATATATGGATAGATAGATAGATGAACAGAATTAGTGAACAAATACAACACACACACATATATATATATATATATATATATATATATATATATATATATATATATATATATATATATATATATATACCTTTAAAGTAAAATACTAAAAATGTCAAAAAAAAAATTATCTTTTATTATATTATTTAAATAACACTGATCAATCTAAGATAGAACTAAAATTGGTTGGAATAATTACTTATAGATCAATCTCATATATATATATATATATATATATATATATATATATATATATATATATATATATATATATATATATGTGTGTGAGTGTGTTTATGTGTGTGTGTGTCTGTGTGTGTGGGCGTGTGTGATTGCGTGTGCGTGTGTGTGCTTGTGCGTGTGCGTGTGTGATTGCGTGTGCGTGTGTGTGCGTGTGCGTGTGCGTGCGCGTGTGTGGTTGCGTGTGTGTGTGCGCGCGCGCACGCGTGTGTGTGTGTGTGTGTGTATTTTTAGTAATGCAAAGTTTGGTAATCAGTATGGATAATCCCAAAGGAGGATGCAACCCAGAGAGCTCAGTTTCAAATCAGAGTAATTATTAATTCAGTATAAATAGAAAACAGACAATCTTAAGGGTCCATTGTTTATAATTTATTTCCCCAGGTATGTGGTTTTTACCTGGTTCATCAGACCACACTTCCACATTTCAGGCAATATCAGCAATTTACTGCTTATATTTATTCGATATTTTTCCTTTTTTCCTTACATTGATGTAAGATTATCTGTATTTTTGTGTTTGTATATGCGTTTGTGCGCGTGCTGCCAGGAACCCGTCTCTGCAGATGAGCGTTCGCGCGTACGTCTGCACGGATGTGCATAACTGAGGTCTGTCGTGATCATTTGTCCTTTTCGGCTAAGATATATATAATAATTTGATAATATATAATATATATAATAATTTGACCCAAATAAATAAATAAACAATTAAACGACTTCCGGTATAATAACCGCCAAAATAGACTACCCACAATGCACCATTCACCCCTATATATAAATAGCCGAGGAAAATAACAGCACCCGTGGCCTGATGATTGCATCTAGCATGAAATATACTGTCGCCTCTAAGTGTTGACTTCTATGTTCACTTTATATATATATATATATATATATATATATATATATATATATATATATATATATACAGAAATATAGTCTTAAAGTGTGCTATATTTATGGGGTAAAGTGCTCAATATCAGAGATAGAGCGTGTGTAAATATAAAAGTGGACATGGAAGTCAGCACTTAGAGGCGACAGTCTGTTTCATGCTAGTGCAATCGTCAGGCGACTAGTGCTGTTATTTTTCTCGGCTATTTATATAAGGGTCAGTGGTGCATTATGGGTAGTCTATTTTGGCGGTTACTTTTAACGGAAGTCGCTTATTTGTTTATTTATTTGTGTCAAATTATTTTGCTTTATTTTTGTTTGTTTTTTATTTTTATTTTTATTTTTTATCTTATATATTTATTTATTTATTCTTTTATTTTGATCGGTGTTTTTGGTTAACGTAGTAAAAATTTGTTTATATAGCTTATTGTTGGTAGTCTATAATGGCCGTCATTACCGGAAGTTGATTGTTCGCTTATTTATTTGGGTCAAATTATTTTGCTTGTTTTTATTTGTTTTCATTTTTTTTCTTATATATTTGTTTATTTGTCATTGATTAAATCTGTTTGTTGAATTTTGAGGTGTGATGTTGTGGTTTTTTTCTGACTATTATTTAGGTGGGAACAGTTTTTAATTTATCTATTTAGGTTGGTTATCTTTATTTGTTTTTTTTTTTGTTTTTTTTTGTTTAAACGGCTACTTTATCGTAATCGGTTGTTAGTTTATTTATATATTTGGATGTATTTAGATCGATTTATTATACTTGTTGTTATTTATTTGTTACACTATATATTTTTGGCTTTCGGTTTTTAAGTAACGTAGTATATTATCTTTTATTAATGTTTTTTTTTTATTATTATTTTTATTTGTATAACAGTTATAACTTTCGTCCGTTCTTTTGTTTTGATTTTGTTTCGCATATTCTAACAGGTGTGGCTTTGTGATTTGTTTGGAGTAATTTATTTTGCTTATTTTATTGTTGTTTGTTTATATATTTATTTATTTTTCTATTTTAAGTTACGTAGTAAAAATTTGTTTTCATGTCTACATTTTGAGATTAGCTCGGATCTTTTATTTAATAATTTATTTTGATCTGGGAAGGTAATGATAGCTATTTTTTCCTCCAAGCAAAGTTTGCAAGTTTTTGATAGGTTGTTGTAGGCTGATGATTTTTTCCTTATTTTCCAAGATATTTTTGGTGTGATGTGTGTTTTGTTTTTTATTTCCCAGATATACTTAGAAAGCATTGTGCTGTTCGCATATTTACTATTTGTGAAAGACATTTTGTGTACATAATTTCTTTGTTTCCATGGTCCTTCGGTTACTCCTATATATTCTTTTTCTTCATTATCTGCTGATTTTGTCGTGGCTTGGTAGATTACGTTGTTTTGTAAACAATTACCGTTTAAAGGACATTCGTTTTTTATTCTGCAGTTGCACGTGGGTTTAATTTGTTCGTGTGTTTTTTTTCTGTTGTGCTTTTTTATTATTTGTGCCATGTTCTCGGTGCAACTGTAGCTGATTTTTACTGTGTTTTTGTTGAATATTTTGTGTAGGGTGCTTGATTCCGGGAAGTGTTTGTGTAAAAGCTTGAAGAATATTTTTCCTATGTTTGTTTTTACGTTTTTGCTGTACGGTGGGTTGAACCATATGATATTTCTTTTTCTGTTGGTCTTTTTTGTGTTTTAATAAAGCAAAATAATTTGACACAAATAAATAAACAAATAAGCGACTTCCGGTAAAAGTAACCGCCAAAATAGACTACCCATAATGCCCCACTGTCCCTTATATAAATAGCCGAGAAAAATAACAGCACTAGTCGCCTGACGATTGCACTAGCATGAAACAGACTGTCGCCTCTAAGTGCTGACTTCCATGTCCACTTCTATATATATATATATATATATATATATATATATATATATATATATATATATATACTGTCAGGCCCAAGTGTTGATATATATATATATATATATATATATATATATATATATATATATATATATATTGATTGATTGATTGATTAATTGATAGATAGGTACATAGATAGATAGATAGAGATTTCTAAAAGGATTATCATATTTACCAAAAATACTAGATTAAATTAATATCCATATCACAATATTTGATACAATGTATATATATGGCCATCCACAGACAGACTGTTTCACAGCTCTTCAGTGTGGCTAGATGTCCAATTGCTTCTAGCCGGGATCGAAACTCGAGCAATTTGGCTTGAGGCAGAGATCCTACCACTAAGCTATTGGTACACGGTAGAGAGTAACTGGAGTTTTAACGTTTTCCATACGAAATTCGCCAGTTGCCAGGAGACCTCAGTCCAAAGTTAAAGGGCAATGCGTTAATCTCAGTAGCAGCGACTGTTTCTAAAATAAGCCTCTTCTCCAGAGAGCTCAATCGGATTTCATCATCATCATCCTCTTGACTTTAGTAACTGTATGTCAGATCCGAATAAAGAAGTCACACTAACTCTTTTCCACAAATGGTCTATCAACGGCAGCGATCAGCAATTCTGGTACAGTCATATCTATTCATTTTTTGCCATTGTCTAACCAGTTTTGCGTTGGCGTCCTCCCCTACATCCACTTTCAAAGGTGCCTTGCATGATGGTCATGCACAGGATGTCGTGCCTTGTAATGTGTCCAAACCCCGCTATTTAAACTCCGTTTCAGAGTGGCGTGAAGACGTTCCTAGTGTCTCGCAAAATTTTCAACCCTTTTTGCGCACAAACCCATTGTTTTTTTTTTCACCAATAGAAATTTCAAGGAGTTTTCGCGTGCATTTGTTCTCAAACGCTTGGATCTTTTTCTCTGTATGTGGCCACAGTGTCCACGTTTCACATCCATATAGGAGAATGGAGACTACCATTTATTTGTATAATATATATATATATATATATATATATATATATATATATATATATATATATATGTATGTATGTATGTATGTGTGTATATATATATATATATATATATATATATATATATATTTGTCATCCACAGACAGACTGTTTCGCTGTTTCACAGCTCATCAGTGTGGCTAGACGTCCGGTTGCCTCTAGCTAGGATCGAAAACCGACTGAATTGGCGTCAGTCGGAACTTCTACCACTAAGCCGTCGGCGCACGACAGGGATGAAGGTGAATTTTAGCGTGTTTATTTTTAGATTTAGATAAACACACAGTGACTGACAGTGACTCAATTTTGCCGAAGAGTCTTGCTATATTAGCTTTAATAGGCACTGTTTACAAACACATGCTTCACTCCCACAGAGCTCAACCGAAATTAATTTTTCAGGAATCAATATTTTTGTCATCCACAGACATATATATATATATATATATATATATATATATATATATATATATATATATATATATATATATATATGTGTGTGTGTGTGTGTGTGTGTGTGTGTGTGTGTGTGTGTGTGTGTCTTGCGACCATATTAACTGTTGCCTTACGATACTCGACGTTAAGCAACGTCAATTCCTGGTCATTACCTAGAAGAGTATCCGTTTGGGAATAATAAGTATTGTGAGGTTGGATGTGCGGATGGTGTAAGGAATAATGGTTCGGAATTGTTTATACAGCGTTCCAATTTCCGCCGATTTCGTTATATTAACTTGCACGCATATTCTTGGGAAAGATATCAATTCTTCCCCTGTTATCGGTTAATATGTAAGTCATGAAACTATTAGCTTTAAAATATTTACAGTCTAAAGCAATATTTTCTGTTTTTAAATAATCGACAAAGTGTAGGAAACAGATCCAACAAGCATATTCTGAATCAGCAAGTTCCGAGAAAGTTTTCGATCAAGACTTTATTTTTGTACGCGAAGATATATACCATATATTCCCATATCTAATAGTTTGCATTAGAAAAATATAGACAAACTTTCGCCGATATGTTAGCGTTTTTAATTCAAATACGAAGATATTCAATTGTTTTTAATAAGCAGTGGTACATTCAGTTAATGAACATGACATGAATTGTAGAACATTCCATGTTTGCATAATAAAGAACATTCTTTCAAAATTATGATTAATAAATTGCTTGTTTATTTTATATGAAAACACAAACATAAAAAGCTGAAATCTCAACAACAGATTAAAACAATATTGTATTTATTTAAATTAGCATTACATTATTCAATTATCTTATTTAAATAACCACTGCAAAAAATAATTAGATTGAAATGGTAAATATTAAAGAATGTACGGACAATCACTTTATTTAATAAAAGGATTTTTTGTTTCAAATTACAAACATTTTTCCGTGAAAGACAATAGACACATTTCTTACACAAACAAACAAATGTATATATTTTATTCATTAAAACCGTATTAAGAGAAAAAACTATTTAGCATGAGATTTTATTGAATTAAAATTAAAAATGACTGGTATGTTTTATTATCTAGATAGGGTTGATTCCAAAATTTGTAAAAGCGAAGGCAACTTTATTGTCAGTAAAAAACATAACGTCGGTTTCCTTATATTCATTTACGCGCAAATACCCAAGATTATGAAAAAACCCCTGTTATTTAGAGCTATTTTTTATATTTTCCACCTCTCCCTTTTGTTTTTTTCTAAAAATTTAAATTGGTTTTGATATGTTTTCTCCATCTCATACATCTTTTGTTATTTAAAATTGTTTTTAAAAGTTTTTAATGCGTGTGTGTGTGTGTGTATATTGCATTAGTAGTAGCTGTAACTTAAATTTTAATTTGATATTTTCTTAATAACGGAACCCATCGCTCACATTTTTAGAGATATTTTCTTCAATAATTTAAATGATTACGATTCAGAACAAAAAGATTAAAAAAATATTTTAGAGACATAAATATGAATTTCTGATCAAATAATCCGTTGACTTTGGCAGTAGATACTTTTTGAATTCTCATTTTAAATTAAAGCAGTATAAATACTGACTGAATGTCGACAACAGCGCCTTGAAATTGACGATGTCGGAGTTAAATGTTCTCGCATGACAACGTATGTGTGATATTCGTCTCCAATGAAATCAAAAGAGAATACTTACTTGCCCGTGTACATTTTTGGCGTGCATTTTAGTAGCCTTGATACATAGGAGTTGCTTTCGCTTGTCCCTAGGCCTCGTGAATTTAAGCGTCCTACGAGGCTGGCATCCCGTTCCCACCCCTTCAGCGTTGAAGCTGTTAGATGTAGACGTCTTTTCTACTCCAATAGCTTCATGTCTCGCACATCTCGCCTATGGAACTCCCTTCCCTATTACTGTTTCCCTGACAAATACAATCTCCAACGGTTTAAGTGTAGCGTCAATCGTCATCTCCAATTGCCTTGATCTATCCACTTCCTGACATCTTTCATTCCTATCTGCTCTCGCTCTATATCTCCCGTAACCCCCCTGCCTCGATCGACCCTCCGTCCTTCTCTTTCTCCACATCCCTTCCTTTACCACTCCTATCTGCTCTTCCTCCAACCCTTCTGTAACCCCATGCGTGATAGTGGCCACCGGCCTTGCTTGGGGTGATACGCTTAAAAAAAAAAAATTATATATTCGCCAAATAGAGGTGTTGTTTTCTTCATTTTTTTTTAATCAGAAAGTTGTATTAAATTACCTTAAATTCAATTTTATTATTCAATACATTTGCCAAAATAATTCTAAATCTGTATCATGTTGATTGC
>OZ038493.1:27193802-27238802 GCA_964036315.1 Acanthosepion esculentum | reverse complement strand
ACAAGAAAAAAATCGGATTATTAATAGATATTTAGTGCTGAGATTAAAAAGCAAATTTAACTTGTAAAATATTTTATCATACAATGAATTGTTTGAAAAATCCTTGCAAATTTCATATAATTTTACAAGTTTGGAATGATCATTAACATAATATAATCTTAATTCATATTGTATATAAAAAAATGTAGTTCTGTTGATTAAAATATTGAGTTCTCTGTGTGAATCGCTTTTAATATTTAATATGATATGTTGTATTAATAGGATTCACTTGGATTATATAACAACGGATTATTACCTATATATATATATGATCGATTCTCCCGCCGAACTGGACGTATGAGGGTCAGGCAGATAAGTTCCCAGAAACTGAAAGCCCGACACCGACACATGCGATTTGATTATAGTGATGAAGGCTTTGTGCAGGGCCATCCACACTTTTTGGAGGGACGAATACAGGGACCTGGTGCAGCGAATGCAACAAGGTCCCCAAACGACACTCTGCAGGTTTTGAATTCAGAGTTGTCCTTCACCTAGACCAGTTGCCATCCAAGGCTATAGTACCTGTCCTGCTATTTTACCCATAGTTGGAGAGAGAAGAGGATTCACACCTTCCCCAAGGGTATTAGCACGTAAGTGAATGTAATGGTTCCGAATGTAATTCGAACTCGGCTCTCCGATTCATCAATCCCAGCCGTTATCCATTACTCCACCGTGCGTGTGCGTGCGTGCGTGCGTGCGTGCGCACGAGCGTGTACATATTTATCTACGCATTAAACTAAAGTGTTCAGTGCTTAGACTATCTAGACAGCGTAGAAAATGCTTCACAACATCAACACTCAACGAAGAACAACTCTCGATATTTACAGTCTACTAGAACTATGGTATATTAATACGCTTGCCTGCCAAAGAACTTTCTCGAGCCAGCTCTACGTGTTACTGGTGAAGCAGAATATAAGAAAAAAAACAGCAAATGTAACACCATAATATCATTTTTCTATTTACCCGCTGGTTGCCTTAGAGATAAGTCGTTTTACGTTGCTCATTGCGCGGCTTTTGGTCCCAAGCGAATTTCATATTGAACACTGTGCAAAATAGTGAAAGGCATGCAGTGCCCTAAGCTTATCTCTTTACACAGGGGCATATCTTACAATTCTACCAAACTATAATAAAATATTCTCAAATCTAAGTATCTCGCAACGTTTCAAATATTTAAAATCAGAATTCAGATTTCAAAATACCCATCTTGCTTCTGTTTTGTCTACTTATTATATATAAATGATTATAATATTTTTTCTTTGTTCTTTTCCGTTTTTTCTTCCCATCGACCGAATATATTGACATTAAGTTAAAATTCTGCTCCATTTAGCCGTCTTCAGTCAGGCAGTACATTGATTTCCATAAAGGACAGACGGGTCTTTACATTTTTTCGCTCATAATGAAATAATGAAACTTGTCTCAAGGTCATCAATATATATATATATATATATATATATATATATATATATATATATATATATATATATATATATATATCCTGACCATCAGATGACAATTTTCGTCATATATATATATATATATATATATATATATACATATATATATATATATATACATATATATAATTATATATATATATATATGTTTCATTATATATATATATATATATATATATATATATATATATATATATATATATATGTTTCATTATATATATATATATATATATATATATATATATATATATTATATTATATATTATATTATATTATATTATATATATTTTGTTTAAATGAAAAATTTATTATCTTAATCAAAACACGATAACGTATCTCTCTGTTGTTAAAACTTAATTAAAAGCATTAAATCTCATATTCATTCACATAAATACACCGCATGTCTACAATCGCGAAAATCAAACGTGTGTTTTGACTTCACTATACAGATAAGACATATGAACAAATTCATGTCAGTTAATTGTAGTTAAGAAAAAAAAATGATCTCATTTAGGAAAATTTAGTTATCGCAGCGGATCCCAGATAAAATCCCAATAAGAATGAAACAAGTGATAAATAGTATTATATACACGACGGTCACTTGCGAATAACATTTTTTTTTTACCAATACCCGATACTAAGGGAGACATGTTTAAATTTTCGTTAATTAAGATGAACTGCAGTAGATGCCCACTTCAGTGTCCTTGCTTGACCATTACCAGTGAGTCATGTCACCCCAGGACCTACACACGATGCATCTCTGTTCCTGGGTAGAAGTTGTGATGCAATATCATGGCTCCGTATCAAAGATATATATTTTATTTTAAGATTCAAGGATGTGAGAGCCAAGTCGCCCCAAGAGTCTCATGTAGACATTTGGGACCATCTTCAATCGGAGGATATTTGAGCGGACTGAGTTACCGATCTGAACGCATTTCGAACTGGGGCCCACCTGTAAATTTATGCAGTGTTATTAACAAAAAAACTCTTACCATCACAGACAAATCTGGTTGTAATATATGTGCCGCTTTTAATATTTAATATGATATGTTGTATTAATAGGATTCACTTGGATTATTACGGATTATTACCTATATATATATGATCGATTCTCCCGTCGAACTCGACGTATGAGGGTCAGGCAGATAAGTTCACAGAAACTGAAAGCCCGACACCGACACATGAGATTTGATTATAGTGGTGAAGGCTTTGTGCAGGGCCATCCACACTTTTTGAGGGGACGAATACAGAGACCTGGTGCAGCGAATGCCACAAGGTCCCCAAACGACACTCTGTAGGTTTTGAATTCAGAGTTGTCCTTCACCTAGACTAGTTGCCATCCAAGGCTATAGTACCTGTCCTGCTATTTTACCCATAGTTGGAGAGAAAAGAGGATTCACACCTTTTCCAAGGGTATTAGCACGTAAGTGAATGTAATGGTTCCGACTGTAATTCGATGTGCCGCGTGTAAACCTAGAAGACTGGATGTCCGAATGTGTATAGTGACACTCGTTTAACTGTACTCTAATTTAATTTTAATAGTGTGCTGTTCTTTGACTCGATAATAGTTTTACTGATGAATGAATCAATAATTTTAAAGTATTATTATTTAGGCTGCCATATCTGGATCCGCTTGTCTTAGAGCAACAGCAGACATATCATATTGAGGATAATGGCATGGCTGAGAGCAACATAATCTGTCGAAACGTTGAGAATCCTCATAAATCTAAAGACGATGAGAAACACTTTTCACACAGGAATTCTTCGAAATCACTTTCAGCGTCTGCGCATGCACACTGATTAAATTTTGATAACGGTAAAGCAAAAATAAGTGGTTCTTTGCACAGTATCTTTATAAAAGTTAAGAATTAATACAACAACTGAAGTTTTTCGTTGCTGGATGGTCATTCGTTTGGAAAAAGTCTTTCTTCTGCCTACTCGGCTATAATAGCTACGGAATAATGATACTATACTGGTTTTTTGTGCAATTACTTTAATATGTGCAGTTTTCTTTTATTTTAGGATGCGTAGGATAGATAAATATTGAACCCAGACTTGAAGAAGTTTTAAATTGTAGACATCGCGGAATCAACCTTTGGAGAGTGTAGATTATGATACGTAGGATAGTTAATTGTCGATCTTAGACTTGAAGATGTTAAGAGTGTAGTTATCGGGGAATCAACTTCTCAGGAGTGTCTTTCATAAAGTACCGGTTCTCGGGAAGAAACACACCGAATTATTTTTTTTCATGCCTGTGGAATACGAAGTGAAAAGCGTAACATGACCGTGGATAATTAGCATGCTAGACCCTAACTCTGAAGGTCTGAACTACACATTTGACACTCACAGGTCGTACTGAACGCAACGGGAAACATTGAGTAAGATATCTAACGAATTTGTGTGAATGAATGCCACAGGATAGACTGCGAGGTGTATTAACGTAACAAATATTGTTTAGAGCTACAAAAATAAGAAGTTGTGAAGAGCCATAATCAAAATTACTGGAGTTTTCATGTAAAAAAGAAAACTATGATGTGTACCAATTCAGAGTCGAACTTCATACTCAATAATAATAGTCTCCAAGTAACACTCCCATATGACCTGGATAGGTAAATAATTATAAGCATTTTTTTTATTGCTGAGGTCTTACAAAAAATTGCTTTCATAGCAGTATATACTGATTAAGGAGGGAATAGAAGAAAAAATACCCGAAGTGTGACCTACTTGTCAAAATCTTACCTGATGAACACATTTTAAGATATCCGAGAAGTTTTCAAGAACCACTCTTTTAGGGGCAATACAGGAAAGATATTATTCAGGCTGCAACGTCATTTGCTTGAGAAGGACACATGTAAATATATACTGATTAAATATCCAACACAATTAGACCTTTTATTCCGTGTATGAAATCACCGCTCAAATTGATCTTGAAAGCGTTTAAATAATTAAAAGTCACCTACAGAAAAGTCTAATGGTGTCCGTATGAAATCCTATTAAATAACTCGTCACATAAAGAAAACTGACATCTTTAGGAAGCACTGTCATTTCTATGGTTGTAACGTTAACCATCATTAGAAATCTGCAAAGGACATTGGTTTTACTCGGGCGACGTCAAACACGAAACACCCAACAACCCTGTTCAGTTTATAACAATCATCCTCCAACCAATGACCATGCTCCTCTTCAAATCCCACCGGACAGTCAAATGGAGAGACAGATCGGGTCATATTCGTTATTTTAGGGTTGCGATTAAGCGAAGTTACAGGGCGTGTGTCGGTGTAGAATTGGATATTTGATTAGAAAAATTTTAGAGTCCTCTTTTCATTATTTCCCGTCCGCCTGCTGGCTATCTTGAGACAAGTGAAGTCTCGCGGAGCCGCGTTGCTAATTCGATGAGATTCAACGAGGTTCGACGAGATGACGTGTCACGTGACGGCCCCTTCCCTGTTCAGAAGAAATCAACGAGAGAAAGAGAAAGCGATAGAGAATGCATAGAAGAAGAAGGAGGAGACGAAGAAGAGGAGAATGCGATGGAGAATACATAACTGAAGAGGAGAAATTGACAGAGAAGACATAAAAGAAGAAGAACAGAAAGCGATAGGGAATACACAAAAAAGAAGAACAAGAAGGAATAGAAGATAAAAGAAGGCTGGAGTCGATTTTCCTTATTTGCGTCGTTAATTTCTCTTTGTCGGCGACAAGTCAGCGTAGTCTCTTCCCCGACCTCGTTGGTCGTCGCTGTCCCGTCAACCCGTTCAATCATTTTAATGCTTCGTCATTTTAAGTCTCTCATCGTTACTTGGTCGTCCACATAAATTTCAATCAGTATTTGTCCATTTGTTAAACAGAAAGACAGAAAGAATTCGCCTCGTTTTCGTCCAACAACGACAACATGAAAAGCGAACATAATGCTAGTGTTTCTCTTAATAAATATTAGAAGATGAGGGAAAGAAGGGCATGAAAAAATCCAAAATGTCATGTATATGAATTTGGTTTGGTTTGGTTTACGGTGTTTTACGGCATATCAACCACAATTTTGTTTTTACTTTTAGGATAGGTCCGTGTAAATAGAATATGTATTCTTTGTAAGAAATCTGTGTATATATTAGGTTTCATTGACGTATTTTGTAAATAGCTTTTTTGTTCAGAATCAAATGTATTGCTGGCAATAATTGTTTCTTCTTTCAAAAATATATTGTTGGTATTTTTACTATAAATCTAAAAAAAAACATCGAATCACTAGACTGATGTATTTTAGTGATTTTTACCAACATTTGAAATAAGAATGTCAGTTATTTGATGGCGAAAATGAGAAGAAAGAAATACTCGTCACTAAACCTGATTAAACAGAACGTGTAACAATCTCAAGTGGGTTGTGGTAACTAAAGTCAGTTCTTTTTGTTAATATTTAGAAAGAGGCGATAAGTGGTTCATTACGTAGCGTTTTCAATCCCTTCATACATGTTGTCACAACATTCTTGATACACACGGGCATTCTTTATAACTATTCTTATACATTTAATCTTCTGATTATCTCAAACAGAACGATTTATTTGATCCTACTTATGTAATTAAATTATGCATGGGGAAATTTTAACCGACATCAAATTATTACAAAAAATCTACGTTAAGCTAAGCCAGAATTAAACGATTTAAGATCACCAATAACTGAAAATGAATCCATAGTAAAAATCTTCTTTTTGTTGGTATATTTTTATCTTATTTTATGAGGTGCTACGTACTGGGATCGAAACTGTGAATAACCTGTCCGAAGTTAGCGACAGAGTAGCATGAGGATTGCAAAGTTTTCGGTTTGGCTTGGTTTGTTTTGCACACACGTATATATCAATAAATGACAAGAGCAAAAAGTATACTTAACCGATGCATTTTGTCCTCTGAAGCACGTTATCAAGGTGAGATTTTTTCTTCTCATTTTCTTCATTCAGAGATACACTCTATCTGAAAATAATTTATATATATATATATATATATATATATATATATATATATATATATATATATATATATATATATATATATATATATATATATATATATATATATATTGATGGATTGGATTCCGATAATTATTTAATATAGTTTCTGCTTATACGTTATTTTTAATAAAGACAATGTATTTAAGTAAATGCTCTGTTTTTTAAATTAACAGTATTAATTACATTTACCGGCCTGTATTATATGTTAACGTATAAAAAGAAAATATATTGTATAACGGTCGGACTTAATGCATTTCATAATATGTTGTCAATATTTACGTTAAGGTACGGCAGATGTGATCGTTCGGGAGAGATCGTCGAATATTTTTTGTTTATAAATGGTAATTTGGACATTGCTAACCAGCTGCGTTCTTTGTCGCTGAGTTGTATAGAATGTCAGATCAATTGACGTTTTCATTTAGGACACAAGTTCGATTCCTGTCAGAAAACGCATATCTTTACGAAGTTACTCGTTTCATTTAAGCGTTTAAATGTAATTAATAATGTTCATTAAAAAAAAAACTGAGCATTTCCTTCAATAAATTGTATCTATTAAAAATAGGAAATTATATAATGTAATATTATAAATATAAAACGCTATTTTAGAGGGCACACACACACACACATATATATAGGTGTCTTTTATTTTTAAATTTAGACAGTGAAAGTAATAAAAACATTTTGAGAAGTCCTACTAAAGTCCTATTAAAATACTGTTAATCCATTGAATGATGTGATCCTCATTTATAAAATTCTTGTTAGATGTTTCTAGTGTATATTTTTTTAAGTTAAGCAAGTACTTTCGAAGATCCATGTCTTCATCATCAGGCTGTAATTCTTTTCCTTTAAATTTAAAACTTGAAGACGAAATAATTGTTTGTAGACCGAAAGATGTTTTTTTTAAGAGTGTGCTATTTATTGACGGTTGTACAATCTGGGAACGTGCAAGTCGCAACGCTAAAGTTCAAATTTTCAAGAGAGAAATTTAATATGAATTTTGTAATATGGTAAATCCACGAATTATTTTTTTACAAGTGTTTTTCAGTTAACATGACATGAACTAAATATATATAGTTCAATTAATATAGTGATGTGTCTTAGTATTTTTTTCTCAGGAATTACGTACTGCGGATCAATTGTTTTTTTTATAAACAAATTATATTAGGCAGCATATATTTTATATATAAAGAAATAATCATACATTGAATCAATCAGCAATATTAATGCGATTAATGGCGAAATCACTTCGCTAGCAGAACATAATCTATGCATTAAAATGCTGTTAATCCATTGAATGATGTGATCCTCATTTATAAATCTCTTGTCAGATGTTTCTAGTGTATATTATTTTTTATTCATTCTTTACACGTTTTGATTATTGAGTAACGTAGTAAAAGTTGTTTTCGTGTCTGCATTTTGAGATGAGTTCTGATCTGAATATATATATATATATATACACTAGAAACATCTGACAAGAGTTTTATAAATGAGGATCACATCATTCTATGGATTAAACAGTATTTTAATGCATACATTATGTTCTACTAGCGAAGTGATTTCGCCATTAATCGCATTAATATTGCTGATTCATTCTATGTATGATTATTTCTTGATATACATACATACATATATATATATATATATATATATATATATATATATATATATATATATATGTTTGTATATATATATAGTTTTAAGGTATGATATATTTATGGGATGAAGTGATCAATATCAGAGATGGAGCATATGTATATATAAAAGTGAACATTGAAGTCTATACTCAGAGGCGACAAACTGTTTAATGCAAAACGTAATCATCACGCCACATGTGATGTGCTGTGTTTTTCTCAACTGATTATTTTGCGTTTTCTATTGCATTGTGGGTAGTCTATGCAAACGCTGCTTGGCGGAAAACTAGCTATCATTACCTCCCCTGACCGAAACAATCTACTAAATAAACGAATGTAGACACGAAAACAAATTTTACTACGTTACTTAATAATCGAAAAATGTAAAGAATGAATAAAAATAAATCAAATAAAAATAAATAAGCAAAAACAATAATCCAAATAAATAAATAAAGTAATAATAAACAAATTAACAAATTTACTCCCGATAAATAACAGTTAGAATAGATTACACACAGTGCAATACACTACCCACAATGCACCACTGCATAAATAGTCGAGCAAAACAGAACCTGATGATTGTGTTTACCACGAAAATGTCTGTCGCCTCTGAGTGCTGACTTTACTGTTCACTTCATACATACTTACATACATACATACATATGTGTGTGTTTGTCATCACTTTTCAATTCCTTATTTATGCTGTTGACATTAGCATTTACTCATGTTTAAATAGTAAGTCTTAGCCATGCAATGTGTTCAAATCAAATTAGAAATTAATCTAAAAGACAAACTAACAAACTACGATCTGTTAGTAACTGGGGCAAGAAATGTCTTATTTTTTAACGCCTCGAAAGAGAAACATCTTTCGTTTAATCTTGGATAACTATTTTCTCTTCCATCGGCCTGATTAATGTTAACATCCAGGAGAATGACTCTATGTGGGTTAACATTTTCCGCTGACATGAAGTTGAAATTTTATATAGAATCAACTGCTAGGTCTCCTTCTAATAAAGTCGGATAATACCATACACATTTTTAAATCTATCATTCGTCCTTGTATGAAATACTGCTGCTACATCTGATCTGGTGTTTTTTTTTTATGTATTTAGATTTTCTTTTATATCTGCCAAAGAAGTATCTGTAATGTTATGTGTCCCGACATAGCATCTCGGTCGCTTTCCAAACGCTATAATGTAACGTACCCGTCCCTTTTCTATAATGCTTTTAACTGATATTGTTCTGATGAACTTCACTCATTGTTCCCTAAACTTTTCGAATTTAAAGCAGTCATAGACTTGCAGCTAGATCTCAGCAATTTACAGTTGAAATGGCAAGATATAGCCGTATGTTCTGTGTGAACATTTTGTTCTCTTATCGCTTGTGGGGATCTCTCCTGTTTCGTTCTTTCGAGTCAGCTTCAATCTTAAAAAGATTAAATGCAATATCAATCGTTATATTCTGTCTTAACTCCTGTTCTTTTATTATTCTCTCTCCTTAAGAATATTTTCTCTCTCGCTTACCCATTCACACTCAGTAACCCTGTATTAATTACTTTATTCCCTTATTTAAGGAGTGTGAAATGACGAAATCAAAAAATCAATTAATTTTACCATGAAACATATTTTGAAATTTGTCTTTTTTTTTTCTCGCAATATCCGGTCATTTTTTCAGGTATTAAACTAAATTGAGAAACTAATAATTTTTTGAACGAGACAAACATTGATAATTATTATTGGAAGAAATACTTCTCTCTCGTTGAGGCAAGGTCTTCTTGTCTTCTCTTTTGTTAGCGATCTCTCATTTTAATTTCTATACCACATTGTCCTGGTAAGAGCAATATCACTGTTATAAACTTCAGAATTTATACAGAGTAGAATCACGGCAACAGATTTAAACTGCTGTAAAATTGTGCAAAAACCTAGTAAGAAGAATTATATGAATATTGCCCACCACCGAGTTCTTGGTATCCCCTATCTGCTGGAATTGTCATCCATGACATTCCTTTCCTCGAGTTTTAGGAACAATGATGCTGAGTATATCATGGGCCGCGCGACGATGATGTTTTGGAGAGGATGCAATTAAGGAGGAAGCTTATACTTAACATCAGGAAGAGGCAGCTGAAATTTCTGGGACAGGTAATGAGAAAAGAGGGCTTGGAGTATCTGTTACTCACAGGACGAATAGAAGGAAAGAGAGACAAGGGAAGCAACGCGTGGCTTACCTAGCAGTGGAAGAGTCTGGAGGAAGTAGCAAAGAGACAAAGTTTATTCAGTGCTACAAGGGATATGGGAAGTGGAGAGCCGTAATCGTTTACGTCTTGAAGGGACACGGCATATGAAAAAAGATCCTGCTTTGTTTGACGTTATTTCTTTCATATCTCTCACAGGTTAATTTAATAGTAAGACATTTGTTCGACAAGAAAACCAATCAGCAATTGCATCTGAAATAAACGAAGGAATAATGTTATCTCTTTTTAATACCAACGTAAAATCCTGATATGAGCGGCCAATTTGCCATGATCCTACAACAGTGAGACTATAATTTTTCTATGCCCCAGACACACGATTTATTGGAAGTGTAGATAATTACACGTAAACATTAGTGAAAGCCCAGCAATAAGTGAAATACATAGAACTAAGACAAGGCAGACTACAAGTATAAAGCGACACCGTATCTGATGAGGCAATAAATGGTAGAAATGAAGGTTTTGACCTCAATTATTTCCATTGGAATACTACGGGTTAGACAATAAAATAAAGGACATATTATTTCAGGATAAGTATGAAAGAAAACGATATTTACGTTTGAGGAGGTAAGGGTTGGATGAAACAAAACTGATCGCTTCGAGAAAATAAACCAATTAGATCGGCGATGTAATTAATTTAAACGGTTCAGATATTAGGGTAACTGATCTTTTTCAAACTCCCCTCTGATTATTGTGTAGTATTGGAGAGTGAGAAAAAAGTGTCAGGATAAAAAATTCAGAAAATGAAAACGAGTCAAAGAAAGAAAGAAGAAATGAAGATTAACGGAGAGGAAAATGTATAAATAAGTGGCAAAAAAGAAAGATAGAAAGAGTGGATAAAATAACGATGAACGAATAAATAAGCAAATAAAGAAAAAATAAAGAAATAGAAATTAATTGATTGATTCGTTTTCTACGGCTTATCAACCCATTGCAGAAAAATTTTTAGATTGTGGTGGGGGAATTTTGTTCCTAAAGAAATGAAAATCTAAGACCAGTTTTGGCCTGAACCTGCTTGGGGTCTATGGAAAATTTGAATAATGGTCTGAACGTCCGCGCTCGGATTCCTCACATTAAACCCTGACCTTGTATCGCATCCCGCCTCGGTGGGGAGTCCACGAGTAAATACTGTTCTGAAAATATCTTTTGATTGTAAGAATTTTGAGAGATACTTATATTTTAGTGATAAACTAATTACTATGTAACCCAGATTGTAAGATAGGATGTGTATTCACAAAAAGAGAGAAAGAAAGAAACAAGTAAAAAACAAAGAAATAAAAAGAACGGATGAAATAAAAAAAATATAATGAAGAAAGAAAAGAAAAGCAAAAAGAAAATAGAAAAAGAAAGAACGAAAAAAAGGGAAATGACGAAAGAAAGAAAAAGAACGAAAGAAGAAAGACAGACAAACGCAAATGAATGATCGATGTGAAAATGATAATAGAAATGTTTAAAAAAAGCAAAAAAAGAGAAAAAAAGGATGAAAGAACGAAAAAGAAAGATAAAAGTAAAAAAGAAAAGGAAATAGTGAAAGAAATGAAAAAGAAAAAAGAAAAAAGACAAACCCAAATGAATGATCGATGTGAAAATGATAGTAGAAATGTTTAAAAAAAGAAAAAAAGATAGAGAGAAAAAAGGATGAAAGAAAGAAAAAGAAAGAAAAAAAGTAAGAAATAAAAGGAAATAATGAAAGAAATGAAAATGAAAAAAGACAAACAAAAATGAATGATCGATGTGAAAAGGATAATAGAAATGTTTAAAAAAGCAAAAAAGATAGAGAGAAAAAGGATGAAAGAAAGAAAAAAGTAAGAAAGAAATGGAAGTAATGAAAGACATGAAAAAGAAAAAGGAAAAAAGACAAACCCAAATGAATAATCGATGTGAATAATGAAAAAACAAATGTTTAATAAAAGGAAAATGATAGAGAGAAAAAGGTTGAAAGAAAGAAAAAAAAGAATAATGTAAGAAAGAAAAGTAAATAATGACAGAAATGAAAATGACAAAAGAAAAAAAAGACAAAGCCAAATGAATGATTGATGTGAAAATGATAATAGAAATGTTTAAAAAAGATAGAGAGAAAAAGATGAAAGAAAGTAAAAGAAAGAAAAAAGTAAGAAAGAAAAAGAAAGAAAAAAGTAAGAAAGAAAAGGTAATAGTGAAAAGAATGAAAAAGAAAAAGAAAAATAACTCAAACCCGAATTAATGATCAATGTGAAAATGATAATAGAAATGTTTAAAAAAAGCAAAAATATAGAGAGAAAAAAGGATGAAAGAAAGAAAAAGAAATAAAAAGTAAAAAAGAAAATGAAATAATGAAAGACATGAAAATGAAAAAAGAAAAAAGATAAACCCAAATGAATGATTGATGTGAAAATGATAATAGAAATATTTAAAAAAAGAAAAAAAGATAGAGAGGAAAAAGGAGGATAGAAAGAAAAAGAAAGAAAAAAGTAAGAAAGAAAAGGAAATAATGAAAGAAATGAAAAGGAAAAAAGAAAAAAAGACAAACCCAAATGAATAATCAATATGAATAATGATAATACAAATGTTTAAAAAAAGAAAAAACGATAGAGGGAAAAAGAATGAAGGAAAGAAAAAAATAAGAAAGAAAAGGATATAATGAAAGAAATGAAAATGAAAAAAAAGGACAAACCCAAATGAATGATTTATCTGAAAATGATATTAGAAATGTTTAAAAAAAGAAAAATAGATAGTAAGAAAAAAAGGATGAAAGAAAGAAAATGAAAGAAAAAAGTAAGAAAGAAAAGGAAATAATGAAAGAAATGAAAAGGAAAAAAGAAAAAAAGACAAACCCAAATGAATGATCAATGTGTAATGATTATAGAACTGATTTTAAAAAAAGGAATGTAAACATTTCGTCAAGATGCAATCAATAAATGGAACACTAGAAAATGGAAACAAAAATAAAGTAACTAATGAAACAACGAAAACAGTAAAGAAAATCAGAGAAAACGAATACTATAATCAAAACCAAAAATGTCACTTCTTGATGTACTTTATAATAACGTAAGACTGTCAAAATGGCGACAGACGACACGGCAGTTAGAGAAGAGAATACCGTTGAAGAAGAAATCGAGAAAGTCAAGAATTGGAAACAATTTATTGGAGAAATCCGTCAAATAAAAAAAAGAGAGAAAAGAAAATCTAAATAATTATAATATAAAATAAAGATAATATGTCTTAAAAAAGAAAAGAATATTTGTAAAAGAAAAGAAGAAATTGAAAAAATAGCAAAAAATAAAATAAAATAATATATTTTTTCATTGCAATTCTCTTCACGACTTTCAAGTGATTTCTTTTCTTGGTTATCATGGACTGCCATGGTTTCTTGGAACAAATATTAGAGCGGTTTCCTGTTACTTATTGAATGTAGTGTTATCATTTTCAAGAGTGTCTGTTAAGCAAACCTAGTGGGTATCTGAGAAGCGTCTTGACAGAGCAACGTATTGGGATGTCCAAGGACCCATTCCAAAAGCTTTGTCAGAGTATTGCGAGACGGAAGGATTTATTTGGTAACAAAGAAAACAATACTGAGCTCATACGTGATATCTGACCTTCTTTACGGCAGCGAATGTTGGACGATTCCCTCAAAGATGAAGAAGACACTCGAGGCGACGGAGATGTGGTTCTACAGAAGGATGCTAAGGATACCATGGACTGAGCGTGAGCAACAATGAAGACTTAGAGAGGTTGCAAGGAGAAAGCTTATACATAACATCAAGAAGATGTAGCCGACGTTTCTGGGACGCATGATGAGGAAGGAAGCTTGGAGAATCTGATACTCACGGGTCGAATAGAGGGAAACTGAGACAAGGGAAAGCATCGTGTGACATACCTGGCGACCTTGAGCAGGTGGCTGACAGAATGTTTTCTGGGGGAGGGAGCAGAAGGAAGGAACCTTCTGAGAGCTGCAACGGACAGAAGGGGCTGGAGAGCCAAGATCGCCTACGTCCTGAAAAGACATGGCATATAAAAGGAAAAGAAGTGGGTGCAACTTGTCTGGTTGTTTAAGTCACAGCTGGTGTAAAAATGGATGGATTAAAGTAATTCTCAATAGCATTATCGCAAAGTAAATGCATCGGATGAGGCTAGAAATCGAACGGCTATTACTGATTCTATTTTCCTTCATAATAACCACTGTGTCACACGTATATCCTTACCGATAAACAGTAAAATAAATTAATAGGTAAAATGCTCATAAAAGGAAAAGTAAAAAAAAAAAATAACGAAATGATGACATTATTTACATTATTCGGAATATTGTCCGCATCTTTGTCGCCATATTTATTACAACGTTTCGGCCGTTGTACGCTCCGGCCTTCTTCAGGTGGTTGGAATGTCGAACTGAACCCTTTATTAATAAAGGGTTCAGTTCGACATTCCAACCACCTGAAGAGGGCCGGAGCGTGCAACGGCCGAAACGTTGTAATAAATATGGCGACAAAGATGAGTGATTTTTTCAGGCCTCTATTGTATGGATATAGAACATTGTTGGTTATTTTTTTGGTAGGTGTCTGTCATTTGTAGTTTTTAGTTTCTTTTCCTTTTTTCTTATGTAGGTTCTTTTGTATGGGGGATTGTTAATATTCTTATTTTTCCTTTTAGAATGTCGAACTGAACCCATTATTAATAAAGGGTTCAGTTCGACATTCCAACCACCTGAAGAAGGTAGGAACGTACAACGGCCGAAACGTTGTAATAAATATGGCGACAAAGATGAGGACAATAGTCCGAATAATGTACATAGTGTACATAATACCTCATCTCAGAAATATTGACAGGTAACGAAATGAGGGTTTGCAAAAAGAAATAAAGAAAGGAAGACAAATGTAAAAAAATGAAAAGAAATGGTAATAAAAGAAAGAAAAAGATAGGAAGAAAGCTAAGAAAATCAGAGAAAGTAAATAAAATAGAAAATAAGAAAAATAAACATATAAAAAAAAAGTAAAATAAAAAAGGTAAAAAAAAAAATTATGACTGAATTAAATAACAAAATGGCCGGTTGAACGAAGATGTCTTCACTGCTTAAATGACAATTCATCAATCTGATCAGACAGCATCATCATTGCTGTTATTTCGAAGAACTTACATATATTACCTCGCATCTCATTTAGGGTTTTTCCCTCGTTTCAATGGCATTCTAATTCCGGATTTTTAAAAGTCACATGGAGATGAGCACGAGAAATTATTATCTGTTCAACAAAAGAGCTTAAGGCAAGCAGGGAAAATGTTATGGCGTCTGTGAAGCGACAAAATATTTTCTATCTACGTAACTAAAGTTATTGCTTTGGGAATCGTATCTTCATTTTTATTGTTTCCGTAACTTGAAGGAAAACAGTGATGTCAACTACCTTGGATTTATCCTGAAATCTTGGAATATGTAAATACTAAACATTCCAAATATATGGGTCTATGGATCAGATAATAGAAATTTATAGCTTAATTGATGGATTCATTTTCTACGGCTTATCAACCCTCTGTAGGTTATTTAAAGCCAGTAAAATTTATAGATTGTAAGAACTATTCTTTTTAGATACAAATGGTTTAATGATAAAAGTTTTACTAACTAACACGTAACTGAGGGAAATTAGGTGCATTCATGCTTTTCCCAATTATATTTGCACGTAAGTGAATATAATGAATTTAATGGCAATTGGAACTCGGCTGCCCGATTCACAATTCCCTGTTATTATCAATTACACCACCCGCACATACAAGAATACAGCACTTGGTATCTCCAAGCAGTCACCCATATAGTTAGTGACCAGATTATATGTTACTTAACTTCTGTGATCGTATAGGAACCGTTATTTCAACATAATGTGGGTGTAATAAAAAAAAAAGAAGTATGACAGGAGAAAATGATATTAAATAAAGAATAGGATATGGTTGGGGTAGATTCTCACAACATATCAAAATGTTACAAAAACAAAAGATTAACCTAAAACTTCCATTCATGTTCTTAAATAACCTTGTCGGATCAAGACATTCAAATGGATGACGCATATCACCAATGTTTAGAAATATCAAAACTGTCAGCTCTACACAACCACTTTCCAAGATCAATAGATCAAATGAGTGCCGTACTGAGTATATCGATAAACAACATTCGGCGGCAAGGCCGCTGTTTAGGAGATTTAGAGGGACCTGGAAACACCTGTTAATTTCAGTTGTTCCCAGATCATTCCCTGACCCGGCGTGGTTACACCTGTTAGGATTCTAGCCATGGGCAAATAGTTACGAGAATAAATAGACTAGAGTCAAAACACTATATCAGTGTAAAAATAAGTGTAGCGTCAATCGTCATCTCCAGTTGCCTTGATCTATCCACTTCCCTTCTCCACTTCCTTTCATCTTTCAATCCTATCTGCTCTCGCTCTAAATCTCCTGTAACCCCCTTGCCTTGATCGACCCTCCGTCCTTCTCTTTCTCCACATCCCTTCCTTTACCACTCCTATCTGCTCTACTCCAACCCTTCTGTAACCCCATGCGTGATAGTGGCCACCAGCCTTGCTTGGGGTGATACGCTTAAATAAAAATTTAAAAAAAGTTTTAAACCAGCAATGTGTTTGTTTTAAAAAATAAATAAATAAAAAACTATAATACAAATCTTGTTGGCATTAAATGAACCATTGAAGTGAAACAAAACAAACCAAACCATACAATTGATTGGATGTACTCTGCATGTATTTTTGAGCATCATCCTTCTTCGAAAATTGTGGACCGGAGATAGAGAATCACAAACAACTTTCCCCCCAAAAAAGAAACTACATAATGATTTCGAACAGCAGGAACAACTAATGACATAAGTGGTTGGCGTACTTCAGACAAAAGATTAGGAAGAAAACCGTCGCCAACAATTGAAAAAGGGATAAAAGGCCGGAGCGTACAACGGACGAAACGTTGTGAATATGGCAAGGAAAATGAAGATAATAGTCCGAATAATGTAAATAATACAAGTAATCATAATTCATCATCGCAGATATATATATATATATATGGAGAGAGTTTCTTTTTTAATTGTTAAATATATTATCGCCAAGATTATACATACCGAAATTGCGAAAAGTCGCACCCAGAAAAGAACCCATACAAACACCATATCATGTTGTGTGTATTTATATATTATTTTTGTGTTCGTAGAATGGGGGCCGTTACACACGCACAAGCGCGCGCGCACACAAACACACACACACACACACACACATATATATATATATATATATATATATATATATATATATATATATATATATATATAAATATATGAATATATATATATATATATATAAATATATATATATATATATATATATATATATATATATATAGTATATGTGTGCGAGCGTGAGAGTGAGTAAATAAGAGAGAGAGAGGGAGAGAGAGAGAGATTTACTAATATATATATGATTAATGCCTTTTTTAGAGATATATTAAATCTATGGATAATAAAAATATTTGGACTGCATAATACTTATTTCTTTATAATTGCCTAAAAAGATATATTTTGTTTATAAATAAATTAAGTGATAATATATCTAAAGATATATATATATATATATATATATATATATATATATATATATATATATATATATAATGACTAAACCGAAATAGATTTTAAATGTGGATTTTTAAAAATCTACGGATATTCAAGTACTTATTAAAAAGCTTGAAATTTAATAAAATTTTCTATACTTAGTGAAGCCATGACGGTTCCGTCATAGCTGAAAATTTTAAAGTTAAAAAATATTGATTTATTTGGCAATAAAATTTTATTTGTGGAAATATATCTTAAAAATATTAATAATTTCATGAGATAAATAAGGGAAATGAAACATTTAATCGAAATTAAGAAACAATATATTTTTTTCAATATACTTCTTCTCCTCTTTCGAAATTTTTCGTCCAGGAAATTTAAAAAAATGATGATGTGTTAATGCTGGAAAATAAAAACATGCCATCTATGATCAACAGGCCCTATTATTATAAGGGATTGTTTTTAATGAAACATAAATATAGTATGTGTGGAGGTATTGATACACGATAACCAGATTATTTTCGTTTTTGAAACATGAGAACTCCAATGTAGCGAAGGGATCATATTTTTTAAAAAATAATTATAATTTCAACTCTACTTCTGTATGGAGCACTGTTTTTTAAAAACAAAAATATGAAAGAACTCCGGATTATTTACCTAACGTGTTCTTTTCTATTTTTCTACATACCTGCACACACACACACACACACACACACACACACACACACACACACACACACACAAACACACATAGTGCCATATTATTTTCATATTCACATTTTGCCATATATATATATATATATATATATATATGTACATATACACATATAGTGCCATATTATTTTCATATTCACATTTTGCCATATATATATATATATATATATATATATATATATATATATATATGTATGTATGTGTGTGTGTGTGTGTGTGTGTGTGTGTGTGTGTGTGTGTGTGTAGGTATGTAGAAATATAGAAAAGAAAACGTTAGGTAAATAATCCGGAGTTCTTTAATATTTTTGTTTTTAAAAAACAGTGCTCCATACAGAAGTAGAGCTGAAATTATAATTTTATTTTTTTAAATATGATCCCTTCTCTACATTGGAGTTCTCATGTTTCAAAAACGAGAGCCGAAACCCTCAATAAAATTATTAAAATTAAATTGAATTAAGGTATCAAGCCCTGTTTCATCCTCAAGCAAAAAATTATGAATAACCAATCTTGAAATATACGCATCTTTATAAGCATGTTCGTTCACAAAATTAATTACTATGGAAACGGCTGCGGCGGCCATTTTGGTTTGGTGGTCTAACTGTTAATTCTTATCCACATATCAGTCACCTTCGAAAAGAGGTCAAGCCGAAGTAGGGTGGGGTATCTATTTCAAAGCGGATGATGGTATTCATGTTCGCACATCGTCTGGTCAGTTACGGCGAAAGATAGCTTTTGGCACCATGTATGTCGTGAAGTGTCTAGAGAATTTCGTTTTATTTTCTTTTATTTATTTATTTATTAATTAATTTATTTTCATTTCATGCTGATAAGGAAATATTCCGACAACACAGTATTTTTTATAACACAGGCCTAAAAAATAGCGGTTACAAAAACGGTAACATAAATTATAGAAACAATAGTACCAACAGGAAGAAAAACAGGAAAAGAAAAAATCATCTGGTATACCCATCAGTTCAACCAAATGATTAGTACTAAAGTAGGACATATGTTCCTAGCTTTAATTGAAAAACACTTTCCTATTTAGACGTAGCGAGATCTTTAATAAAAACACCTTAAAATTCAGTTACAGTTGCACTGAAAATCTAGAAAGAATCATAAAAAACATATTAATAATAATTATTATTATTATTAGTCTGTGAAGACCTGTTGTTGAGCGTAGGCCTTTCCCAGATTCATGTTGGTAGGAGCGAATACGCCCGAAGACATTTGAGAGTAAGTGAATATAAAGAACCCGACTGGAATTCGAACTCAGCACACCGATATCTCACCCTGTGTCATTATCCATTAAGCCAGCAACACATCCAAGTTTACAGCACCTGGTATTCCCAAGCAGTCACCCATCTTATTACTGGCCAGGAACGACGAGGCTTAACTTCAGTGATCGGACAAGAACCCAATGTTTCAACGTGATATGGCCGTAAGCACTAATACTATTGCTCTTAGGTAAAATAAGTTATTGCATGAACAATCTATTATGTTGACCCCATCTGCACCTGCCCGGGGCTAGTGAAGTGCTGCCTTGTAAGAGGCGGTTTAGCAATTGGAAAATTTATTGAATAAATTTCATCAGTAGCGCCATAATCCTGATCGGAACTAAACAATACATATATTCTACTACTACTACTACTACTAATAATAATAATATTTCTTTCACGTACAATAAATTATCTCCTGTGCAATCTTTTATATTGACCCCAGCTGCGTCTCTCCGAGTCCAGTGTAATGGAATCGTATTAGGGATTGTTTAGCAGGTATAACACCCGGCGACCGAATTTTATGAGCACTTCTACGGTCAACGGCAAGGATATTAACAGGACAATTAAGCATATTCTATAGATACAATAAAAGATTCACATTGTCAATAATTCCAGTGTAAAAAGGAATTTTCACCAAACTAAGAGATATAAGAACTATAGAGTTAATATTATCTATCTATCTATCTATCTATCTATCTATCTATCTATCTATCTATCTATATATATATATACCTATGTATGTATGTATGTGTATATATATATATATATATATATATATATATATATATATATATATATATATATATATATATATATATATATATATATATATATATGATGAAAATGTGGAAAAGACAAAGCAAAATCCGAATATGTGAGTTTACTGTTTTTTTATTTTGTTTTTGTTATTCTGTCGACGTCAGACGTTTCGGTCAAATAGACCTTCTTCAGGACATGGTTAATGGAGACATATTTATATTAGATTTAAGTTAGATGAAGAGACGATATATACAGGACTGGTCAGAAACAGAAAAACTGAAATTCTAAAGTCAGAGTATTCTTTCTTGGAGTCGGATACGCTGGCGTCACGTGGGCGGCGCTACGAAAACCTGCTCCCAGGGAAGAGATTTTATCCTAAGTGGAAAGTGGGGGGACCTATTTAAAACTATAGCTTATCGGTACGTTTGTCAAGCATTAATCTTGCTAGAAAACTTGATATATTAAAGAAACCTTGTCGGGTGTTTATTGTGTGTGAGGTGGCTATCATGCCAGCCTCGTAAATCTGGCTAAGGTTTTTATTGTGGATATATTTTAAAATCTTCACAGAGTCGAAATCAAAATTGTGATCAGATTTGGCTATGTGTACAACCAAAGCACTACTTAGATTACCGTCTCGCCTACATAACTCAAGTTGCAGTCTCTGCATGGCACCTGATAGACGCAAGCATCGGATGTAATATGCTGTCTGCTGGTATTGTTTAATATACTGCGGATAGTTTTAGTGGGTAATGTAGTAGTTTTAATTTTTAGTGCGTTTAGATTGTTGGAGATGTGTTCGGTCAGAGGGTTATTCGGTAGAAAGATGCGGCCAATAGGATTATCAGGGGCAGCTGAAAGTGTGCCTCTCTCCACCTTTCATGTAGAAGTAGTAGTCGGTATGTTGTTATGTACTGATGAACGAACTCTGTGAATTTTCAAGGCTTTATGATTAGCGCCGAGTATTAATTGTTTCGGATACGAAAGGCTCGAGAAGGTATCCTCGATATAATTAAATTCGTCATCTAAATATTTTGCCGAACAGATTCGCAGAGCTCTCAAGTAAAATCCAATAATAACACCTCTCTTAATCCTAGTATCATTGTGAGAGTAAAAGTGTAAATAGTCGTTTTTGCATGTGGGTTTACGATATACTTTGAATTCTAGTTTGTTATTATTTCTAGTAAGTAGTATGTCTAGAAAAGGTAGAGAATTATTCTATTCAAGTTCGTGGGTAAATTTTATAGTAGGTTCTACTCTATTCAATCTATCAGTGATTTTGTTTAAATCATGTTTCTGAGGGTAAATGAATAAAATGTCCTCGATGTAACGGAAGTAATGTGTATCATCAGGGATTATATATTTGAAAGGTCCAGGCTCGATTCTAGAAATATGCATGCTAGGAATCCAGAGAGAGGACTACCCATTGGTAAGCCAAATTTTTGTTTGTAATAGATATCGTTATGCTGGAAGTAACACTGAGATGTGCATAGGGTGCATAATTTGATGCATATTGAGATGGGGATAGGTAGCTTAAAATCAGTTTTCTTAAGGTGGTTCTCTAACCGTTTAATGCATTTATCCACAGGTACATTAGTGGTATATATATATATATATATATATATATATATATATATATATATATATATATATATATATATATATATATATTCAGTTGTATTGATATGTTTTGTGACCCTGGGTTTCAGACAAATTGATGATCGCAAAAGCGTGAAAACTAGGGCCACAAACTTATATTCACACCGCTGAATATGTCAACTCTATCACTGATATTGGGCACTTTTCATTATGCACATTACACACCCACGTCCGCTCTCTCTAACACACACACATCACACACACACACACACACACACACACACACATATATATATATATATATATATATATATATATATATATATATATATATATATAAATTCCAAAATTCAACCTTTGATTTGACACAAATATTTTCAAAAAAGACGGCTTAATTAAAAAAAAAACCTCAATACATTTTAATGTAAAGATCGGTGTTTCCAAATATATATATATATATATATATATATATATATATATATATATATGTATGTGTGTGTGTATATGTGTGTGTGTGTATTGGTTCATAAAGACGGATTATATATAAGGCTGTTTCATTAAGACAGATCAAAGTCAACAGTAAATAAATCAGCGTTATTGGCGAAAATTTATTTATTTCTCTATTGGATCATTTTATTTAAGTCATAGCAGTTATGGGTGGAAAATAATATCGCCCAAATGTCCGCCAAATCTGAAAGAAAAAGAGAAAATCATTAGACGCTTAAACTTAATTCACATTTAAAGTCACTCCAAGTTATTGGAACAGCCTTTAGATGCACATATTTTGTTAAACACATCCTTAATAATTGTCAGTGGATTAACTAAAAGCGCTCGGATATGGAGAATATTTAGATAGTTTTATACATCTTGTGTCCAGAAAAAGAAAGACACACTTGTATGAATGCAAAACTAACTGAATTAATTAGTAAATAGGAAGACTTGTATCCCTAAAGTATTATTATATCAAATAAATCCTTACAATCTAAAAGCATTTCCTGGATTTAAATAAAATGAAAATGGTTGGTTAGCCGTAGAAAACGAACACATTTAAAAAGGAATGTACTCACATAGACCGTGTAAAACATAAATACTACAAGTCAACCAACACGATGAAACTATTTGAAAATACTCAAACGCTCAAAATAATATCCTACCTTAAGGAGCATGTCCCTTCAGGACTTAGGCCAACATGGCTCTCCTCTTCACCCTATTCCTTTTAGCTCCCAATAAACTTCGTCCATATGCCACCTCCCCCAGACCACTTTCTGTCATCCACTTGCTTAAGCCCGCCAGGTATATTATGCGTTGCTTTCCCTTGTCTCTCACTACCTCTATTCGAGTATCAGATTCTCCAAACCCTCCTTTCTCATTACTTATCCCAGAAATGTCGACTCCCTCTTCCTGGTGTTGAGTACAATCTTTGTCCTTGTTTGCATCCTCTCCAAAAACCTCATCGTTGCTCACGCGCTCGGTCCATGATATCCTTAGCATCCTTTTGTAGAACCATATCTCCGTCGCCTCGAATCTCTTCTTCATCTTTGAATAGACCACCCAACATTCGATGCCGTAAAGGAGGACAGACGTCACGTAGCAGCTCAATACTCTTTCTTTGTTACCAAACAGATCCGCCTGTCTCATAATATTCTGCTTAGCTTTTGGGATGCGTCCTTGGTCATCGCCATACATCTACGGGTCTCAGCGTCGCACTTGCCGTCCCCCCGTCAAAAAATCAACTACACAAGATTTTATACAAACTATATATATCTATAAAAGAGACGTTTATCCTGAAAGTATAAAATTATGCACAAAATATCTGTAGTGGAAGACATACAATTGTGTTTAATATATCTGTAGTTGAAGCCAGGAAATGGTGTACAAAGTATCTGTAGTTGAAAACATACATTTGTGGCTAAAATATCTGTAGTTGAAGCCATAAAATTGTCTGCAAAATATTTAGATTTCGACATTAAATAACCCATCGAGGTTGATAGGCCGCTAAACAAAATCAACCAAGCACAATCAGCAAATCAGCTACTGATTCTGAATATGTTTTGAACATCTAAATCTCTATAGTGATATTGTTGTTTTTTTTTATGTTGATTAAACATTTTAATTTTTTTTTTTTTTGGTGTTTGTTTTCACTTTCTAGAAAAGTTTTGCTACCCCATGCGCTTGTTTTTTATGTCATGTCATATTTTTAATTTCATTCGGTTGCAACTCAATTTTAATTTATTGCAACTTAAAGCCAATAAATTTATGGCGAAATGGCTGCAGTTTGCGGATTCAATGAGAGATTTAGAGGGAGGAATTTAGCGGAAAAACAACATGTTGTTTATGTGCTCTGCAAAGAGATTAGATTCAGTTAAAAAACGATTATAAAAAGGTATTTATGGCGATATACATAAGCACATGCATTTACGTACAGGGTGATTGAAATGTAGCTCCCTATATTATGTATAATTCAACATTTCCGTCTAGTAAATATCATATTTAGACGAAAAAGTTAGGGAGCTACTTTTCAATCACCATTTATATATTAAAGCGTACGTAATAAATAAGATATATAAGTAAATTGAATGCGCTATTCACATAAATGATTGCCCCTAAACAATCATTCTATTCGATTTCTCGCAGCTAGGATAAGCTAAGTAAATAATAGTTATACACTGGCGCGCAAAGGTTTTGGGTCAACTACATAAAATTATTGCCGAACTTTATTTTATTCAGAAGTCAAGATTTTCTTAGCAGCATGCTTATATCAGTATTGTCTGCGAATCTTGAGGGTTGGGAATAGGTTTTTACGTTTTCGTAAGTGCAGTGTAACAGGAAATTTTTTAAAAAAAGCTTTAAGAAAATCGAAGAAAAAAACATATGAAATTACTTGGCCAATGAAAATCAAAGATGATAAAATCTTGATACACTGCAAATTTCTAAGTTGGATGACTTCCATCTTATTAACACGAGTGTAAGTTGTCTTGGAAAGTCATTGCTGTTGAACAGTAGCTTGCATTCTTACCTAAACCCTAGATGAAGATTATGACTTTGAAGAAGATGACTCAACAACTGACAGCCATGACCCTGGAATTTTCCCGAAATATTGTTCAAAACATCCAAAAAGACATTTACTACTATCAGTAAGGTTTTAGTTTCAACATACGAGATAAAAGAAAGATAATAGACAAGTCAAAATAAACAGCCAGAAAAGTGATGTTTGAGTACAGTCTGAAGAGTGTGAGTTTTCAGTTAATGCGCTATGCAGTGTATTATTAAAAACACAACTTAACCGGTCGTATAGCCGTAAAAACACATCAGTAACCAACGAAAAATTGGCATAGAAGACTGGTGTGGTTAAAAGGTACATCTAACATGTTATTCTGGAAAATGGCAAAAATAATGAATGCAAAATAGATTTATATTCTGATACAAGAGAATATATAAAAGACCAGTCTGAGGAAAGAGCAATGCGAATCAAAAGCGATACTAGAAGAAAATAATTAAAAATTGATGGAAACCTAAAGGGCGAAAACTACACTAGCATGCGACTGTCTAATCCTCGGCCAAACGAAGGATATTCAGAATATCCTTCCGCCTGACTGTGCTCTTTGCCACACACTAAGTCCAACAAAATGTTTATGGTGGATGAAGATGTTCAATTCAACATTTTTAAAATCTGACCAGCACAAAATCTCGGTCTCAATATAACTGAAGCATAGAGATGGGAACTGAAGCCACGAGAGTCTCAACGAAAACCACGAAATCTCCAAGAGATTTGAAATTATTGCCAGGATTAAAGGGAAAGAATTGCCAATGAAAATCTGAACCTTGTTCCATGCAATGACACCTAGAACTAGGGAAATTATTCGAGCAATGACAGTAACACTAATTCACATCTCCATTATTTGGCATTTTTATTTTATTTTTATTTATTTATTTTTTGTAATTTAAATAAAGACCAGTTTTTGCAAAATAACTTTCCATTTTACCTTAAGAAAAGACTTGAAATGCTAACCTAGTATTTCTGTATGTTTTTTTCAGCATCATTATATAGGGTGACCCAAAAAAAACGTGACTTTTTACCAATCCAATAAAACCAAGAGTGATGGAAGAAAAATATTTAATTCATAGTAATTGAAACCTTAAAACATGCCATTTAAGAAACAATGATGGAATTTTCATTTTTTTAAATTACGTCCTGTAGATGGCGTCCTTCTGTACGAATGCATTCTTGAAATCTGCTGTTGAGATTCCGCATTGACTGCTGCAACATCTCAGATGGGATTCTGTGAATTTCATTCTCGTTACTAAAATGGCGAAATGTTTACTTGCTCAAGGTCACTGTCTCGCAGTGTTGCCACTTGTTCATTTCTGGCAATGCGCACATCAAAAATTCCCGTTTTGGGGGGTCACCCTATACTTAAGACGTTGAATCATCCAACACGCAACATTAACAAAATTTGCAATAACTTGTCTTCCTGCCTTAAATTATCATAAAATATATTGAGAAAAGCATGCTGCTAATCATAATTGATTTGAGGGTAACATTAACAAAATAATTAATCAACCAAGTTGACCCTAACGTTTCACACATGGGTGTATAGATAGACTGATCGTGCTCTCTATTGATGATTTTCTACGTTCGCCCTCTTTTGCATGTACAGTGTGTTCCAAAAATCGCATTACCATTGATACGCTAGTAATTTTATAGCGATATTCTAAGCGTAGCTTAGATGCGGCACAAGGCCGCATGTATGGGGTACCCAGTGAGGATCGAATTCAATACTCAGTCGTAATTGTTTTAGCGAGACAAGGTTGCTAACTATTACACCGCCTCGAGGTGCCCAGTAATTTTATATTTATTTACCAAATGGAATCATGTTTTTATATGTGACAATATATTATTAAGAAATTTTATTGGGCGAATTATGGTTGATGATATCATGCAAATTTTCCTTGTTTGCTATTTAAAAAGTGCATGTTTCCTGCCAATTGCTGCGTGGGATTTTGGAACTTCTTGTTTATATATATATATGTATATATATATATATATATATATATATATATATATATAGAGAGAGAGAGAGAGAGAGAGAGAGAGAGAGAAAGAGAGAGAGAGAGAGGAGATCCGATCACTTCATACTTACCTGGTGTAGGGATTTGTCCCTGCACTGGTAGTATCACGGCTACGACTAGCTTGGACCGGCTCCTGACAAGCTATGACAAGCCAAGACTAGCTACGACCAGCTCTGACCAGCTTGGACAAGCTAAGACCAGTTATGACTAGCTTAGACCAGCTCTGACCAGTTGGACAAGCTATGACCAGTTAAGACCAGCGGCCCGTGTGAAAACAATCTGGTCCCCACGTTAAAAACCGACCTTGTGTCACAACCTGACTCGGGGGGGGGGGTCAAGTAAATACCTATATATATATATAGAGAGAGACTGAGGAAATAGAACATACTCCAAAAAATGTAATTTGGATAATTATTCTATTCTTTGGGCTCGACAGTGGTTGTTTGAAAATTATATAGATACAATAAAAATAAAATAAAAATTATCATTCATACACACACACACACACAGACATACACACACACACACACACACACAAACATACACACACACACACATATATATATATATATATTATACATCTTTAATTTAATGTGAGAGATAAAGAAAATTAATAAGATTTTTCATTCTGTTATTTAAGTTTCTTACGGCTGTTCTTTTCTGAGGAGTAAGAGGTTGCAGAATCTTTCCATGGTGATAAGCGACGTTTTGAAACATCTCAACATGCAATTTCTATACAACACAGCTTAGTATTATATATATATATATATACTTACATATATATATACTTACATATATATATATATATAGATATATATATATACTTACATATATATATATACTTACATATATATATACTTACATATATATATACTTACATATATATATATACTTACATATATATATACTTACATATATATATACTTACATATATATATATACTTACATATATATATACTTACATATATATATATATACTTACATATATATATACTTACATATATATATACTTACATATATATATATACTTACATATATATATACTTACATATATATATACTTACATATATATATATATACTTACATATATATATACTTACATATATATATACTTACATATATATATATACTTACATATATATATACTTACATATATATATACTTACATATATATATACTTACATATATATATACTTACATATATATATATATACTTACATATATATATACTTACATATATATATACTTACATATATATATATACTTACATATATATATACTTATATATATATATATATACTTACATATATACTACTACCTCTATAGAACATAACATACAGCATAAACACAAAATACATACTAACAACAAACCCCGTAAAATCAGTTAATAAATTAGCCGAAAGCTAACGAGACAATAATCACTAAGACCAAAGAATGCGACATTTAATTTGAATTGAACTCAGTGCACACTGGTAATAGTCAATTCGTTATCCGTTACCATACGCAAACGCGTTAGCATTTTTAATTACTGAAAAAGATTTGGGGTATTTATCCGTGGCTCCCCACTGTGACTAGGTCAGTTTTAAAGTGGGGAACCCGAGCGTGTACACACGGGCCAAATAGAAAAATTGCCCAGCCCCGACAACCGTTGGTTGCGGTGGCCTCGCTAGCGACTACCGATCTTCCTCTCTAGTGTGATGTGGCGGTGCAGCCTCGGGCAGCTGTTACGCCGGACCGGGCACCTTACAGTATTTATTTTCCTCAGTTGTGCTTCTATCTGACGTTGCACTTTGCTCGGCGACAGCGGCGCAACTGAGAGACTATAATCCTCCCACTGGATGGACCACGGAACTGAAAACGGTTTTTTAAACATTCACAGTGAGTGAGTGAAATGATTTGGAAGTTGACGTACAACTATAGATGAGAGATCCATTCATCAATAAGACATCCTCTAATAGCTGTTTAAAACGTTTTTTATGACTCTAAAATAGAAATCTGTGGGTTACAAAATGCCTGGGTGATGTTCTGGAATTAATTAACCAACAAACTGTAAGACATTCTGAGTTTATTGAAAAGAAGGAATGAATTAAAAAATTAGATTAGCCCCGTGACTGAAACATTTTCTTTGGATTAACTTACTCTTTTACCAGCCACAAATATAGACGCATATAAATTAACAAGGATAAAGATGAAAATCATTTTCGTTGACAAAATTGAGACAGACAGTTCCTCTGAAAACTAGAGTTAGAAATGTATGTATTTTGGTAAATATAGTTTCCTCTAATCAACAACACCAGAAAAGAACGATACTATCCATAGAAAACAACAGACAAAAAAAAATCCTATGTAAATAGCATTTCTGAAGACATGTATTCACTATACACAAACTCACGAACACACAGACAAGCATAAAAAACACTCATAGTTTATGCCTGGAGGAACAGCTTCAAATTTGGTTCAATTTCATTTTGGAAATTAAAACACGCCAATATATCCCTTCGGAAATTTGTCACGCGAGTAATACATTAAATTCGTTTTTTATCCTTTCTATCTTTTTCGTTACAATATACCACATGGAAAGACAAAAGATTATATCAGCACGAGTTGCGACAACTCATGTCAGTGAAGCTAGCCGTTTGTAAGAACCACTTCAAAACAAGGCGTCTTCACATGGAATATCTAAATTGGTAGAAACTTCCCAGGGAACAAATTTGATGGAATTTTCCAATGGCGTAATCACTGAATGCCTTTATTATCTTCTGTAAACGGACTCACCATTGTGACTGGACTTATAAGTTTCTTAATTACGACTCGGTAACTTTTATCCGTGGTTACATATCTTTCTCTGTGTTGTGTGTATTAAGTATGAAGATCATTTATTTAAATTTGTTGAATCTTGTGGACTAGTGATCCTTTGTTTGTATAGCAGTATATCGACACATTATGGGTCATTTAATACCGAAATTTAATTTTCGTGGATGCTTGAGTAATTTCCTTTTTTTTACAAATATCTATTGCTGGTATTTTTTTTTCTTTTACAAAAAATTGTTTCTGGTAATTTATTTTTTTTTAATCTATATTTTCATTCTTTTACTCCAGTTTACTCCCTAACAGATGCTACCACGTCGTCTCAGGCTGGATCTGGGAACAACAGCAATTAAGAGGTGTTTTCACACTTCTCAAAACTCCCCGATCAGTGGTCTTGCTGCTGGATATAGTTTATCGTCATACCCAGGAAGGGACTGGTGCTGCAGAATCACAAAAAAAACGACAGTAAATAACAAAAATTAATCACTTGAAACCAGTGCATATTATCAACAACTTAAATGTATAGCATATGCAACTAGAAGGAAAAATAATGATACGATAAATATGATGACATTCACAATTTTTCGACCAAAAATTTAGAAAGAAACTCTCAAACATTATTTGAAAGAGCGATAACAGCTAGTGGGCTTATTTTTCTGAAAAAAGTTACAAATTTTTTATAACTTCCAAATAGAATAATGCTAACTGGTTGGTCAATGAGTGCCGAATATTTCAGGATAGAAAAGGTTTATTTTACAATTACCATATCTTATTTGGAATTGTGTTTCCGGTTTCTCTATGTTAGTATATTTTCTTTTCATTATAATTCATAAGTATGTCACCTATGAGACAGCTTTTTAGTTTCCAATTAATATGATCACACTTAAACGGTGCAGAAATTTCCAATCAAATTTGAAAGTTAATGATAGAGTTTCTGCTTGATTTTATGGGACAAGTAGGTATCATTTTTGACTCTATTTATATTCGGACGATTGTCGTCATATTTGTTCTTATCACAAGGTTTCGGTCGTTGTGTCTTCCGGCCTTCATCACGGGTATATCGATCCGGTCAGCATGCAGGGATTTCAAAACTGAACCCTTCTAATCTACGAGGCTAGGTTGTTCTCGTTTCACTTCACATGTCTAGGGATATCTCGTCTAGTTAATATTCTTAGTACTGTTCACCCTGTTTCCACTGAGTCCAAGGCAGTGAGCAGTTGGACTCAGACATATTCCAGGTGAAGTGTGGAGGGTACAACGACGGGAGCATTGTGATAACAATAACAAAAATTAGGAAAATAGTACAATACTATAAATTAAGGATATCGGTTGGATATACTGTAGGCTATGATAAGTTTTTAGCCACCCTTATTTACAGCGATTTTGGCTTGTGTAATAAAATATGTTCTTTTTTTTTGCCAGATAATACTGTGTTAGCATCAAGCTACTCTAATCTATGAAGGATAGTTGACTCATATTTTGAAATGAATCTTCGCGTAAAGAAATTGGTGACTTTCAACGAGGACAAAAAATAGAATGGCATCAGTGTGGCAAGTCAAAGACAGCAATTGCTAGTTTTTTCCAGGTTAATCAACAAACGGTTAATAATATTGTCAATAATTTTAATGGGGGAAGCCATTGTTTTGTGGAACAACTTTCAGGAAGACCAAGCATCGTGTCTGAGTGAAAAAAAAGGGCGCTGAAGATGGAAGTCATCAGAAACCTTCGTCAGAGCGTCAAAGATGTCATCAACAGCATGGAAATATAGCCATATGCGGTGAGAAAGACTCTGAAAGAGCTAGGTTATAAAAGAAGTATTGCAAGAAAGAAGCCCTTGATTTCAGAGGTTAACAGAAAAAGGCGTATGGACTGGGTGAGAGAATTCAAGAGCAAAGATTATGTATTTTGGCAGTCTGTAATTTGGTCCGATGAAAGTAAATTCTGCCAATATTCGAATTCGAGACAGGTTTATGTTTAGAGAAATCAGAATGAGACTTGGAACACTGAATGTCTGCAGGCAAACGTGAAACATGGATGGATTGGAGTAACGGTGTGAGGGCGCCGTCTGGTCTGGAGGGAAAATCTGAGCTGATTCTTGTTGACGAGCGGTTGAATGGTCCAAAATATTATAGAAAGGAATACTCCCACTATTTGAAAACAGTCAGATTGACAAGAGTGTCTACCTTTTCAAGAAAAAGAAGCGCCATGTCATACGAGCAAAGTAGCAAAACCCTGGAAGTAATCGCAAGGAATCAAGTCACTGCGATGGGTCGACCAAAGACCTGGCATAGATCCAATAGAGGACGTTTGGGTGCACCTTCACGAAGAACTTCGAGAGCGTGCAACCAAAATCAAGTCAGTGACAACCCTTAAAGGAACGTTGCTAAAAGTGTGGCAGGACATGGATCAGATAATTATTGATAACTTGATCAAATTCATGTAAAATCGAATACAAGCAATGAAATTAGCAAATGGAAAACCTACTCTATACTTGTCCGAAATACTGTTTATTTATGTTGGGTAGAGATTACGTAATTAAATTTTGAAATTGGATATAGTTTATTTCACCTGGCTTAAAACTCTTTCTTAGGCCACTGTATATTCTGCGTATCACATACTTAACAATGGTCTCGATATATATATATATATATATATATATATATATATATATATATATATATATATATATATATATATTTGTGTTTCGTATAAAAGTTTAGATTTTAGTACGAAATGAGGAATAGGAGAGCCGAATTTGATTTTCAATTCAGTTCATTACCTTTACACATCGGCAAATACTCTTGGGAAATGTATGAGTTCATCCCGTCTCTGCTATGGGTGAATAACAGGACAGACAAAATGAAGTGTTCCCCGAGAAAGATAACTCTGAATATATAATCTCCAACTATGGGTTAAAATAGACACACCAAGACGCAATTGGCTAAGCGTGCCCAAGAGATGGTCACACAGAGATCATTCAACAGAAGTAAGAATGCGTGTATTTCAGCTTGAAATAAATTATTAATATTGATAGGAGAAAATGGGATAAAGATATCACGAAACTTGAGAAATTATGATTCCATTATTCGCGAAATAACATTTTATTATAGAAATAATATATGACTAATAATTACAGAATATTCTGCCCTATTTATTTTTTGATTTTTTACTCGCAACTAATTACTGTCATTCCCCGATGTATAATACGCATTTTTTCTAACAAAATAATAAGCAAAATTAGAGGGGCGTATTATGCGCAGATAGAAAAAATCTTTAAAAAATTGAGAAATGACTACGCACCACAAACATACGACAATATTACACTGACATTCGGCTATTGCGAACCTATCGGTATGTTAAATAGAATTATATGTACCTAATAATACTTTCAAATGTAAAATAAATTAAGAATTATTATAAAATTATATTAGAATAATATTATACTATGTTTAAAACTTAAAAAAAAATAAGAGTAGGAAACGCTGGACATAATGAAATTGGAGAGGTACAATATATAGTGTTTGATTTCTAAACAAGGGGTGCGTATTATGCATGAGTAGAAGCATCTTCCCACACTTTCAGCACAGTTTTAGTGGTGCGTACTATTCATGAAGCCGTATTATACATTTGGAGTTAGGTATATTATAAAATTTGTAAACAAAACAATTTCTGTCTTTTCTCAAATTGTATTAAAGATGACATATTGTTTGCTGTCGTAAGGCAGTCGCCTTCCCGTTTTTAATTATTATTACAGTAAGTAAAATCCGTGTTCATATAACATGAACAATATCCCTGAGAAAGTATTACTCTAGGCACGTATGAATTAGTTGTCGTACGGACACCGAGTAGACCATGAAGCGAACATGTGAGTCACAACGAAGTTCTATATACAATGGCAATAAAACGGACACTTGTACTTAAAATCAGAAAGAAATAGCCGAAAATTATTGGGTACATAATGAGGAAAGATTGTTTTTAAAGCTTGATGCTCACAGGACAGATTGAAGGCAAGAGGGACAGAGGAAAACAATGCATAACCTACCTAGAGAGCTTGGGTGAATGGATGGCGCAATAGTTTAGGGGATTGAAGGCAATAGGGTAAGAGGAAAACAAAGCATAACCTTGATTGGAATTTCGAACTGAACCCTTTATTACTTATCTTCCTTTAACTCAATTCTCCAAGGACACATGGCTCTGTGGATAAAATCATTGGTGGTAACCAGTGACTGGACCTAAAGTGTTGTAGATTCAGTATCTATCTACGGCAGAGGAGATTTGTGTTAAAGGGAGACAACTGAGACATCAGGAAGAGGTATGGCACGTAGAACTAGGACAGTCTACTTCGATGCACGGAATAAAGTGTTAATTTTGAAATTCCAATCACCTGAAGAAGGCCGGAGAGTACAACATGCGAAACGTCGTGAACATGGCAATAAAGATGTGGGCAACAGACCGAACAATGTAAGTAATTACAATACCTCATCTCAGAAATATAAACATTTTTTTTATTTAGTTCTTAACCATGTCAAATTAAGTTCAGCTAAAACGAATGTATGTTGGTTCAGATCTTCCGGTCCTGCCCGCCAACCCGTAAAATATGCGTATATATAACTCGTTATCTGGATTTCTTAATTGTGTTGATCCAAAGTACACTTCATTTTACTTCTTTGTTAAGGCACCGTTTAGGAACCTGTTGGATTTGACGTCTTCTAGCTCAAGCAATGGGGCATTTAGGTCGTTTAAATATCTGAACTTACACTAATATCACTTAAGGTAAAGCTGGTACCTATTGTGACCAACACAGATCAACTCGTACTTGCTCAAAATTTATTATTGAATATTAAATTGGAATCTGATGTTTGGCATTTTCTGGCATCAATCACAATTCACACATGGGCTAAATTGTTTTTTAAGGGTTTTTTCACGATTCCCATTTGCTAGAATTACAGTCTTGTGAACTGCAAGTGTACGGAAATATAACAGTTTAGTCCCCTTTTAGCGGCTTTTTCGCTTGTATCAAGTAATATGTAAACGGGGATATCGAAATTCGAAAGCGAACCGGATTAGCGAACAATGCATTCCTAAAGCTGAAGTAAATATTAAGAAATAGGAACATTTCGTTCGAAACAAAGAAAAGAGTGTGGAAACGTCATGTGATATTCATCCTCTTATATTGAAGAGAATGCGGAACAATCTCACCACAGATGAAGAGGCCACAGAAATATGACTCTACAGAAGTATGCTGAGGATAACGTGGACTGTGCGTGCCCTAAAGAAAATAGCAACAAAAAGAATATTTATGCAGGGAATCGGAAAGAGATATTTGAGATTTCTTGGCTATATAATGAGGATAGACAGTTTGGAAAATTTAACACTTACAAGGTATACCGAGGGCTAGAGAGATATGAGAAAGCAGTGGGCCACCTACAAGACAAACTTGTATGAATAGACTGAGGAACTTGGTTGGGAGACTTGGCAAAGTCGAAAACGTTGCGAGAGATAGTGGAGAGCCATGATAGCTCATGTCCTGAAAAGGCACAACGCATAAAAGATGTAATTAATTTTAGAAAGTGCATAGTCGGTTTTTGTATATAAAAATATATTAGAAAATGAAATGAAACCAATCAATATATGCATCTATACCGTGTCTTTTCACGTCGTAGTGAATCATGGTTCTCCACAATTTCGTAACTTTCGTAGTTCTAAGTTAACTTTTTTCTACTCTAGTATCTATTCACACAAGTTTTATAGTTCTGTTGCTCAATGTTTCTCTCTGCGGTAATTAACTTCATTATCTCCTGAGCGTTAATTAACTCACTAAGCCAATTTTCTTCATCGTTACCCACATATTCACTGCATTGTCAGCATCCTTTTGCAGGAAATAAAAAATGTTCTCACGTCTCTGCGAAGAAATTGTTCTGTATTCATTGTCATATCGGACGATTGGTATTACAAAATATTTCAACACTTTTTCTTTGTTTCTTTTGAAAACTTTATATTTCTTATTACTTCGTTTAGATTCGGGAAGACACCTTCCGTTATTCATTCGCCTTCAAATTTGATTTTTTTTGTTTTTTACATTTCCCATCATATTTTATTACACGTCGAAGATACTGAAAATGCCTCTGCTTGTCATCTACATTTCGGAACTCCCATCTTGAGTTGTCCCGTTTACTAACGAACATATATTACATTTACTTACAACTGATTATTTGTATTTTTTACCGTTTTCCTTTGAGACAATATCTAGGAGTTCATTTAGCTTTCTTTCTGTGCCACCCATCAACACAGTCTTACCTGTGTAACTAATGTTATTAAATAGATGCATACAATTCTTAAAAATATTTCATTGTTTTTATAGCAAAATTAATATCATATCCAAGCCACTCAACTTAGAATACAGTGGAAAATAATATAATTCAATGAGATGCTGATGAGAATGTAAGGGGAGGTAGAATCTTGTATGCTAATTTACCCACGCATGCATGGACTCTTCCAGCTATAAATAGGAGCAGGTACTGCTTTTGGAGAGGGAAGTTTCCAGCAGTTAGCTCTGACAGTCGGACCGAACATTCTTGCTGTAACACTCTCGTTTGTATAACTGTTTCTGTTTAATATATTTGTTTAACTCAATTCCTTTCTTTGTGTCTGGCCCTAACAAAGCCCCAATAGAATGTAACGGGAGATGGAATCCAATGAATATTATGAGAACTTATGAGAAGTGATTCTAGGATTGATGTTAAGTTTGAAATGTCCTGGGAAAAACCATCGCTGTAGTTTATTCCAGTAAGTGTGACTTATTAGGGAACATTTGTTAAAAATAGGAAATGAGGGTGATTTTCGTCTGTGGAAGTGGCATACTAACGTTAAAATTTTGGAATGGTAGAACTAAAGAATATATCTCATATGGATAAACCTAATCCATCATGTGGTATTTACCTTTAATTAATTTTTAATGAATTTGGTGGTACCATGGATAGAGTATTGGACTGGTTTGAGAAATTGGTGGGATGAGCGAACAAACTGCAATATTCGATTTTATTCTTTTGAAGGCCATTTTTCTTCTGGCTGAGAAAATTTCTGCTCACCTCAGAATAAGTTTTAATTACTTAGACACGATGGCGCATGTATGCAGTATCGAACACTTAACCCTATCGCCATACTCAGTAATATACGAGTGCTATCTTAGTCTGGCATAAGGCCGGAAGAGTGTGAGCCCAAGTTGAGGATCGACTAAAATGATGCTGTAAATATGAGATACTCAGTAAGAATTGAACAGATGATCCAGCAGTAATTTTAACGGACCAGCTCCATAACCCACCACCCCCAGGTAAGTGACCAACGGCCTTACTTAATTTAGCATAAAGGCATGAGGGAGGGTCATTAAGTGAGAACCGAATTTAATATACTCTCGTATTGGTCAGCTAGACGTACTAGTTCAATACTGACCAAACGAATAGGACATTGTTAGATCTAGCCTATCAGCTCCTGATGTGATAAACTAGGAAAATGTACTTTAAAATTGCACTAGAAATAGAAAAAAAAAACTTAATATACGAGAAAAATTTTTTTAAAAACGACGACAATAATAAAAAAAAGTGTTTTTGCCTTCACTGCGTAATATTGGATTTTGGGCAAATTTGTTGTTAGTTGTAGAAGTCGAGAAACATTTACACTGTCATCACTTATCCTGGCAACCTTCCTATGCTCTGCGACGGATGACGTGGTATTTCGACTAAAGATATTTACACCTCACCAGACAATTCGGCAAGAAGCCAACGTCCAGATCTGGTTACTGGTTAGACTTTTATGTTACAGAAATCAACATCCCGATAGAAATAAAAATAAAAGTACCGATTCGACCTTAGACAAGTCTTTCAATCAAACCAAAATGTTGGACGGTTACAATGTTTGGTTTTTGTAACATCTCTAGGTCAAGATGAACGTTACCGTTGGTTATGATACTGGTAGCAAACGAGGGTCACTGAAACAAATGTATTGAATTTTTAGTGACGGATTAGTCTGATCGCCAGGAATTAGATGTTCGTTTTTCGAAAATACCTTAGTATAAAATAACACGATCAGCATCAAACTAAATTCACAGATTTAATTTCCCAAATTTGCATATATATATATATATATATATATATATATATATATATATATATATATATATATATATATATATATATATATAATGTATATTTGGGCAGGAAACATTCTTTCAATCTTCTTTCATTAAATACAGCCGACAAGGAAGATTTAATTAATCTTTTAAGTTTTTCCAACCTTAATAAACAATTAATTAATTGTTCTTGTCGTACATATTTAATAAAAGATATATATATATATATATATATATATATATATATATATATATATATATATATATATATATATATGTGTGTGTGTGTGTGTGTCTGTGTGTGTGTTAGTTTGTGATTCTGGGTTTCACGTTTTCTGATGATCGTAAAAACGTGAAACCCAGTCACAAATTAACATTCGTTCAACTGAATATGTTAGCACTATCACTGATATTGAGCACCTTTCACTAAGTAATGCGTGTATAATATATATATATATATATATATATATATATATATATATATATATATATATATATGTATGTATGTATGTGTGTGTGTGTATATATATATATACGTACACATATATATATGTGTGTGTGTGTATATATATATATATATATATATATATATATATGTATATATATGTATATGTATATATATATATATATATATAAAATGTGTGTGTTTGTTAAGAATTTAGGGAAAATGATCCAGACAGTTTATGTCTTGTTTGGGCTTTGTTTTGTTTTTAATACCATGTTTTTTCAAGTTGTACCCGATTATTGCTCTCCACAGATTCATTTTTTTTTTGTACTTAGAGAAAATAACGGGATACTTTTCAAGTGAATTCCCCATGGTTTTGAAGTTAGACTTTTACTTCCTGTAGACTGTCACCCATGTCTACCTTACAATTTAACCCATGTCAGAGACGTGGAGATAAAGATTCATGAATTTCACCAAAGGTGTTAGTGAGGGTTTATCTCAATAGAAAGACTGTTGTCAATACAAAAAAAAACAGCAAACTTATGTTTAAAATCAGTTTTCGCTAGTCTGTATATATGGTAGAAGTGTTAAGAAGGAAACAAACAAAAAAATGCAGAAAAGTTTAGGCAGCTGAAAATCATTCCAATGCCATTTGTGAGTTTTGCCTCACTTTCGAATTGTGATTAATAAAAGTCGATGCTAAAAACACACTTTGGTTTAAGAATGTAGCATAAAGGTACCATATAATAAAAAAAATCGAGGTTATAAATCTTCGTATAATATCACATATTTCCAATAGTTTAAGATGATCAAAACCATTTGGATGATACTGTCTGAAACGATTCTAAAAATCCATACTGAAAAGCGAGATGATTGGAAGTGGGCTAGAAGAGCAGCCAGAATTTATCATCGGCGGGAAAAGCTTTAACAACATTTTCTACGCAGACAGGTGGCACTGAACAATGAGGCAGGGCAAGGATCGAGATAAAAAATGAAGGTTTGTCGGCAAGAGATTCAACTCAATTTGAGATTTACGTATTACCAACGTAAACATCAAGGAAGGGCGGAAGTTTAACGACTGCGATACTGTAGTCGTGTGAGAGAAATCTGAAATTGCAAACAAAATTCAAATTTCGGAATCAGCAAAGTATTAAGTCAGAGAAACAGAAAATAAAAGCAGATTGTGACATAAATGCTTCTATGGCAATATATGTTAGAATACCTGTTTAAACCTGCAGAGATTTACCGTATTTGACGGCATATAAGGCGCACTTTTCTTTTTCCAGAGTCAGATTCAAGAAGTAACATGTTACAATTATAGATCTGTATACAAAGAGACGTAAATTTATGAAATATCTGTACATATTTGTAGATTTGCAGGCCGTGGTGGACTTGGTGAGATCATCATCTATGAATTGCAGTCTTTCCCCAACTCTCAGCAATCAGATTAAAAATGATAATAAAAACAGATATGGAATTTAAATATCGGATGTAAGCGAAAGTAGAGTTTGCTTATGCGTAAAACATCGTTAGTATTAGGTTGGTGCAAAAATAATGTCGTTTTCTCACATGAAGTTGAACGTCAAAAAACGACATTATTTTTGCACCAACCTAATAATTACCGTATTTGACGGCATATAAGGCGCCCGTTTTTTTTTAATAAAAATATCTTTTTAAATTTCCCTGCGTCTTATATGCCATATGTAGGTTTAAAATTCGCGATCGTCGGCCGAAATTAGCTACCTGTCAATTAGACATTAGAGTAACTTTCATATACGTACTGTCATTAGGGCACCTCGGCGTGGTGTAATGATTAGCAAGCTCGATAGTATATTGAGTATATTATATACATACTCTGACTTGGACATTGAGTTCTACCTGTATTCTATCCTCTTGGGAATTTATATATATATATATATATATATATATATATATATATATATATATATATAAAGAAATATAGTCTTAAAGTGTGCTATATTTATGAGATAAAGTGCTCAATATCAGAGATAGAGCGTGTGTAAATATAAAAGTGAACATAGAAGTCAACACTTTGAGGCGACAGCACTCGTGGCCCGATGATTGCATCTAGAATGAAACAGACTGTCGCCTCTGTGTTGACTTCTATGTTCACTTTTATATATATATATATATATTTATATATATATATATATATGATATAGATATATATATATGGATATTGATAGAACAATTACGAATGAGTAGAGATTTCGATCCTCACTAGGTACCTCATACTTTCGGCCTTGTGCCACAGCTAAGCTATACTTAGAAAAACTTTGCCGCACTTTAAAACTCGGCCTTGTGCCACCTCTTTCTTCGTATACTTAATTATACTTATTGTCATTATTTAAAACGCTATTATGCTGATTAAAAGTGTTATCTCTATCTATAAAAGGCAGGATGTGTGTGCGTGTGTGTGTATGTGTGTGTGTGTAACGAATGCACGGCCGCAATTTTAGACGGATTTGCACCAAAATGTACATGCACATGCACCAAGTTAATGTGAAGGCCAGGACCGACTTTGCATTTCCCAACTCCCATCAATAGTGGAAATAATCGTTTTATTCTTGCTTCTACGGCAGTTTTCATGTAGTTTGCGGCCATTTTCTACTGGCCAGAGTGAGAGCCTATAGCTGACTGCCACGAATAGGCAGGAAGATTCTATTGGCCAGCGTGAGAGCCAACAGCTGACTGACACGAATGTTAACTAGCATGCTAGCATGCAAAAAAATCGATAGCTGCATTCGTTACAAGTCAGAAAAATTTAAATCTGCACGGCACTTTACTCCAATTGGCTCATTCGCTTGCTTAAACTCAACGTTGTTTCTGATTCCGCAGAACTGGGTTGGGTGTGAAAAAACATTTGTTGTTAACATTATTTTTTCATTCGGTTTTTCCAGTTACGAGTTCTTTTTTAAAGCTGATCATTTTGTATTCATTTTGTTTAGTTCTTTTTTGTAAGAGATTTAATGTTTAGTATAGGACGTAGAAAACATCGCAGTGTGAGATAGGCAAGAAGTAAGGCATGGAGCAACATTAGGACAGCAAAGGGCACCCCTTTAAAGGCAAGGAAGGGCAAAAATATTTTAAGTAATGTGATAGCGATTGCTGTATAAGTCGTACGATTTTTGAATCAAGCACAGGCAACGCTGGGTCATGCTGTTAGTCATTGATAATATTTATTATATTAATTTCATCACGTTTAATATTAATACTTTTCTTCGCTAAAATTATATACAATAAATTCAAATTATATATTTGTAAAATATATTTGTTTCATTAATATTTTTCTTGCGATAACTTCCGGTTGCATTGGTATAAATACATTCTGAATTTGTCTATCCTAATTATTCCACTAAGACGTTTACAAGACGTAGATTATACAGATCATATAAAGGGTATAATAAACTTTTGTTCTTTTTTTCCTATTTTTCGTTAAACTGTAATCATGGCGTGTTTAACCAAAATAATACCTCATAAATATGGCCTAGGTTGTACCATTTACTAATAATTTTAATAATGTTACTTGTTACTAATTTGGTCTTGATTTGCCCTGCCAAATTTGGGGTGCTTCTTATACAGCCCTACGTCTTATATGCCGTCAAATACGGTAAATCGACAGTGACGTGGGAATGTGTTTGAGAATACCATGGACATAGCATGTGATTAACGAGGAAGCATTAAGAACTACAATAAAACTCCTGATAACAATTAGAGAGAAAACGGTAAAGATTTTGAAACCCGCCAGCGAATAAAAAAAAAACAATTCACAGAGTATATTGAAGGGAATAAAAGTAGAGAGAAAATTAAGTTTAAGAACTCCGAGCAAATAGGTAAGAAAAGAAAAGCAATTGGGCCAACATGTGGTGGAGGAAAAGTAATAGTTTGAACGGCAAGGGGTTGGTGGCTGTGGAGAGCCATATCCTGAAAGCATAGATCAAGTAAATGAACACGGCCAGCATTAAATGAAAAAATATCCTCCAATAATATCTTATTCAATTCTATTATATGAAATGATACTGCAACATCTTTGGGATGGGAGAAGGGAAACAATGATTATTTTGTATTCCGAGACATACATTAGTTTGTCATATATATGTATATAACGTTACAAAATGTCCAAAATTTAACATTTTGAAATCGTATCGTACAATTAGTGACACATGATTGGCTTCAATCTGGACACGTGACGGTAACATTACTAATAATATTATAAGCTCCTGCATAACGAAAGATTAACACTGTCTGGGTTTTTGATTTGGAGTAATATAGTTATATATTAAGAGAGTTTGATTTATGGTCCAAGATCACAAGAAGGGAGTAGCCTTTTAGGTTTGGACACACAATTTAGCAGTAATGATTTGTGATCCATTGTTGTTGAATATTATCACGAAAAGAGGCGCCATGTTTGATGCTTAATATGATAAAGGTCCGTAGACTGTACGTGGGACGAGACACTTTTTCGAGCAGGAGTTCGCGTTAAGTATTATAAATGTGTATACACTATAATTTCACAAATCGAAAAGTAAACACCACTATCAATTCATATTGCTGAACAGTAACCTCAGTCCCTGGATAAAGCCCAATTAGGTACACTCCATTCTTATCATTCTATTGGCTGAAGTTGATTTATTAAATTTGATTTTAGCTAGAGATTAAACACCGCAATATTTATCTATCTATCTATCTATCTATCTATCTATCTTGGCTTCAATCTGGAACAGGTGACGGTGACATTACAAATACTTGCACGTTCCTTTTTAACGATGTATATACACGAGAAACACCAGCTTAGGGGGAAAAAGTACTAATGTTTCAATATTTAAGCTTACACACAAATACACATACACACATTTCTTTCTTTCGTTTTGGGATTTGATGAAGCCTTGGAAGGCGAAACGCGTAATCAAATCTACCATCAATGAAATGTTTAAAATTTGTCAAGTTTCTTTAAATACACACACACACACACACACACACACACACACACACACACACACACACACACACAAATGCACACATATAGACACATACACACTCACACAAATACATACATACACACACATAAACACTCACACATACACATGTGTGTGTGTGCGTGTGTAAAAAAAGAAACAAAAATATAAGAATCTGGATGCTGAAGGTAGCATGGAAATGCTAAGTGACACACTTTTACTCATATATATATATATATATATATATATATATATATATATATATATATATATATATATAACAGTGTATGAATAAAACCAGTATATCTTCAAGCTGTTAACACATTGGTAGGTTTCGATTTTGTTGAATAAGTGATTTGATATCACGAAGAAATTGAACATCATGTATCGAGCAAATCTAAAACCTCTTTTTTCGTGTCTATCTATCTATCTATCTATCTATCTATCTCTTTCTCTCTCTCTCTCTCTCTCTCTCTCTCTATATATATATATATATATATATATATATATATATGTACATATATATATATATATGATTTGGTCTGATTTAAATGATTGAAAATGATACAACGTTCTTTGTAACTTGCGTTGTTTATCAGCAGTGTTTGGAAGGAAGGTGATTATGTCTTGTATAGCAGTTTTGTCTGAGGCACTACATTCCCCAGGTCCGACAACCTGAATATTCGGCAGATCACGCAGCTTTTCCGCTTCCCAAATTAAGTCTCGCTTGGACGGAAGAAGATCTCAAGACGTCGAAGAAATCAAATAGACTACGACGAGCCAGCTGCTAATTATACATAAAAAAGCAATGCTTCTACCAATGGAAATGACGGTAGATAATGGGCCTGGCTTCGGACTAGTTATACTATGACGAATATTAAATGCTGAATTCATATGTCTTGTATTTTAATTTCATTTTAATAACATCAGTTCCGCTAACTTTTGACCAGCCCTCATATATATACATGTGTGTGTTTAAGTATGTACGTCTACATAGGGCAGAAGGCTTGAGATTGGTCCAAACCCACAGAGCCCACCGTCAGGTTATACTTCAACTATGCTGATATGACCGTAGTTACAGTTTGTGACGGAATCACCAGCCTGAATAAAGTTAATATGAACCTTGTTCACAATGACTTCGCCCGAGCACAATCAGCGACTGATTCCAGATAGTTCTGCCTACACTATCTCACTCACAAGGCTTGAATCAACCCGTCGTTTGGCCTTCAGGCACTTTTCAAAGGTGCCGCACGCTGGGATAGATATAGTCAGGCAGATAACATTACCTTTTTGACATAAC
>OZ038493.1:27188802-27191302 GCA_964036315.1 Acanthosepion esculentum | reverse complement strand
TTCTTCATCTATTTGTCTTCTTTTACTTCTTCTTCTCTTTCTTCTTCTTCTTCTTCTTCTACACCTTTTACTTCTACTTAATCTTCTTTAATTCTTTATAAATTCCCAATTTGCAAGACTCTTGTTCAATGGGTTTTTCTTTTTTATCATTCACATTGTTTGAAATCTAATATAGATCTTGCTTCAGAGTTCTCCTTTTCCGATACTGATTGCCAACTACGGCAAGAAATCCCAGTCAGTTTTGTTATTCAATTCAACATATAGTTGTGAGAAGAGATAGATTCATAACTTTCGAAAGGATATTTCTTCGTAAGTCGGCTGGAATTCTAACCCAGTTCTAAATCATTGCCGCTATCCATTACCAGCACATTATACACGGTGATTGATAAGCAACTCCCTATTTTATTTATGATGGACTCTCCCGTCTAAATATAAGTTTCACAAAACCGGAGAGCCCATCACCCATAAAATAGGGAGTTACATTTCAATCACCCTGTATATGTTTTTCGTTTCTCTTTTGTTATATACGTTTCATTTTTCCAAGATTGTTTATTTTGATTTAAGTTTTTTCTAGCTTCTATTCCTGTTTACCGCTTTTATTCACTCCTCCTGATCCCTTTCTAAAATAAAAAAAAAATGCATTACACGATTTAAATTCAATTCAAATATTTAATATCGTGACGATGCAGGTTTAAGTATTACGACCACATATCCATCAGTAAAGTATTTATCTTTCTCCATCTATTTCTCCTTTTTGTTTTTTTATTTTTTTCTGTTGAGAAGTTCACATCAAGCCTTTAACCTGACTACACAGTAATTATCTCTTGTAATATATTTTTTCGCGGTCGAAGATGACCTCTCAGCTACAGTGGCCAATGCTTTGCGAATGTCACTTGCCAGCGGCAATATTGGCTGACCCAAGCGTAATGCGGCAGGCCAGCGTAGAAACGAGGCATAACTACAACGCATGCGCGCCAAGATTTAGAAAGGTCTCATGGAAGTTTGAAACAATAAAGGAATATGTATTCGTGTTCGTGTAGACAGAAATATAAAGAGAAAAAGAGGAAAGAGATACAACCAAAAGTAAGAAAATATGGAATAGAATAGAGATATTAACTGGATGAAGCGTTATTAAAAACGATGAATAAAGACGATAAACATCAGAGATATAAAGAAAAACAAAAGAAAGAAAGAATAGTGAATGAAAAGAAAACTCGAAAAGAACATGAAAGCATGTAAAATCTATTACGGATGAACGAAAAAGAAGAAAAGAATTAAGTATAATTGAAAGAAAGAAAAAAGGAAGAAAGAAGAAATAATTAATGAATGACGATGAACAAAAAGTTAGTCCACAGAATGTAAGGAATATGAATAAAGAAAATTTGAACAAAGAATGAAGAAACAAAGAAAGGAAGGGAATCAGAAGAAAAGTTAGAATTAAAAACAGGAAGAACGTAAAACTAAAGAGTTAGGATAAAAATAAAGAAAAAAAAACAGGAAGAAAGTCATAATATATTTGAAGATTCTGAAAATAATAAAGAAAAAATCTAAGCACGTATAAAGAATTGAACTGAAAACTAAAACATAAAGCAAGGAAAGAATGAAAAACACTGAAATAAACGGTGGCATGAAGATTGAAAAAGAGACAACAGTTTTATAACAGAAAGTAAATTCATAAAAGACGTAAAATGCCGATTGATCGAATGAGAAATGAAAGAAATTGGAAGGCATATGTCTGGATTAATAAATGATATCTGTAAAAAAATAAATTCAAAATGAATTCTGATCTTTTGTTTAGGAGTCTATATTGTTCTAGAAAGGTGATTATTGCAATTTTCACCGCAAGACAAAGGTTACATTGTTTCTGTAGCGGCGATTTATATGTCCTCAACGAATAGATTTTCAAACGCTCTATATACGAAATTGTGTAATTTTCTTCCAGAGATATAGTAAATTTTAAAACTTATTTTTGTCTTTCTCTTTGCGTCTGTTTATATATATATATATATATTGATAATATTAGTGGTCAGTATATATATATATATATATATATATATATATATATATATATATATATATATATATATATATTGTCATCCACAGACAGACTGTTTCGCTGTATTACAGATCATCAGTGTGGCTATCACAGCTCATCAGTGTGGCTAGACGTCCGGTTGCCTCTGGCTAGAATCGAAAACCAGCTGAATTCACGTCAGTCGGAAATTTTATATATATATATATATATATATACACACACACATATATATATATATATATATATATATATATATATGTGTGTGTGTGTGTGTGAATAAATTCCCATGAGGATAGAATACAACTAGAACTCAATGTCCAGGACAGAGTATGTATATCATATACTCAAACATATGTAGGTCTGATGAATTGGATCGTGATTACGATTCCAATGTAATAAATTATAACAATGGAATATTAGTGTTTGAGCATATATATATATATATATATATATATATATATATAT
>OZ038493.1:27141302-27186302 GCA_964036315.1 Acanthosepion esculentum | reverse complement strand
ATACATACATACATACATCCGCACGTACGTTCCTGCCTACGTACACACAAACTCATTCTTGCAAGGACTACTACGGACATTTTAACGACCTTGTATCAACCAAAAACATTAATTTTATCTGGAAAGACCTTAATTGGTTTAAATGTATATAAATTTGTTGATTTTCTTGTTTTATATCCCACTTATGGTGGGCTCTCTAACTAAGAAGGCTAAATCAAACTAATCTATTTCAAGATTCATACACTTCACTATAACTGATAACCCAATATATATTAACTTCGGTGTTAGCGATAAAAATTGAGTTCATCCTTATCTTACACATATTTCTACAGCTTGCTTTATTTACATTATTCGGACTGTTATCCTCATCTTCATTGCCATATTCACAACGTTTTGGCTGTTGTACGATCCGGCCTTCTTCAGGTGATTGGGATTTCGAACCGAACTCTTTATTTCGTCCACTGGTTCTAGTTCAACGATGGAAGAAATACATGGTTTTTTTCTTCCACCGTTGAACTAGAACATTCTATCCCATTGGACGAAATAAAGAAATCGGTTCGAAATCCCAATCACCTGAAGAAAGCCGGAGTGTAGCAACGGCCGAAACGTTGTGAATATGGCGATGAAGAAGGGGATAACAGTCGGAATAATGTACATAATGCAAGTAATCATAATACCTCATCTCAGAGATATAGACAGATATTTTCTCCTATTGTTAAAGAGAAAACTGAGACAAAACTCGAAGTTAGGAATTTACCGTAATAATTTAGTTCCTCCTAAATTCTAACAAAATTTCTCTCATTTCAGTTACGTAAGACATATGCGAAAATTATCAATAAATTGCATCGGAAAAAAATTAACAATTAATACAGGGTGCGATGGATACATTGTCGCCATATATATATATATATATATATATATATATATATATATATATATATATATATATATATATATATATTTCGCCCACGCGCTTTGCTTTTTTTTTTAATTTTGTCGACTGCACAGTATATTAGACTCAGATTGGTACCGTTTTTGAAAAAAGGGGTACCAAGACGGAATTTGCTCCACCAGAAATTTGAAAACGACATTTGAAAACGAAATGCTGTACTGCTTGGCCTTTGCGTCAGATTCTCCAATACGCATATTACATAGTGTTTGGGTGTCAATATGAGGACTATGAAAAGAGCTGGATGATTCTAATGGTGATTATGAAGGTAAGGCTCCTAGTAAAACTTACCCTGATCGTTTTGACAAGAAAAGAACTCCCGAATTTTTTGGTGAGAGCTTCAGACCAAACTCGGAGGCCTACATCAATTGTCTTGAAAAGGTAGTGCTGCCCGGGGTCAAGTGAGAGGATGCAGGAACCCCTATCTCCGCCAAAAGAACTCTGAACCATGACACTCAGGCAGAAGACCCCTGTCTTGTCGCCGAACAGAACCTCTCACATGTTGCAACCCAACTTAAAAGACTACAACACACTTGGTTATGTGTGGGGGCAGTTGAGTGAGAGACCAATAAACCTTTTTTTGTCACAACAAAGATTGACTGAAAGTAAAGATTATTGCTGCATTTACAAAATTAAACAAGGAGACCGTCCAGAAAAGTAGAAATGAAAATTGGCTAATCTACAAATTGTTAAATGAAGAATACGTATTCGTTTTGCATTGTACGTTTACTTTTTCAGCAATTAAAATGAATAAATTGTATTTATTTCAATTAAATCATTTTCTCTGTTTTCTATGCACATTTAGTTATTATGCATCTGTGTACAGTTAATTATATGAAAAGTATGTTTCTTTATTAGTTGGAAATACAATAAATTAAAAAGAATTGTATAAGCACGATTATTTGTTACCCCCACTGAATATATATATATATATATATATATATATATATATATGTATTGTGATATATAGTGATATATAGTGAAATATTTTATCATACACTGAATGGTTTGAAAAATCCTTGTAAAGTTTATATAATTTTACAAGGTGAAAATGATCATTAACCTAATATAATCTTAATTCATATTGTATGAAAAATGTAGTTCTGTTGATTAAAATATTGAGTTCTCTGTGTGAATCGCTTTTAATATTTAATATGATATGTTGTATTAATAGGATTCACTTGGATTATATAACAACGGATTATTATCTATCTATCTATCTATCTATATATATATATATATATATATATATATATATATATATATATATATATATATATGTGTGTGTGTGTGTGTGTATGTGTGTGTATTTGAAAAAATGTGACAAACTGGAAAATTTCTTGTGACGTGTTACATGCGTTACGATTTCAGCGTATTGGGTTTTTTGATGTTGCCACGTCTCCACGTGAAACCAGAGACGCTGATAGTTACAAAATCTTTTTGAAAGAATATTTTGGGACTTCAATCTTGCCAAATTAAAATTCTTTAAAGAATACAAACTCATGATTCATTATGGCGACTAAATTTTATATATATATATATATATATATATATATATATATATATATATATATATATATATATAAAGTATGTGGTGCAATTCAATTTACATTTCATTAATCATTCATACAAAAAGCAGATAGTGAAGTTAATGATATAAATTACAAGAATCACTCTCGCAAACAATTTTTTATTAAAAAAAATTACCTCTACAAAAGAATTCTCATATTACTATATTAGTACAAAAAAGCACAATCTTAAATTTTTTTTAAATTCAATCTCAGCGTTGCAACCGCACGCTCCAAAATCTCTTACAGTTAACAATAATACATTTCTAAAAAAACATATTTTGGATTACATCTTATCTTTCGTTGTCTTGTTATTACCTGGATGTAAAAAAAATAACATATCTATTTCTATACCTGAGGATGTTTGTATGACACAAACGAAAGCTTGTAGTAAAAAAGACCTTATACAACTGGAATTTATAAACAGGGATCATAACACTCATTTGTAGGTTCGAGGTTAATGTATTTTTATTAAACATTGTTTGCGAGAGTGATTCTTGCCATTTATATCATTAACTTCACTCTCTGCTTTTTGTATGAATGATTCATGTAATATATATATATATATATATATATATATATATATATATATATATATATATATAACACTCTGTCGCCGATAAGAAACACATATGTCTCAAATATAGCGAATATACTGGATATAGAGCATCTGATGATCTCTTGGGGCGTTGAATTGATAATCTTCATGCATTATTGATTTTTCGGACCAAACACTGCTTCCCTCCTTCTCTACATCTATCTATCTATCTATCTATCTATCTATATATATATATATATATATATATATATATATATATGTGTGTGTGTGTGTGTGTGTGTGTGTGTGTGTGTGTGTGTGTGTGTCTGTCTGTCTGTCTGTTTGTATTTATTCTATTGTTTGCAGTAGATTATACAGGAATATAATTTAATAAAGAAAATGGTCGTACTTAAAATATTCATTCGTTGTTTGCATAATTTGACAGCCTGGAAATTAAGCCAAATTAGTCAATTGCGATTGTATATATATTGATGACGTGCCACTGAAATTGAAATAAATTATTACCTTGATTGAATGTGTAATTGATCATTAAATATAGGTTAGCTCTCTGTCGAAACTATTGCAATGCAAATTTTCAAGTGAGACTGGCTTACACAATTTGAACAGAATACTTTCAATTCTTTCATTCTCCGTTATTCTGCAATAATTATGATAGACCGATCTCAGTCTGTTCATATCTATCTACCTATCTATCTATCTATCTATCTATATATCTATCTATCTATCTATCTATCTATCTGTCTGTCTGTCTGTCTGTCTCTCACCTTGTTCCTTATAGAGCTATTCATCTCAATCTGTCCATATCTATCTATCTATCTATCTATCTTCTGAGATGATTTATTATGTACACTATTTACATTATTCGGATTATTGTCCTCATCTTTGCCGCCATATTTATCACAACGTTTCGGCCGTTGTACGCTCCGGCCTTCTTCAGTTTGTTGGAATGTCGAACTGAACCCTGTATTTCGCTCACTGGGGTAGACTGTTCTAGTTCCACGTGCCATGTGTAATGGATGTCATTTATCAGTTATCTACTTTTAATTCACCTCTCAAAGTTCTCCACCACCTTAAACAGGTATTGAACTCACACTATTTGGGTCCTGTCACTGGATCTAACTAACGCCTTTATTCACTGTGACATGTGTCCTTGAGGACAAATTGAAAAATCCTACCAGATACTGGCACGAATTTCGAACCATCTGACATTCCTACACCGATGCAGAGATCTACAAATCATACCTTCAGGCTTGCCACCAAGACTTTCCGCCAATTCAAGGAGAGCCCGTCTGGTTGCAGAAAAAGCGGGACACGCCCTTGTCCGAGGGAGAATCAGTACAATTGTTGGATACAACAGAGAGTACAAGCTCATATCTCCCAGAGGCTCGAGGATATCTTCAACAGAATTACCAATGAAGAAGTACAGAGAAGGATTCAAAATGACCTTGATAAATCCTTTAGATATGGATATGATGTAGTCAAGGCTCGCCAAGTACAAAAATCAAACAGACTGAAAGATCAGAAGGTGACGCACACTGCCCGTCACCCACCTGTGAAAGCAGTAATCAACATCAGCCAATATCAAATGAGTGCCTCTGAGGAATCATTATTAAATAAGAGTCTCAACTTCGCCACAACCATCAGTCGAGTGTCATACTTGGACATCATTGCCAGAATCGAGGAGGTGGCCTTGAACTTCCCACAGGCTCAGGCGGATGAACTGAGATGGAAGGTGAGACAGACCTTGGAGAAGGCCAAGCCGCCCAGGTCAAACATCACGAAACTGAAAAGGCTGGCGATCGGATCCCTAGAGAGGAACGAAAACATCATCATGCTACCGGCTGACAAAGGCAATGCAACTGTAGTGATGGACAAATCAGATTATACAAGAAAGCTGGAAGACCTCATTAGCAATGGTAGCTACAGCAAAGTCAAAAAGAATCCTACAATCAAAACGGAACGCAAACTGTCACAGATACTAATCAAGAACAAGGATCACTTCGCACCTAAGATGTATAGGCAGTTGTCGCAGCGTTACACCAAACTACCTCACATGCACGGTCTCCCTAAGATTCACAAAGGCGCTATTCCGCTCAGGCCGATTGTTAATTGCCAAGGATTTGTGTGCCACCATCAGAGTGGCTTCCTTGTAGATATAATTGACCCATTGACCGGAAAGTCTCCTTCATATGTCCGAAACTCCACCCACCCCGTGGAAATAATTATAGATGCTACCATCCTATCCAAACAGATGTTGAGCTTGGACGTGGTGAGTTTGTTCACCAAGGTACCCACGGAAGAGGAATTCTCAGTAGTCAAAGACAGATTGGCCACTGACTCATCCCCAGAAGAATGGACCAGCATTCCAACAGATAGTCTGATGGAAATCTTGATTTTCTGTACACAGACAACACACTTCGGCAGGGGATCCCACACATATCGACAGGATGGGGACTTAGCAGTGGGCTCACTATTATCAACAGCAATGCCGAATATATACATGGAATACTTTGAGGAAACGGCATTAGCATCTATATCTCTAAAGCCAACTCTATTTTTAAAGTACGTAGATGATACCTTCATACTCTGGCCACACCAGGAACATGTTCACGTTCTACTGGGCTATGTGAACTCAATTCGATATAGTTCACGATGGAGAAAGAGAGTAACAACATTCTCCCATTCCTGGATGTGCTAATATCTCGAACAGAGCATGGGTTCAAGGCATTCACGAGACACTACCTCAATTTCAATTCCCACCATCAACAGTCTACCCTAGCAAACGAAATAAAGGGTTCAGTTCGACATTCCAACCAACTTATCTATTTATCTATCTATATATCTATCTATATATCTATCTATCTCAGTCTGTCCATATCTATCTATCTATCTATTTATTCTGCAGCTATCTATTTATCTATTTATATATCTATCTTAGTCTGTCCATATCTATCTATCTATCTATCTATTTATTCTGCAGCTATCTATTTATCTATCTATATATCTATCTCAGTCTGTCCATATCTATCTATCTATCTATCTATCTATTTATTCTGCAGCTATCTATTTATCTATCTATATATCTATCTCAGTCTGTCCATATCTATCTATCTATCTATCTATCTATCTATCTATCTATCTATTCTGCAGCTATCTATTTATCTATCTATATATCTATCTCAGTCTGTCCATATCTATCTATCTATTCTGCAGCTATCTATCTATCTATCTATATATATATATATATATATATATATATATATATATATATATATATATATATATATATATATATATATATATCTCAGTCTGTCCATATCTATCTATCTATCTAACTCTTTCAATCTGTTCATATCTATCTACCTATCATTTTGTTTAATTTTTACTGAGGTTGCTTCTACTAATTTAGATCTATCTATCACCCTATCAAAATATGTATATATTACCTGACTTTAATAAATTAAATGCAATCATGCTACATCTGTTACATCAAAGCTGCGATTATCGACTGCAAGTGAATAATCAGTGAAACCTGTATAAACATTTCCCCTGGCAAAATCTTATTGTTCATACCATACGGCCAAATTTAACTACGACAAAATTGAAATATACTAATATACATGTGTATTAAAGAATACAAATTACTTTTAATCTCTCGATACTTTGGGCTTTAATATCGGCATATATCGAACATTATTAAGAATTCACATGCAATGACAAAATTATTTTAATCGCCATCATTATGACAGGGTCTGCATCGTCAGCGGGGCTGGGGTTAAACGAACTGCATCCATTTCAAAGGAATAAAAACAAGTTCCGATTCAAAAGAGTGCAACTTCCAAATCAATACATGCAGACACATGTGCTAATTGAACATTCCCACCGCCTTTATATAGCTTCCCTGTGCCTTATTTTCATAAATCATTTTCGTGGAAGTTTTTCTCATGATCTTAACCTTATGATACCTATTTTTATGAATTTAAGCGCAGTACTAGTTTGGCGCGATGGTCTCATCGTTTTACAGTTTATTTGCTATATTTATCTGTAACTTCTATGCTAACAGGTAAGTATACCGGACTCCTCACTAGTTGGAATATCTTCCGGTTTTTTGCTTTCATCTTGAATAAGTTAAATGAAATGGAAATGGAAATCATTATTTACCATCATCTTCATTCCTCTTCTTTTATAGTTTGAAAGTGTTTTGTTTGTGTCATATCTCTAGCATCCAATAACCACTTGCGTCTTAGTAGTTTTACTGTATTGTTTGATTAAATAAAATGACTACCGATTTGATTCTCATTCTATCAGATCTTTGTTTGTCCTAATATAAACTGAACCTATATCTACGTTTCGTCTCAAGTCAAAACAGGATATGTAAGTATATTTTTGAACTAGTCTTCATATTTGTGTGTAACTGTCTGTCTGTTGTTGCACCTGAGTACTGGTGTCTTTTTACATGGCGCATTGTACAGTGAAAGAAGAATAAATATATAATAACAGATCAAAGTCTATCCGTTTATTAATTCATTGTGATTGTTGTCTCTGAGACATATATTTGACATTAAATAACCCCCCAAAAAACGTTGAAACGTTATAGAATGAAACACCTCATTCTTATCACTCAACTTATCTGCATTCCATTAAAACAATGCGAAAACTATTCACAATAATGTTTCGAATACATTGACAGCGATTGAAAAAAGAAAACGTTTTGATCAAATTGAAACCATCTTTGGAGAACAAAAAACAGAAATTCATATACATCCACAGATTTCGAAAACAATTCTCTTTAATATAACGATGTAATCGGCCATTTTGTTTTTGTTTTTATCAGAAAAATCATATTAAATAAAATCACATCATAAGATAAAATAAGAAAAGATGATTTCAAGTAACACAGTATATTAACTAAACATTAACTCAAAATTGAAGATAGTTTTAGAGAATTGAAGGTGAATTTTGTCGATTTCTTTTTCTTTTTTTTATTATAAAAGACAAAGCCATAAAGGGTCATTTTCTTTCCACACATCAAAAGTTCCGGCTTAATGATGGAGATGTGACATCAAGGATAAAACAGTTTGATAACGGATATTTTCTCTGGTAATTTTACTCTCACTTTTTTTAAGATATTTGGAACGATTTTTCATTCATGATGGCAAATCTACTAGGAGAGAGACAGAGAGAAAGAGAGAGAGGGGGGACATATTGATAGAAGTGGACATGAAGATTAGTTGTAATTTAAACCAAAAAAGGGAGAAATTAATAAAATAATATATTATAGAAATAAATAAGAATAGAAAGTGAATGAAAGGGATTGAGAAGAGAGAAAAGTAGAGAAAGAATTTAGTACAAAGAAATGAAAGAAATAAAGAAATACAGATAAGAAAATAACAACTAATAAAAAGAAGAGCAGAAGATAAAATGTAATAAAAACTTAGAGAAAGAAAGTAAAGAAGAAAAGTACAATTTTACGAACTAACAAAAAAGAGAAATGGCATAAAATTACGAAAAGAAAATGAAAGAGAAATAAAGACTGCATGCTATTTTGATTGGAGAAAAGAAAATAGCAATGAGAAAATAAAAAATAAAGGAAAGAACATAAGAATATGAGATGAAATGAGAGAGAAATAAAGAGAAAATGTAGAGGTAAAAATGATGAAGAAGTAAAGTAACTAAAAGAAAAAAATCGAAACGAACATATCAGAAATATTACTGAAGGAAATCATACAGAATATGATAAATAAGAGTCACAAGGAAAGAATAAATTCCAGAAAAAATTTAGCAATCGTGAAATAATTAAATAAAAAAATAAATATAAAACAAACAATAAAATGATATCAGAAAAAACGACTAAGATTTAATAACATAAAAAAATAATGTGTCCTTGAGTTTTTAAGGCGTGTCCACAGTTGCGTATCAATTTCATCTTATATTCCTTCACCCTTCTTTCCTGTTGTTTTATCCTTTTTTTTTCTCAATTGATGGTTCATCAAAGTGAGAAATTTCCTTTACAATTTTCCCCGTTATAAAATGTTGGTCTGATAACGAATAGAATGTGGACGATTTTCACTAAAGATAAGAAAAGAAAACGTAAGAAAGACCCAAGTGAGATTCAATGGAAGGGAATATGAATGATATGAACGAATGTCATTTGCTTTTAAAAAAAAGTGATGATCGGGGGTGGCATTCATTATCAATTATTCTGTTTCTCTATTCCCGCGACTCCAACGAGATTTAAAAAAAATATATAACACAGCTTACATGTTTTCAGACATACATACGAACATATATATATATATATATATATATATATATATATATATATATATATATATATATATATATATATGAACATACACACACAAACATACACACACAAACACACACACACACACACATATATATATATATATATATATATACATATATATATATATATATATATATATATATATATATATATATATATATATATATATATATATTAAATAGAAGATAGAAGCCGCAAAGTTTTTGGTTATAATGTTGATTTTTTAAATATATATTAAACTTATTATATGGAAAATAAAGTATAATATAGATTTTTAAAAAATCAACATTATAGCAAAAAACGTTTTCGCCTTCTCTCTTCTCTTTAAAAAATATACTTTTCTCTTGTTGGAACGACTATAACCTCTCCCATATATATATATATATATGTATAAATGAAAAATAACATACGCACACTAACACACACACATACACACATACATATATATACATATATATATATCTATATACATACATATATACATGTATGTATACATACATACATATATATATATATATACATATATATATATATATACATATATATATATAATATATATATATATATATATATATATATATATATATATATATATGCATGCATACATGCATATTCACTCGTCAGGGTCTTCAGATGTAAATTAAATTTATTAAAAGAAATTGTATTTTCTTAAATGACTTTACTTAAGTTTCCCTGAAATGAAAATCATCATTTACACCATCGTATTTTGAATATATTCTTTCCTAAAATGAAATTTAATGAAGTGGTATAATTTTGGGCCTATTATACATTATTTCTTTATTTATAAGTTGTACTTCTTTTATGCATAGTAAATGGTGTACCACTAAAATCATTTGTCAATTACATGAAAGTTTCTAAATATTCATAGTTTTTTAGATACAATATTCATCTTCGAAATATATATCAAGAACATTTATTGCAATATGTGAGTGCTATTTGTTCTTATCTGCATATATATATATATATATATATATATATATATATATATATATATATATATATATATATATATATATATATATATGAAAATGAACATTGACGTCAACACACAGAGGCAACAGGTTGGTTCATGCTAGGCGCAATCGTCAGGCCGCGAATGTTGGATTTTCTCTCCACTATGTATATATGTGGGCCAGTGTTGCATTGTGGGTAATCTATTTTTGAGGGAGTGGCTTGTTTGTTTATTTATTTATTTGTTTGTGTTAATTTATTTGTTTTTCATTTTTTATTATTTATTCTTTTCGCTTTTTGACGTTTTATTAACGTAGTAAAAAAATGGGTGGGGGGAATTGCTTAGATCGCTTATTTAATAGTTAGTCTTTGTCAGGGAAGATAATTAAAGCTATTTGTTTGTTCAATTTTTACATTGCTTACCGCAGTCTATTCTCTTATTTTGGCGGTGGTGGGACAGTTTTTAATTAATTTGTTTATTTGGATTTATTATTTTTACTTGTTTTTGCTTATTTATACTTATTTTTTAGTTCTAACGGTTACTTTAGCGTGGGCGATTTGTTAATTTGTTTATTTATTTACATGGATTATTTTTTATTAGTTAGAGCTATTTTTACGTCCAATTTTTGAATTAGTTTGTTAATGTGTTTAATATTATTTATTTATTTATTTGGGTTGATTATTTTTACTTGTTTTTTATGTATTTTATTTTTTATTTTATTTCTTCTATTTCGACTATTCTAACGGGAGTGGTTTGTTAATTTGTTATTATTAGTTTGGGTTAATTTATTTTATTTGACTTTTTATCTTATTATGTTTATTTGTATTTATTCATTTCAGTTTTCGATTTTTTTAGTAATGTAGTAAAAATTTGTTTTCATGTCTCCATTTTGAGATGAGCTCAGATCGTATATTTAGTAATTTATTTTGGTTTAGGATGGTAATAATAGCCATTTTTTCCTCCAAGCAAAGTTTGCCGGTTTTTGAGTGATTGTTCTGGCAGATGATCTTTTCCTTATTTTCCATGATATTTGGGATGGGATTTGTGTTTTGTTCTTAATTTCCCAGATATACATGGAAACTATTGTGCTGTTCGCGTATGTACTATTTGTGATAGATGTTTTGTTTTTAGTTTCTTTGTTTCCAGGGCCCTTCAGTTACGCCCATGTATACTTTTTCCTCATTAACTTGCGATTTTTCCGTGGGTTGGTGTATATATATATATATATATATATATATATATATATATATATATATATATATAATCATTTGTTTACATTTGAATACGCTTTGAGCGCATATGAATGTACATGAGAGATTCATGGAAGATTGCAGTTTAAAATCAGTAAAATCGACATTGCTAATCGAACGATTCTCCGCGGCTAGATCGGTTAAGGCAGGTCTTTCTATATGACGGTTCTGTATAGCATACAGGTTCGATTCCTATCAGAGGACGGATATTTTCTCGGACATTCAGACCGGTAAATGTTATTTAATACTGATTATTATAAAACAGAGAATTTACTTAAATATTTGTATCTATAAAAAGAATGTATAAACATAAAATGTCTTTTTATATATTTTGCCACTGGACAGTGTATTGCTTTCGTATACGTTTCAGTCTCTTGCGATTTCTTTATGCAACTGCAAATGAAATTTTCAACAACCTTTATTAATGACGTAGAATGGAAGGTAAACATATGTGTTTCACGTTGGAAGTAGCATTTTGTTGCGAGCATGGTTTTATTTAACATTATTTATTTGGGATCTTGACCAGATGCAACACGATGCCTGTTGAGCTGTGATCTGGAGACTATGTGAAGCACACTTTAGGTTCCGGCAACTGATGCTCACCTTGAAAATGAAGGAAACGATTGACGGTCCAAGAGATCCACCACACCGGAACTTAATTTAGCAATTGAAATATCCATCAATTTTCTTCGCAGTCGAACTACAGCGATAAGTAGCGATTTTTCTTTTACGCATGCGCCTCCTCCCTGTTCTCCTCCAGGTTACCTTTAATTCTACTAGGCGGTCAAATGTCTTTGAATCAGACAAGGCTATGATGTCAGGAAATGTGTACAGAAAATTGCAGAAGTGTTCAAGTGTTCCTCCTGTAATCATTCATGCCACAAAGCCTCCATATAAACCCTCCTCAGGTTCTGAATTCAGAGTTGCCCATGTCCTCGACTGGTTTCCGTCAAAGTCTAAAGAGCCAAGTCTGCCCTACTATTTAACCCATGGACAAACATATGGATCCATACCTTTCATAAAAGTTCCTGTAGGAAAGTGAATGCAACGGAACAGACTGAACTTCGAAATCGGGAAATCAGTTCATTTTTTTTTCATTCCAACCTGTATCCTTATCCTCATATATATATATATATATATATATATATATATATATATATATATATATATGTATATATATATATATATATATATATATATATATATATATATATATATATATATAAGAAGACGTAGACTTTGATTATCCAATTCGATTTTACTTTAATTCGTGAACACTAAAGTGTTCTACTCTTCAGATCAAAATCTCCTCCATTAAATGGAGAAAATACATTGGACTGATAGATTAGTTTTGAAGCGGGAAGAGAAGGTGACACAGGAAAAGAAAGGGATCAGTGCTTGGTGCTAGTCGGTTCACCAAACCCATAATTTATTCTATAATTTTGAGGTTTTTATATTGTATTGTATTTCACATTCGCCGAGGCGGTTTGTTGTTTTAAGACCGGATAAACCAGGTCGCTTCAAATTTAGTTAATTTAATGACAGAGATCTTAATTCAAATAAAATGAAGAGTTGAACACCTCGGTGTTAACGAAATAAATTATAAAGGAAATGGATAATTAAAGTCTCCCTCTTCTTATTATCATTATAATGCTCTGTAGTCTACATTGAGCTCTCCTGGAATTTATATCCTCATCCAAATTATCCCTTCCAGTCACAAACTGGTAATACGTATATACGTATCATATATATAGGAGGCACGGTGGAGTAATGGATAATGACTTGGATTGAGGAATCGGAGAGCCGAGTTCGAATTCCAGTCGAATCCATTACATTCACTTACGGGCTAATAAACTTGGGAAAAGTTTGGGAATCCTCTTCTTCTCCCTCCAATGGGTAAATAACAGGACAGACTGGGTTCTATAGCCTTGGATGGCAACTGGTCTAAATGAAGGACAACTCTGAATTCAAAAACCTGCGGAGGGTCGTTTGGGGACCTTGTGGCATTCGCTGCACCAGGTCTCTGTATTCGTCCCCTCAAAAAGTGTGGATGGCCCTGCACAAAGCCTTCACCACTATAATCAAATCTCATGTGTCGGTGTCGGGCTTTCAGTTTCTAGGAAATTTGCCTGACCCACATATGTCGAATTCGATATATATATATATATATATATATATATATATATATATATATATAGTAGTCATAAGTGTTACAGTCAATTATAAAGCAACGATGTTTTCGAGTAGGGCCATTGAAATCATATTTGGCAAATTGCCGAACGAATAATGACCGCGATTTAATGTGGGTGTAAAATGTATTGAGAATGAAAGATTAATTCTTTAAATTTAAAATCTGCTGATCCCACGCACTAGGAGACAAGTAGAATTTACTTTTTGACTACATGCCCATTGGATTTACTCGTTTGCATGAGCGACGCAAGGGTATGCTTTTTGTTTAACTCATCGTAAGTAAATTACGTACTTTGCGTTCAAGTAACCACGTGTAACATTTTCATTACATGACTATAAATGTTCATGGTCACATTACACCTATGATATATATATATATATATATATATATATATATATATATATATATATATATATATATGAAGAGGGATAGAGAAATATGTCAGTTTTTATATATTATATATGAATACATATATTCCTATATTATAACAAAATATATTTTTGCACGGGGATTAAATACTCAATTATTGATCAAGATTTTGATATGCAATTTTGACATGCAACATTTATAAAAATTGGCAATGAAAATAACAAAATTAAATTGTATGCATGCAGTCACGTCATATATATGCAAATATACATACATACATATATATATATATATATATATATGCAGTCGTCTAGTCGTCTGCGGAAACGTATTTTCAGTAAACATCTCCGGTTATACTATTCAATATCCATATTTGGTGCCATTATAATAATAATAATAATAATAATAATAATAATAATAATAATTATTATTATTATTATTATTATTATTATCATTATTATTATTATTGTTGTTGTTGTTGGTCATGGTTGTTATTATTATTTGCTTCCGATAATTTATCAATATTTTATTTATTCATTTATTTATTTTATTGTAAAATCTTCATCTGCAAAGATTTGGCTGTATCAGAAATTATTCCCGGAAGCCAATTTTACTTCGGAAAGATTTAAATGCAGACAGTAATTTAGGTGCTGCGATTCTGATGGAATCACTAAATCTATTTTCTGACCGAATCCTTCTGCATGTCTTAATGATTATTTTTGCCTTTCCATCATTAATCTTTTACTGATATTTACAAAGCCTTATTTTGACACATTTGCCAGGGAAATATTGCAGAACTTGCTGTCCAAAACACATTGCCAGTCTATATTCTATCTTGGATAAAACAAAAAAACAACATATAAATAGAGGTAACCTAGAGATAAAAGTCGTGGTTTGTAATTAAAGTTCTGTTGAACAGCCAGTCTTGTAGATTCTTTCATATTAATGTGGTGATCTCTCTGGATTCTATGCTCGGACCTACGATGATCCTACCAATGTCATCAGTTCCCAAGTAGATATTTAGGCTGATGAAGCGTTTCTTTACTTGTGTCTTAATATTTTCGAGAGCAGATGTCAGTTTTACTTTATCGAAGGTAACCTGGCATCACGACTTCAGCTGCAGTCTTACAGCCGTATCTGGCTTCCAGGTGTAGTTCCTATAAATATTTTCATGTTCTGATAAGATTCAGTCTTGATATCTCGGCCGCATGAATTTAAGCTTAGTCTCATCATGTTACCGTTGCTAGATATAACTGTAAGTTTTAATGCTAGCATTTTCTTATTTCACATCTCTCACTTGTGAAGCTCTCTTACGTTTTTTTTCTTCACCTTCTTCTACAATTTTCCAAATTAAAATGCAATATCAGTCGCCATCTTTTTTCTTCTTGAGCCCAGTTCTTTTATTGACTTTTCTCTTCAGTAGCGTTTTCTCTTTTCTTTTCGCTCTCAGTAACCCGTTGTGATTTAGTGACATCGTATCCTTGCTTCGGGTGAAATAATTAAAAATAAACAATGAAAAGTAACAATATTCGGCGAAAGCTAAGTTATCTTTTTCTTACACCAAATCAGACCCTAGTGTTTAGATATACTAGTTGACCATTACTATGTCTGATCCTCAATGGTACCTCCTAAAAAATTCCATATTAGGTATAAAAAGAAATTATTTTTTATGCAATTTGTTAATGCCCATCGTCTTTTCAACCTTCCTTTATATGATCTGTATTCAAACATCAGCAACTACAAAGATGGTTAGCACATCGAACTGGAGGAAAAAGGATAATTATGTAATAAGGTTTTTAATTTTCTCACTGCAAAAAAAAAGTTTTGGAAATTGTTGAAACTTGACTAATGCATGGAATAATAATGCAACCACAAAATGTAGTAGAATAAAATGTATTGAAACAAGAAAGTGTACACAATATTTACATATAGTCTTTTGTATATTCCTGTGAAGACCGTTCCTGGAGAATGTGTTGACTAAGTCGCAGTCGGGCAGAGTCTCTAGTTGGATCTCTTGATTTTCCTACTCTGTCTTCCGGTACCAACCATATTTATATCGTCGGTACACCGCTTATGCAAATTAGGTGGATCCTACTACAACAGAAATAAATTTCCATCAATATTTGAAAGATTTATAACAATTAGAGATCTGTAGAAATCAAAGCTTATTTTAAGAAATGGATATTTATGCATTTCGACCAACACAAACGGTTCTGTCAATGAATGCCGACATAAAATGTAAGGAATCGGCTAATCTTACCATTATCATTACTGATAAATATTTTACCTTTCCTTGAATTTTTGTTATAACTCATTTTGCATAACCACATTGTGAAAATCAACTCGATTTTCTGTGATGGAAATGCCCAGTGGCTATTTGGAATCCTGGAAAGTACAATTTAATGATAGGATTTTCAAACAAAGATCCTCATCTTTGTTGCTTTTACTCGCCATGCGTTTTCCTATCCTTCTGAAAGTATATGTTTGCAAAAATATATATTACTAAAATGATATATTCTTCCAGAATTTATATTACTATGTTGTGCAGGATATGAAAAATCGACCTCATTTAAGTGAATGAAAAATACGACAACATATCTATAAGAAAAGTTCAAATAAACACAAACGTCTTCATATGAACGCACACACACACACACACACACATATTTTTATATATATATATATATATATATATATATATATATATATATATATATATATATATATATATATATATTCGAAATTCTTAATAGAAAGTTAGCATGTATCTACTTGCAAAAGACTATGTAACAAAAACAATATGAATTTTTATAATTATCTGTTACGTTTGTCATGAGCCTGATATATGCGTATTCATACTGAAACTTCACGGAGCTAAAAGAGAAAGATGAACTTTCCCGCCTAACGACGTCTCGTGCGATTCTCGTCAGGTCACGTTACTGTTTTTTTTTTATTCTCGTGAATATTTATAATTAATTTTTATTGTCATTTTTGTCTCAGGTCAAGAGAAGATAACTTTATGTCACTTGCTACAATTACATAATACTAAATTAGTGTAAAGTCACAGGAATATATTGGGTTTGTATAGAACATGCGATTCGAATTCCAGTTTATTTAATATATTATTCCTGTCGTCTAGGACATTGTTGCTATAGAGGCCAATATTTTTTTCTGTTGGTTAGAACGGGGTGATTGTGACTGAAAACTTATGGAAATATAGTAGCTGGACGTTTAAATCTTTCACTATAGTGTAGTTTCCGAAACCCTGTTCTAAACCCTAAATCGTATCCATTTGCCGACTGTGGGAGCGAACATCTGTCAGTCTGGTGCCACATCAGAATAAAACTGCGGAAACTAAAGAAGACAAAAAGGACTGTCTAACCTGCAATATGACAGACACCTATAATACGAAAATCCAAGCAGACATGCAAAAGCAAAGTTTTAGACAAATACCATATAAACGAAACTTTCAAAATCAAATGGAACATGCTAAGAGAAATACTAGTGGCAGCGTACGAGCGAGATCATCTCAAAGAGAAACTACACACAAAAAGAACGAATGAACCGGAGTGGAAATTATAGACACATGGCACAGTGGATAAAGACGTTAGGTTAGATCCAGTGACAGGACCCAAGGAGTTTGAGTTCAATACTCGAATAAGGCAGTGGAGAACTGTCAGGGGGGAATTAACAGGAGATAACTGATAACTGACATCCATTAAACATGGCATGTGAAACTAGAACAATCTACACCAGTGAGCGAAATAAAAGTTTCAGTTCGACATTCCAACCACCTGAAGAAGGCCGGAGCGTACGACGGCCGAAACATTGTAATAAATATGACCACAAAGATGAGGAAAATGGTCCGAATAATGTAAATAGTGTGCATAATACCTCATCTCAGAAATATAGACAGATACTGAAATACCTACGCTCAGAGATAAATTTTATGAACACGAGCATATAGACCACGGAATTGGTAAATTATTTTACGAATTGAATGAAGAATATAATCTTCAGAATATTTAACCTGGGTCGTACTTTTTGGATGGGGAAGGGTAGGGGCTAATCCCCGCTCCAATATTTTTTAAATAAACATTTTTTTCATGGGTATTTATTTAATTACTATACTCTATTGTTTTCAAGCAAGTAAAATCTATTTATCTTCTTTTCAATTTATTATTTTAATAAAAAATTATTAAATAAATTATGTTTTAGATAGTTATTTCTTCTTAAAGAAGCCAAAACAATATAGCCTTATTTCTATTTCAAAATATAGAGGTCAGGGCTTATCCTCCCAAAAAATCACTACAGAACGGCCCTAAAATAAATTTTCAATCGACTTTATCTCATAGTTACTGAATTTTCCTACTTTGTCAAAAATACCTAATTTTCCCTTACCGAATCTTCCATAACCGAACTTTCTGATACCCGGAATAATATACCCGCATCAATAGATTGGAAAGCACAAAAACTGTCTGAATAAGAACAATAGCATTATATTATTCTTCCGATAGGGAAGAGCAGTCAGTCAAAGGATGTAATTCATAATTATTTCCTTTTTGAACTTTTTAAAATTTTCATTGTTTTATTCGGTCGACCTTGGACATTTATGCGTCCATTTCGCCAGCCATCCTGGTCCTGCATCATGGAATTCTGTGTCTTAACACAGCTGGTCAATGTAGGCGGTTGCTGAGCGACCAGCCCGTCTTGGCTAGTTGCCCAGAGCAGTAGATGTCTTCCGAAGTGTTGTTATGCTGGTCAGCAATGTTGTGAAAAATGCACTCTGTGTTCGCTTAATACTGTAGGAAAGTCAGAGATAGATCCACAGAGCCGTCATTTATTTGGTTGTTATCTCCAAGAAATATTAAGCGTTATTCGAGTATAGATTTCATTTAGTTTAGACTCTACGGTTTTGGTTAAGGTCAATCAGCAGTATACATTAACACCGCCTCGGCAGTTGTTCAAAAGAATCTTTTTTTTAGAGATTGTCTGGTAGATGAGATTTTCCGATTACATCCATTTTATTCAATGCGGCAATGGCTTTAGCTATGCGAATTTTCGCATCATTTTCAGTAGAAATTATTTTCGCTTCCGCGATAAGTAAAAGTCTTGCTGGTTGAAGCCTATGTATTCTATTGTTGAGGCATCGACATGGAGTCAACATCGTCGGCAACATTTTCTAGATGATGTAGGAAAAATGATGCCTTGGTAATGGCGTCTGCACTCATAGCTAGGTCATCTGCATCGTTAAAATCTGTCAATTATTTTTTAAGGATATCGACTTGAGAGTCTTGGTGATAAAGTAAAAACTAGATAATGATCTTTGTCGGTCGAAGTTCTCAATAAGCAGCCACGTTTCATAACAAACAGAAAAGGTGCAATTGAGTCATCATGAAGGACCCCTACTTTGATGTCAAAGAAGTTAGTGTCTCCGTCTGGGGATCCAACAAAAGAATTGGTACTTTTGTATAGCATCCGTTAATGACACAGTGGGAATACCATAAGGCATAACGATCTTTTCCATTTTTCCCTATGCACCTAATCAAAGACTTTAGAGAAATCTACAAAACATAAGGCGGCCTGTAGATTCTTCGCACTGACAAACTCAATAATCCGACGAACAGTCAGGAACTGTTCAACTGTTAATTTATTTTTTCAAAAGCCATTTTGACTTTTTGGGAGAACTTTCTATACTTCTATCAAAGGAAGGTGAGTGTGATTCCACTATAATTTTTTTTGCCGGTCCTATTTATATTTCTACGAATTCTTCATTATATATGCCGTTAGAGAGTTGGAGAAGAATATTATTGAAATTATGGGTCTTCCAAACCTCCAGAGAAATGTTATCAAGACCGGCTGCTTTCTGTTTTAAAGCCGTTTAAAGTTAGGCATCCTTAAAGTTTCCAGGTTTAATGTCAAGAGGATCTTTAATGGTTTACTCGAACACAGTATCTAAACTTTTCGATACTTTTCAGAAAAAGAATTTTAAAATGATTTTGTTATTTAGTCAGCCTTTCAGTTTGAATATTATTTTATTCTGTCACTGAATTCGTTGACAGTTTTCCAAGCAGGAGCAGATTGTTTGTTGGGTGCAGCAGATTTGATAAGCCGAAATTTTTCCTGGGTGAATTCAGCTTGATCATCTTCATAAGTATTCTTGAGAAATTAAAAAAGATACCCGTTATCTTCTAACCCAAATCAAATGTCTATTTTTCTCGCTGTCACTTAATGACATAGTACTTATAAAGCAGATTATTACAGTTTCTGCTATTTGTTTATAGATATCATACACCCTTTGGCAAATTAATTAAAACAAAACGAACAATTCCGTTATGATTTTTTTTCGTATTTTTTCAATGAAACATAGTCCAGTTAGCATGTTAGTGCTTCTATGTTAAATAAGTGTATTTTTGTTCTATTTTAATTGGTCAGTGAAAAATGTCACGATGACATTTCTGATCTTAGGTCTGTGAACGGGACCAGGAAAGAAATGTGTACACACTAGAAATCTAACTAAATAATAATAATATTAGAGACCATAAACAAAGAAATGTGTCTCCTTTTTGATATGGCAGTCCATGTAGACTGAAATGTATCTTTGAAGATCTTACAAAAAACTATTAAAATACAATGACCTTGAAATCGAAATCTCAAAAATATGAAACATGAGAACATTAACAATTCTCGTTGTAGTTACTGCCTTCGAATTGGTTGTAAAAGATTCCAGTAGGCTTCTTGGAAGCCCATGCGTCAAAGAAATACAGAAAATTGTTCTCACGAGTACAGCCCACACTTTACGGGGCTTTATCTATGTAAAATATGTGTGTTGTTCTTTTTTCTAAATTGGTCATGACGCCATTTCTGACCTTAGGTCTCTGGGCGGGACCCGGAAAGAAATGTGTACACACCAGAAATCAAAAGAAATAAAACAATAATAATAATTATAATAATAAAAAAAACAACTGTTATCTCGACATTTAACAAAATGATTGATATTATTTTATCACCTTCCTCCCGACATTAATAGCGGATTGCCTGACCAATCAGCAAGAACCGTTAAAAATATTATTGACAAAATATTCAGTTTTTAATAGTTTTTATTCACACCAGCCGACAATGTTATTCTATATCTTTCTTTACGTGTCTCATTTTCATTAAGAGAAATTGCTTTAAAAAAAAAGATTTCTCGCAAGAAATTAAACAAACGATGTGACAAAAAAAAAGAAAAAAAGAAAAGAGAAAAGAAATAAAGTTGAATCACTGTCTCAATTATCATTAGCAATATCTGGTTAAACATCGTTTAAAATATCCATCTATGATCATGCAAAATTGCACCAGACAAATCATTTCCATTTTAACCATTTTAAGTTGTTTTTATTATATATATATATATATATATATATATATATATATATATATATATATATATATATATATATATATATATATATATATATTGGTGAGGTGACGTTTATTGCCTTTTTATCTTGATCAGCATCAAAATAATTATCGTAAGCCTTCGACAAGACCGAAAGTCTTGCAACAGAATTTGCCTCTGGAATTCGATTCGAATAACAATTATAAAGATTGCCAAGCGGTTATTTAAACTGAACTCGCATAAAAGCCACGGTATTTAATCTAACTTCTGCAGATGTTTCTCGATTCAGACTTCATCACTATACGTAGGAAGTAGTAGATGCTATAGACAATAATAAACTACAAAAGAACTCAAAATTGGGCGCTGCATTTAAGTATTGCATTAATATTTAAGCTTCCCTTTTAATAGTTCAACGATAATTCTCCTACCCCCACTTAATTTAATGAGACTTTCATGTACGTTGGCGCTTACTTTCCGTACAAACGGTTATTTTTATTTCATTGGTGACTCTCGCTGGATTCGCAATTGCGATTATTCTAGAATTTATTTACAAGTTATAAAAATTGTTATCATACAAAAAATTCGTTGAAGAAAAATCACCCATATATATATATATATATATATATATATATATATATATATATATATATATATATATATATATATATATATATATATATATAAAATCGCCGAAAACAATCGCAGTAATGAAAAGTTGGGATTCCAAAATTTCAGGAATACGGGTCCGAATCCGGATCCGGCCGGGATTGATTTTTATTTACTCACGGAATCAACCCGATTCCAAAATGGTAGGATAGGCTAGGCTACGGCGTCTAGGAGTAACGTTCAAAAAGTGTGACACAGTGATATCCGAATTTATTATATAGAAGTAAAATGTATAAATGTTAACGTTTAAATTCATAAAATGGCCCTGTACTAAAAACAGCGTTTGTCCCTCTCCACCAAACAAAAATCTAATGAGATGATAACGCTTGTTTCAGGCATGAGTTTGGGATATCATTTTCAATAACCAAGGCGCTTCAACCGTACCTCAAGATAATGTTGCTTCTCCGTCATATCTTCGCAATTGATGCAGTCCCACCCACCAATTTCCTTTGATATCAGCCAATAATATCAGGTCCAAAGAGAAAATGACAGGCCCACTTCTGATTACAAAAGGAAAAACATTAGTTTAAATGCCAATATTTTTACACTGACCAATACGACAAAGCAAAGGATATTTTTAAAATTCCATTCAGTATTAAGTGTGAAAATCAGTGAAACCAATCAGTAGTAAAAAAAAAATTAGAACTGATAGATTGAATCACTGATATTTTTATACAGAGTATCAACCTTTTACATGTTATTTAATACCAGAAAATATTTTAGACTCTAAGAGTATTTTTGAGACAGAAATTATTTTACTGATACAGTTCTACTAATTAACGCATAGGTAGGGAGACAAATAAGGATTCATAACTTTCCCTCGTGTATTTACACGTAGTCACCATACAACGAGCTCAAATTGGAACTAGGCTTTCCGATCTCCAGTTACGAACCGTTATCCATTACACGGCCTTCACACCCAAGCTTACATCATCTCTGTTCCCAAGCTGTGACCCATCTAAGTATAGACTAGGCTCGACGTTAACTTCGGTGGTCATACGAATTAATGGAAAAATATGTACAATTAAAAGGAAACACAGCCGATAAATATTTTAACATATAGCATGTTAGCATTTATGATTGCATCAGCTACATTATTCAGTATGACGCTTGCGTTGTATCAAAACAGTCTGGGTTCGAATTTCAGTAGTGAATGTACACTTCTAATGAGTCTCAAATAGGACGAAACGGCCGTCACTTGCTTTCTGAATTCTGTTGAGGATTCTTGTAGACTCGATGAATTACTATATGATTATTCTAATTACTCAAAATTGATATATATATATATATATATATATATATATATAGTTGCCTGATGATTACATCTAGCATGAAACAGACTGTCGCCTCTAAGTGTTGACTTCTATGTCCACTTTTATATTTACACACTGTCTATCTCTGATATTGAGCACTTTATCACATAAATATAGCACACTTTAAGACTATATTTCTTTATATATATATATATATATATATATATATATATATATATATATATATATATGTATATATATATATATATATATATATATATATGTATATATATATATATATATATATATATATATATATATATATATATATATATATATATATATATATATTACAATTTTGAGTAATTACAATAATTTACATAGGATACAACCAGAATAGTGTCAAAAAACGATATTACAACCACCTCAGTAGTTTCAATAGCGAAACCTATAAACATAGCCCACATATATATGGAAGATGAAACAAGAAGATAATAATGACCCCATTTTGAAATAGGAAATATTTAAAAAATATGTTATAAATATAAGGCAGGTGATAAGTTCTGTTCTCTATGTATGGAGGAAAAACTAGCTATCGCTAACTACAAGGAACTAAAAAATTTATTGAACAAAAATCGGAAATTCTTAGTAGGTGTAGGCGTAGAAAAGGCTGGTTATTAGAATAGTTTTTTTTCTTGTTGCTTGTTCAATAAAGTACATACCCATTGTTGTTTGACTTTCTTTGTTACGTGCTCATGGTTATTTTTGGTTTTAGCAATAAATACTGTTCCATAATTTTCCTTTTCAGCAGGCTATACCCTGAAGATCCGTTTAGGTGACGCCTAAGTAGGTTTTTCTGGCTCCTTAGGATTATCATAGGTTTTGCTCTACTTAGTGTATTGAGCACTTTACATAGCTGCTTTTTACTCGTTTGTTTTTCTTTGGACGTTTATCTCCGCCTTGTTTTAATGTTCTTTGTTCTTTCTTTTTTATTCCCCATTTTTCTTCGGGTACCGATTTATTCTACTGCAAGTTGAGCTACCCGAGGATTTTCCAAGCGCGTACCACCTTTTATATATATATATATATATATATATATATATATATATATATATATATATATATATATATATATATATATATATTATGGATTTATCAATGTATATATACATATATATATATATATATATATTATGGATTTATCAATGTATACATACATATATATATATATCTATATCTATCTATATATATATATATATATATATATATATATATATATATATATATATATATATATATATATATATATATATTGATAAAGCCAATATAGGGATTGTTTATAACTGAGTGAGGGAGGAATGTATCAAATCAATAATTTATAAGAAAATTAGTCAAAATGAGTTTGTATGTTTCGGTGGCGCGTGTTGATGCATTTATTAGTCGGTGCAAACATATGTACGTCATTCAGGCACAGCAAAGACATATGCATATGAATTCCATATGCGCATGCAAATCACATACAGGCAGTGTGAGAAAGACATATAATCAGACTATTCTTTTTGTATTTAGATTTGCTAGAATAACTTTAAAAAAATTCGTGAACAGTGAAATGTTCCTACGGTCTTCGTTTTAATATGGTGCATAATTTATATAAAACTGCATAATTTTATTCTACGTACAGTTTTGTCAGTATGGCCTGTCTAATATATTGCGATATATGAAGAACATTTCGGCATCATTTTTCTTCCAGATCTGACAAATACTTTCCTTCTTATAAGAGCAAAACAAAGCTTCAATTATTGGTTGAAGAACCAAGACAAATATGGCCGAACTTCGTATCTAGACCTGTAAACGCAGTATGAAATAAATTTAATTTCGAAAAGATTCGTTTCACAAAGAAGCAGCAATAAAACCAGCGTATTTTCTTCTTCATGTTATTGGTTCGCCGCGACTAATAAAGCTGAAGCCCTGACACGGTGATGGACACTGGCCGCTTCCAACAGGGTCTACGAAGAGGAAATTCTTATTTGCAGTTTTGTATTCAGCCTGCCTCCAATCCGATTCAGCTGTATAAGCACAGAGATATCGACAATGAACAAAATTAAAAGCCTCTGCCATCGGAGTACTTTACAAAAAAAAAATAAACATACTGAAAAAAAAAACACCGAAAGAAGCAGAAGTAAAAGACAAGGGGGTGTAAATCATAGATTAGATTCCTGGAGAAAGTCAAATAAAATGCTTCTCCAAGTAAACACCTCTTGAAGGAAGCGGAAACGAAAAGTACATGTCAATAACTGCTGATTTATCGCAGAGTGGGAAGAAGGAATGGTGCCAATGAGAAATGCTGTGACTAGAGAAAGAGGATGGATGATGAAGAGGTGGGTTGGTGTTGGGTTAGCTGGAGTAGTACTTTGGTAAGAGTTTTCAGATTGAATATGGAACTCCTCTGCCAGAGAGGCGAAAACGGTGGCCATTCATTGGCAAACGTCAAGTGTGGGGAAAACTTGCATTCAGTAAAGAGAATTGTATGCTGTTTGGTGTCATATTGAGAACAGATAGATAGATAGATACATAGATAGATAGATAGATATTAACAGGTTGAAATATACAAATAGCGTGAAGTCAGCTGCTCTCTCTCTCTCTCTCTCTCTCTCTCTATATATATATATATATATATATATATATATATATATATATATATATATATATACACACACACACACACACACACACACACACACACACAAGTGAAAGTTGCTGAAAGGTTATAGGTCTGACTAAGAAAAAAATTGTAAAATATTGTCTGAATCCAGGAAAGTTGGTGCCAAGTATCTTTCATAACAGCTTGGTGAAGGTAAATAAGAGGTTAAATCAGAAGGTAAAAGCAATTTATAAAGGTATTGTGTAGATATTTACATTCTGATTTTCCCTCGTGATTACGTACGCACGCACACACACACACACACACACACACACACACACACACACACACACACACACACATATATATATATATATATATATATATATATATATATATATATATGCCAAATTGGTAGGGTTTTGATTCCGGCGTGAAGCAATCGAGCGTCTAGCCACACTATAGACTGTGATACAGCGAACCAGTCTGTCTGTGGATGACTATATATATATATATATATATATATATATATATATATATATATATATATATATGTATGTATATGTATGTGTGTGTGAACGTTAGATTCTGAGCAAAGACACATCTCGACGACATTCTTTAGTAAGACTCTCCTTCTACTAACCAGTCGACATTAATTCATTTCTTTAGTAAACAAAGATGGCTACTCAAAAACTTATGCCCACTAAGTATAATGTTAATAGTAATAATATTAATACGTAATAACCCATTCATTTCTTAAAGATCATATGTATATATATATATATATATATATATATATATATATATATATATATATATATATATATATATATATATATATATATATATACATATATATATATATATATCAGTACAAGCATATTCATATTCGGTATATGGAAAGGAGGAAAATGTTACATGAATATTTTATCAGAATAAAATGATATATAAAATAATAATTACATTGATAAATAAGAATTCATCGACGATATTTACTCGTTTTTGTTTGTTAAGCAATACCTTGCTAAATAGTTGTTCTTTCCTTAAATCTGCTCGATTTAAAATATATTTTAGTGTGTTCATAAATTTAAAATTTGAAAACTTGATGATACTTTCCTCCACTTTACTTCACTTCAAGATGAAGAATAAAATATCGACATTTACTTTTAAAAGGTCACTGGGACGAAAAATATTGTTAAAGAAAAGCTTATATATATACATACATATATATATATATATATATATATATATATATATATATATATATATATATATATATATATATATATATTCAGTTATATGGATATGAGTTTGTGATCACGGGTTTCACGCACTCTTTCATGAAACCCAGGGTCACAAACTCATCTATACAACTAAATATGTTAACTCTATCATTGATATTGAGCACTTTCCAATAGACACCGCGTATATATATATATATATATATATATATATATATATATATATATATATATATATATATATATATACAAAATAATAATGTTGCTCTGAACCAGAGACAACTTTCGAGACCACAAAAGAAAAAAATGAAGCACCACTATTGTCCTCATCTTTGTCGCCATATTTATCACAACGTTTCGGCCAATGTACGCTCCGACCTTCTTCAGGTGGTTGAAATGTCGAACTGAACCCTTTATTTCGCTCGCTGGAGTAGACCATTCTAGTTCCACGTGCCATGTCTAATGGATGTCAGTTTTCAGTTATCTCCTGCTAATTCCTCTCCCTATGTACTCTACTGCCTTAACCAGAAATTGAACACACAAAACTTTCGGTATTGTCACTGGATCTAACCAACATCTTTATCACACACGTACCATACACAACATAGGAAGTGCGTGTGTGTGTGTGTGTGTGTGTATTTGTGTGTATGTGTGCGCGTGTAAGTGTATATATGTACATGTGTACATAAGTGTATACTAATTCTTTATAATAAGAAAGAATACATGGAAATAGATCTAAGAACACACAGAGGTGATTAAAAGATAAGAATGCAGATATCTTTCTCAACCTTTCTCGGACCAATATTAATTGTTTTATTACACTTCCCGCACAACTTTTTCACTGCCAGTTCAAGAAAGACATTTGTGTCACTAACTCGCAAAAAAGGGAATGCTTAAGAGAATATTTAACATCGAAAAACATTTTCTCTCCTTGAAGCTACGATAATCCAACCCCTTTACACACACGCACACACACACATATATATACAAACACACACACACACACACATATATATATATATGTATATATATATATATATATATATATATATATATGTATATATATATATATATGAAGAAATATAGTCTTAAAGTGTGCTATATTTATGGGATAAAATGTTCAATATCAGAGATAGAGCCTGTGTAAATATAAAAGTGAACATAGAAGTCAACACTTAGTGGCGACAGTCTTTTTCATGCTAGATGCAATCGGTGGCCCGACGATTTATAAATATATATAAAAATTTATTTCGGTAGAGCTCTCTGGGGAGGATGTGTGGGTTTGTAAACACTGACTATTACGGCTAATAATGCAAGACTCTTCGGTTAATCGAATTGAGTTCTCTCAGTCACTGTGTGTTTATCTAAAAATAAATACGCTTAAATTCACCTTCTTCTCTGCCGTGCGCCAACGGCTTCAGGGTAAAATTTCCGACTGACGCGAATTCAGACGGTTTTCGATTCTAGCCAGAGGCAACCGGACGTCTAGCCACACTGATGAGCTGTGATACAGCGAAACAGTCTGTTTGTGGATGACATTATATATATATATATATATATATATATATATATATATATATATATATATATATAACTTAAACATTATTTAGTGGATACCTCTATCTGAGTATTTAAGTAGATGGTAAGTTTATTTAATAACTATTATATTTATTTTCCTTTACCTGTCTGAACATTCGAGAAATCTTAATAGAAAAAAAATACGCGTTCTCCTGCATGTTTTTCTCCGGCAAGATTTCGTGAATATTCAGTCCCGTAGACAAACATAAATATGTGGGTCGAAATCGGTTTGAGGAAAGAACAATTCATTGACATTCGAGCTAAGTGAACACAGTAAATTAGGTTTGTGTCTGAAACCTATTCGCCGGTTCCAAGTTCTTCGCCAATAACCGTTACGTTCAAAACACGCCCCACATAAACGGTAACTATCATAAATTCTAGACCTTGCACTATAGGACGCGTCAGGTATGCACAACTGTTGGCAACACCAGTTTATAACACGCACTAATTGGGAACATTCTTTTGATGGGAAAAGTGTTTATTTGAAAATTGATCATTCAGTATTTATTATTCATGAATTTCGAAACAAAGACAAATCTTTTTTTTTTAATCGTTTCCGAAATTCTATTCAGAATACGAGCCTAGATCATTTTATGAAAAGTAGGCATAATGGAAATTCATTCGCAGATAAAACGTGTAATAATTTACTAGATGTCATTCTATCCCTTATCATAGGTAGGATTTATTTAAACTAATATCTCTAAGGTTTCATTCGCTCTAATGATTACCTATATAGTAACACAACAAATCTACTGGTATATTATTATAGCAACGGATTGTAAATAAAAGTAATATTTCTAATACCTTGGCATTTGGATCAGTTATAACTAATTGACTATATTAGAAAAAGAAACTGAAAATAGATTACCCTGAGTTAGAGGTAGATATGCTTAACACCGCAAATTCCTACAGAACCAAAAAAATAACCTGAAAACGGCAGTAATATTCTTAAATAAACAGGTCAGATCGAGACTTTCATATGGGTGTCATACATAACACTAAGCTTCTTGGGTAAGAAGATAAACTACATCCAACAGCAAGGCCTCTCTCATCGGGAGATTTTGAGGAGCGGGGAATCACCTCTTAATTGCTGGTGTTCCCAGGTCCACCCTGGACACGGATGGTAGCAACTGTTAGAGTCCCAGCTATGAGCAAATAGTTGGCACCCCCCAAAAAAATAAAACTGTGGTCAAAAGAGTATGAATGTTTAAAAATAGGTTTTATTACCAGCAATACTTTTTGTAAAATATTATTACTACCTATGAATTTTTGAAGGAAACAATTATTACCAGCAATATATTTTTGAGGAAAATTATTAGCAGCAATAGTTTTTTGGGAAAACAAAATATATTACCATCTATATATTTTTGGAAAATTATTACTAGCAATAAAAACCTTGTTGGCATTAGATAAATACCTTAAACAAAACAAAACAAACCAAAGCATAACACCAAACTTGTTCAGAAATATCTAATCCCCTCTGTTGAGAGAAGTAAGAAGTTTACAGACAGAAACGTGCATTATTTAAATATTTTACCTCGTGTACTTAATCATCTGATAATATGACAGAAATCGAAAATCGATGGGATCCCATAATCCTTAAAAAATGAAGTGTGTCTTTATACGCCTAAAGTTTCCTAAAGTGCACAAAAGTTCGTGACTTGTAATAAACGCGCGGATAAATTAATAATTGGTTCAAAAGGGTACTTGAAATAGCTCTACACCAGCATAGGAAAGGTCCCCAAATATATTTTGGCCAGCATTTGGGCCAGTTATTCTTAACATAGCTTGGCGGTCATCCAGCAAGTTTTGCCTCGTTCCAATAAAACAATCGTGGTTATAGTAATCTATTACAGAGTCCTTTCTCTCCATCCTCGTCTCAAAATAGATTTCAGCTTTTGGCTGGATAATTTTTTCTTCTCATATTCACTTTCACCAAACGAAAGAGGTGAATGTTCTCTTTGAAAATTTAACACGTAACTCTTAAAGATATTTTCGTCTAAATGCTTAAATTATACTTCTTTTTCATAGGTGGGGGCAAAAGAAATGTTAAGGATTTATGACCATGACCAAGAAATGCATGATATTGAACTAGAAATCAGACTGTCTTACAGAATTTAATTTAGTCTGGCACAGTAGCATAATATAGCGCAACTTTGTGGTGCAATTTTATTAGATTCGTAATAGGCGTAACTGACTTGATAAACAATTGTACGTTAATAGACATGACACACGTTTATCTTATGATTCAAACCTGCAGATTTAGGGTGCGTAGGAAGGATTGTGGAATATTCCACAACAACCAGTTTACTATGCTAGGAAATGCATTCTTCCTATTGTAATAAGTACCAACATCATGCTTACATAGAAAATATTAACAAGCATTCATTGGTTAATCACCAGCTTGCTGATTGGTCAGTTTCGACCAATCAGATCAATCCCTCGCGACGAATCTATTTAGGCGCTAACTCGGTTTCGAGCCTCCCACGTGATACAACGAATTTATAAACACCCAACACGTGTGATTCTCGCCCTCTTCGACTCTTCAATTTCTCTTTCGTCACGTTCCCTCTTGGTTCTCACTCGTACATCTCAACACCGCTACCAAAATGTGACTCTAAAAGAACTCCCGTCTTGACTAATGCAGTCAGACGTAAAAGAACTTTACATCATTTCATGCAAGTATAATTCTGAACTTTTCCAATACACAATTCCAAACACTCAACACATATACAAGCTTCTAAACTACATTTTAATAATCAACTTATTTGTTATGAGCTTCGGTACAAATATTACCTGGTCTAAGAGACACAACTCGGTCTAACCCTTTCAGTTCACATGCATGTACATCAAATACATAATAAATTCAATTGTTATGTTTTGAATCATTATTTTTGTCTTTTATTAATTGTTGTCGATGGAAGATTATGAACACGCACAATTTTAAGCCTTCTGATCATTCAAACCTTCTGACATCTCTTAACATCTTCACTCAATCCCAACAGGATCACTTTTATGATACTAGCTACAGAAAAACAAGCTTATAAATGAAAGTATTATATAATGTAACATGAATGTTTCATGTGCCTGTCGCAGTTATCCATGTAGTAATTAGGATGACTTTCCGTTTGTTTTCACACAAACGCCCTAGGAAGGGTATGAAGACATTTTGTCATTTCACTCCTAGGTGGTTAATAATTTAATGTTTTTATTAATAATTTCATCCAAAGCGAGGCAATAATGCCACTAAAACCCAAGGGGTTACTGAGTTTGAAAGACTATAAGAAAAAAAAAGGAGAGAGAACAATAAATAGTAGGGTATTTTAATTTTTAAGGAGAAAAACGCCAACATAATTCTCACAGGCCAAGGTTTATCGCAATAGAAACCAATCGGAAACAGGTTAAAAGTAAAGCACAATGTTGTTGGTTACCAGTCTGTGTAAATTCAAATTCTGAGTTCAAAACTGCTTGATACAGAAAGGTAAGCAGTAGTACCTTACGTGATGAGTGTGGCTATCTACTGGGTTAAAAGTAATAAAAAAAGACAAACATGAGTAAAAGAAGCTATTGGGGTTTAGCAAAATCCGACTTAAGAATAAATGCAATTAAACCATAACGCTCCGTTTTGTCTTGATTATTATGCTATATCGCATTTTTATTTAGCATATATTTATATTAAGCCATAACGCTCCAACAATATCTCCCGATATTGCAAAGAATTGCATTCCGCCAAACAATATAAGATTGAAAGAGATACACAGGCCTTATGTAGGGCTTCAGATAGAATCCGATTATTTGCTACACGTTCTCAAGTTACGTAGATCATCATACGTGTGTTTTTAAAACTATAACTGGATCACTGGTGTAATTCATTTTAACGCTTCCAAAACGAAACTTCTCTCTATTCGTCATTTGAGAGACCCCCCCTACTGCTGCCCATCAGTATTGCTGATGATAACCACCAGGAGATTGAAGCGTTGCGCTTTCTCAGATTAACATTCTCGGTTGAATTGAAATGGAAAGACAAGATTGAAACCACTGCTAATAAGTTGGTTCATTGTATCGTGATGCACAATGATCTTACATATTAATAAGTTTGTCATTCTTCCTTGCTACGAATGTCACATAAGGCCCGGTGCTCCTTGCTATACATTTATAAAAACTTGATAAGATCCAAATAAGAATCAGCAATATTAGTGATTCTGTTGTGGCATCTCTGCTTCAGTCACTTTCCCACCGCCATAACGTAGCTTCCCTATGCCTTTTCTATAAATACTTTCATAGTAATTGTTCGGATGAACTCTTCGCTATATATATATATATATATATATATATATATATATATATATATATGTAAAGAAATATAGTGTTAAAGTGTGCTATATTTATGGGATAAAGTGCTCAATATCAGATATAGAGCGTGTGTAAATATAAAAGTGAACATAGAAGTCAACACTTAGAGGCGACAGTCTGTTTCATGCTAGATGCAATCGTCAGGCCACGATTGTATATGACGATTGCATCTAGCATAAAACAGACTGTTGCCTCTAAGTGTTGACTTTTATGTTCACTTTTATATATATATATATATATATATATATATATATATATATATATATATATATATATATATATATATATCAGGTCGAGAATTCTTCTCGGATTTTCTTGACTTGTTCCTTCCAACCATCTCTGTCAGACATCACCGTCAGTAGGTTCCGCAGATGTCATACAGTCATCTACAAGTTGGTCAATGTAGGTGTGATGAGATATTTTGCCGCGCAATGGTTTCTATAGGAGGTTATCACTCACAAGTACTGACTTACTTCTCCAGGAGTGACTAGCTAGAAGAAGCCTTCTCTCTATCTCTCTTAGCGAAACAGATAGGAGGTAGGTGTACATAGAGGCATTTCTTTGTTGGGTGTTTCTTCCAGCTGATGTACATTACAACTCGTAACATCCTTGTGTATGTTCCGTCAAGTGATGCTTCTAAGTGTTTCGTCAGTGTCTATGTTGTTGAGCCGTAAGATTCAAATGACAGTTGGCTATACTACGTAGACTTTATGAATTTAAGCGCAGTACTAGTTTAGCGGCAAGGTGTCATCAATTCGCAATTGAAATGGCTATATATATATATATATATATATATATATATATATATATATATATATATATATAGCCAATTCAAGTGTATGTGTGTGCATGTGTGAATAGTAAATAAAACACCTCTGTAACAAAAATGAACTGAGCAAGACACCTTAAATAAAGAACTCAATGTTAGTCAGTAGAAGTTGACTAATGACGCCACGGTTACTTTCGCTCTAGGCGAGACATTATAAGAGCGAGTTATAACCGTGGCGGCCAGGAAATGCAACTCATACGGATTATCAAAAAGTTATCTTTGCTTTGTCGAACATAATAAGAGTCACGGCGAGATTTTAGAAAACAATTTGGACATATCTTTGTAATTACAGAAAACAAAACAAAACATTGCGTATGTGAAAAGTAATAACGTAGATGTAAAAATGCAACTAGACACTTGTAGTGATATCACAATAATCAACGAAGCCACATGGAAAGCAGACGGAAAACTTATTTTAAAAATAACTTCGAAAATCGCATGTAGCGAGTAGGGTAATTTTTTTGTTGGAGAAATGACATGTAACGTTTCATTACGTAACAAAATTGCAAAAGCTAAAGCTAATGTGTTTAAAAATACTACAAACTCATTTTGTAATGGCTGGATGGAATTATTTGAATTGTGGTCAAAACTGCACAGATATCTCGCAGATTCAATAAATGTATCACATTAACTTGTGATAGTGGATAGCTTTACAAAATGGTCTGAAATTTGTCAGTGGAAAAAAAAACAACTTCCACGTTTGCAAGATATGTCATTCCGGGTGACATAGTCTAGGCTAACGGTACACAATTCACTGCTTACGGGTTTAATGTATATTGTAAAATGTACTGGATTGAAAACATTACTACCCTACCGTATAATCAAAAGTCTAGCGGACAAGCTGAATGTTTTGTTGGCACTTTTAAGAGAGCTTTGAGAAAAGCAAGTAATGGCCAAGTGAGCGACAAAGCACTATAAAAATTCTTGAGAGAATACCAGATAACACCGGTTTCCTGCACACCGAGAGGCATGTCACCGACAGAATTGACGTTCCCAAGAAAAATTAAATTTGCATTCGAAAAATTAAATTTGTGTACCAGGTAAAAGAAAGAATACGAACTGGTAACAAAAAGGACACAAACATTTTCAAAATAGGCGAAAAAGTTTTTTCAGAGTATATAAAAATGGAAAAGAAATGTGGGAAGACAGCAAAATAAGTTCGCCAATTAGAAAAAATGATATGTATGGCAAAAGGAAAACCATGGGAACACAAAAGACATTAGAATCAGTTAAAGAAGAATGTTTACTGAAGAAAGGTCCGTAAGATAGGAAGAACTTATACAAGTAGGGTATGCTATTTTAGACGTACCAACATGAACAAAAATTCGTTGAACGTACAAGGATGATTACAAGAAAAAGGAAACGTACGGAAAAACGAAAGTTAAATAAAAACTGAAGAAATTCAAAGTTCAGTACATTGGCGAACACGCCAAAAAGAGTACGAAGAAATAAAAAAAAATATTTACTAGTGAAAATTGTTTTTAGAATCTTAAAAGGCGGAAGATTTTGTGAAATAAATAACACCCCCTCTAACACAAGAAACTAGCGAAGACGCCTTAAATAAAGGCAGTAGAAGCTCATCGTTAAAGTGAGTCATACTTGAACAATAACCAGAAGATTGCGTTTAAACATGGAACCAATGTCCAGTATAAGTTTATATATATATATATATATATATATATATATATATATATATATATATATATATATATATATATATATATATATATATGATAGTTGTATAGTTAGGCAGCAATCCTTATTTGTATGCAAGTTTCATTAAAAACGACAGACAAGGTACTACGTTTCAGCTTTTTATTTAATTTTTCTTGTGTACGAACAAGAGCTTTCTTTGCTGGACAAAGGGTGTGTAAGAACTGTCCAAATGTTTTATTTTTCCGAGCGCTTTCGGCTATACCTTTAGCCATTATCAAGGATGATTTGATTTTTCAGCTTAATTGAGTGTGTACATTATGTATATGTCTTAGTGTGTAGTAGTGGTGTTTTAATTTCCAAATACGGTTAGCACGTTGTGGCTTTATTCGTAGTTAATATTGTTGGGTAGGCCTTTTCTTTTTTATTATTAAAGCCTCCATTATTTTATCCTTTTTTTACAGTTGGAAGCAATTAATATATTTGTGTTTTCTACTAGTATATTTCTAATGTAGTCTGGTAAATTTTGTGTGTGTTTAAATGGGTTCTAATGGAGCTGTGATCGGACAGGTGTAACACAACCACATGTTTATCCAGGCGTCTTACGATACACCTATCCGATCACAGCTCCATTAGAACCCATTTAAACACACACAAAATTTACCAGACTCCATTAGAATTATACTAGTAGAAAACACAAATATATTAATTGCTTCCAACTGTAAAAAAAGGATAAAATAATGGAGGCTTTAATAATAAAAAAGAAAAGGCCTACCTGTAACAATATTAACTACGAATAAAGCCACAACGTGCTAACCGTATTTGGAAATTAAAACACCACTACTACACACTAAGACATATACATAATGTACACACTCAATTAAGCAGAAAAATCAAATCATCCTTGATAATGGCTAAAGATATAGCCGAAAGCGCTCGGAAATATAAAACATTTGGACAGTTCTTAAACACCCTTTGTCCAGCAAAGAAATCTCTTGTTCGTACACAAGAGAAATTAAATAAAAAAACTTAACCGTAGAACCTTGTCTGTCGTTTTTAATGAAACTTGCATATATATATATATATATATATATATATATATATATATATATATATATATATATGTGTGTGTGTGTGTTTGTGTGTGTGTGTGTGTGTGGATGTGTGTGTGCATAAATATTCGATGGATGCAGTAATATCTACTTTAGTAAATTAATTTACATAGTACTGTTTTAATTATTGTTAAATAGTTTGTGTTTTTTCTTAGTTCACTAAGACATATTTTGTGTGTAGCGCAGATTAAATTTGCTTTATTGATTAAAATTCGTTTGACAGCTATTTTCATGCCATGCGACATTCATCTTTGTAATTAAATAGGCGTGGTTTTACGTTACGAGTTTCTTTTTATTACTTATTTTCAATTCAGATTTGATGTTAACAACGTTCTTTATGTCTTTAAATTGTTTAATTCTTCCGAATGTGTATATATATATATATATATATATATATATATATATATATATATATATATATATATATAATTATTTATTTAAGTATTATAACATAGATATGTTATAAAATCACTACAAAAATAGCCATTTTGTTTCAACACTTCTGGTGTCTTATCAAGTGATGATGTTGAATATATATATATATATATATATATATATATATATATATATATATATATATGAAGAAATATAGTCTTAATGTGCGCTATATTTATGGGATAAAGTGCTCAAAATCAGAGATAGAGCGTGTGTAAATGTAAAAGTGAACATAGAAGTCAACCCTTAGAGGCGACAGTCTGTTTCATGCTAGTGCAATCGTCAGGCAGCTCTGACGATTGCACTACCATGAAACAGACTATCGCCTCTAAGTGTTGACTTCTATGATCACTTTTATATATATATATATATATATATATATATATATATATATATATATATATATATATATATACACACATATGTGTGTGTGTATGTAAATAAAAAGAAAGAACAGTAAGATATATAATCTGGTGTTCTTATTGATATTTTTATTTTTACAAAATAGTGCTCAATATAAATTTACAGAGCATTAATATTATAAATTAACTGATTTAAAATATGTTTTTTTTCGCTACACAGTAACCATTTCATCCTCAATCGAATTTTGGAGTACTCCAAAATTTGCTTGAGGATGAAATGGAACTAATGTTTTTAATTTAAAGACACAATTAAATTCGAAGCTTATAGCTTCCATTTTTGAAACAATGTTATTACTGTGTAGCGAAAAAAACATATTTTAAATCAATTATTTCTCATGCATATATATATACACACACACACACTCACACACACATACATATATATATATATACATATATATATATATATATATATATATATATATATATATATAGGAGTGTCACGAACAACGACCCATGAATGAGGATATTCTCTTCTATGTGACGAGATATTTTGGGGTATGCTCGATCACTGATCATGCCTCTCCACATCTTCCTATCCTTTTTAGCCCTTAGAAATATTTGCCTTTATATTATGCCCCACTCGCTGTTCCATTTAATTACGAATTCACAGCGCATTTCACGTTTTCCAATGTTTAAAAATGTGTTGATGTATTTATTAATGTATATCCAGAAGTCTATTGCTAATTTCACATTTATTAAAAGGAATACTTCATTGTGCTGACTGAAAAATATCAATTCCATTCATTTTGTTAGAATATTAATGTTCTCAATTTCTATAATTTATAAGCTCTCCTCCATATATGGATTGCAATTCCTTCCTATAGGATAGAATAAGAAAAAAAGGAGCAAGAAAAATAAAAGAGTAATCAGAAAGGAAGTGGATAACGATTGATATTGCATTCATTTTTTGAAAATCAATGTTGATTGTAAAACATGGAGTTGAAAAAAGTTCCACATGCAAGAAGTGTGAGAAAATAAATTGTTAGCATAAAACTTACGGTTGCATATAAATAATTCAGCTGTAAATTAATTAGACCTTACCACCAATCTAGTACTGCGCTTAATTTCATAAAGTATAGGTACTTTATAGGAAAATTTATCATAAAAATTACAATGAACGTATTTGTAGCAATGGCAGAGTAAATCTTACATTACGGCGGTGGGAAAGTGACTGATGCCGAGACGTCAGATCATGACAAATAATATTGCACGTCTGAAAGAAGGCTCTGTGATATGAAAGGCTTAGGCAGTTCAAAGTTGATTAGGGTTTCTAGGAAGTGTGGACGAATGATAGAGTTATAGATATGTAAGATAGATTCTAAAGAGAAAAAATCTCTTTGCAACAGACCTAGCAATAGATTCAATATAGTTTTTTTTACCACATATTATCAGTGATGAATGTTAGCCCAAGAAGATGCAATGAGTCACTGTCCTGGAGGTTAACATCACCAATGCTGATGGAAGGCAGAAAGGGGTCTCTTGGATGATTAATAAAGAACAGTTTTGCTTTGGAGGCATTAACATTAAAAAGCTATTTTTTGCCCCAATAGACTGGAGGTCATTTTTTAGATCAGACACCAGACTTCTTGTTGACACAAGAGTAAATTGCTGTGTCATCAGCATAGATACGAACTTGAGAACTGATGCTATAAGGAAGGTGAAAATTAAGAACAAAGTATTACAAAGGATAGAAACCTGGGAGTCACCTGCATTAGTACAAAAGGATCTAGAAGAGTGGCCATTCAGGATGATTTTTCATTTTATGATTTCATAAGAAAAACTGAATTAATTTAAAAGTTCGTCCGGAGACACTATTAACTTATGAAGAAGACGGGTATGCTAGACATTGTCAAATGCTTTTGAGATATCAAGAGGAACATCCCAAGCTTCACCATTCTAATCTAATGCTTGTTAAACTCTTTCTGTAATAATTGTTAATACATCAACAGTTGATCTAGAGAAGTGAAAGCCATATTGCTCGTCTGAATTGAAGGTACTACGATGTGAGATGCTTAAGTAATTCAGCGTTGATTAGGGGCTCTAGTAGTTTGCCTGACACAGGTAGAAAGCTAATAGTTCTATTGGCCACAGGATTTACCAGAGTCCTTCGAGACTGGAACAACTAAGAAGGCTTTCAAACAAGCGACATATAGCAAGGTATTTATTGTACAGTTTAGAGAGAATAAGAGCCAGTTCGGGTGCACATTTCTTAAGGACTATTACAGGTATACCATTAGGTCCACATGCTTTGAGAGGATCCCGATTATGGATGATAGTAGATATCACGGAAGGAGTTCTATGTATATCACTCAATAGAAAGTCAGTTCTAAGTGTAAAATCAGGCAAGGATTCTTCAGAAGAGTCAAGAGTGGAATTTAAAGAAAATTTACGGGCAAAAAGTTCTGCTTTATTAAAAAAAAATTGAATGAGGAGGAATAGAAAATGTTCTCTTATTTAATGCATTATTACAGAGCCGCCCATAATGAGGAGTGTGAAATTTGAGGTTATACAGTGATTCATTCTGTCAGAAAACAGAGAGTTAGCTTCATCAAGGACCCATTTACATTTACTACGTGCTGTCACGCTGGTATAGCCGGGGAAAATGACCCATGAGGGCTATAGAAACCAAACAGCACATTGTGGATCAAGGAGAAGATTTTGTTTTCCATCGTATTTCCGAATACAAAAGAATCGATGCCGGCTGTGAGCCAAGAAAAAAGCATATTTACACAATTCTCAATAGGAACGTCAAGAATATCAATCTAAGGGACGTCTCGTAAAGTGTCACAAAGTAAATCCCAATCAGCATGCTGGTAACGGAAGGCGGTCTTGTGAATAGGAGGTTCCTGTCTAGTAAACTTACTCGGCTAATAGACTTTTCCGTCTCTTCTCGTTTTATCTCGACTTATTACTTCCGATTTTTCACAATAGTTTTTTTTTATCGTTATCCCGCATTTACCTTCATGCAAAATATTATTCCTCCTACACGCACACAAATGCAAATCCATACATACACACGAACAAAAAAGCAACTTCCTGCATACATATATACATATACACACTTCGACTCGGTGTAATGGTTAAGAATGTTGTCTCGCTAGATCAATTACGACAGAGTAGTGAATTCGATTCTCACTTGTGCTCCACACATTCGACCTTGTGCCACATCTAAGCTACCATTAAAATATCATTAGGTGCACTTCGACGTGGTGTAATATTTAGCAGGCTGGAATTGCTAGATCAATTACGTCTAAAGAGTAAGTTCGAATCTCACTGGGTGCTCCATACTTACCGACTTGTGCCACATCTAAGCTATGTGTAGAAAATCGATTTGAAATGTGAATCAAGTTTAAGCGTTTAATGATTTTGTTATTTTTATTTCAGAATTGGCGGATATTTGCGTGATATTATTTTTCACACATAATTGCCATGACTTAAATAACATGATACATCAGAGAAATAAATAAAATTTCACCAATAACACTGATTTATTTAATGCTGACTTTGATCCCTCTTAATGAAACACCCTTATATATAGTCCCCCTTAATGATATATCCTTTACAAACTCATGTTGTACGAACATATTGAAAGTGTGCATATAACTTTTAAGATAAACCATACCTTGGTATTACTACACAATAATAGAACTGGCCACCCGGTATCTATAATATTTATTCATTCATTTTTTTTTTATTTTGCAATCATTTTAAATTTCTCTTTCTCCTTCTCTTTCAAAAACTAATTGGCTATGTTTTATCTCAGTGCTGGCTTCTTCAATACCCTTCTCACACTCACTGCTTATTTCCGAGCGTAAGAATTCTATTACAATTTCTAAATTTGGCTCAAACATCCTTCACCAATCAATATAACTTTTAGACGAACCATAAATATTCGGCTGAATCAATGTTTAATTCGTCCCGTCATTTCTGACTTGTTTTTATATTAACTCCAATTTCCGCAAACATCCTTGCTGATTTGCTACGTTTCATCACAGCCAATCACAGCCCACATTGTAAGGCTCGTTTTTTACTACGTATATATATATATATATATATATATATATATATATATATATGTCTGTGCTTAGACACTGCGACTTATGAAAAAAGTTAGCTACACAATGAAACATTGAATACAGCGACCAATAGTATAGGTATGTACGCAACGACACATGGATGCGCATATACGCCCAGACAGACACTGTTCATACATGTTTATGTTTGTGTGAGTTGTAATGCGTGAATGCGTCGGGTGTACGTCTGCGTGCGTATGAGGGGCGTCCCGACGACAATTTTTCCTCCCGCTACTATAAAAACACCGATATACGCAAGCATATATAAACACAAAATTTCAAAATTAATCAGTCTGTTTGATGATCGCAAATAGCGTGAAACCCAGGGTCACAAACCCACATCAATATCCAACTATATATATATATATATATATATATATATATATATATATATATGTACTTTAAAAATCAGGGGATCAGTTGAATCCGCAGGCTTGGTTTCAACCTTATGGTAATATTATTATTATTATTATTATTATTATTATTATTATTATTATTATTATTAATTCTTTTGATATCTGGCGTTTACACATTTTTTCCGGGTCTCGCCGAGTGAACCTAAGGTTAGAAATGGCATCATGACACTTTCCACTGCAAAAAAAATAAAATAAAATAAAATAAAATAATTACATAGATAAAGCGCTTCGTAAAGTGTGGGCTGTACTTGTCAGAACAATTTTTTGTATCTCTTTGAGGCATGGACTTCCAGGGATCCATTCAATCAGCCTACTGGAATCTTTTCCAACCAGTCCAAGGGCCCCAACTACAACAGGAATTCTTGATGTTCCCATGTGCCACATTTTTGAGATTTCTATTTCAAGGTCCTTGTATTTTGACAGTTTTTCGAATATCTTCAAAGATACATTGCAGTCTGCAGGGACTGCCATATCAATAAGGAGGCACTTATTTTGTTTGTGGTCTTTAATAACAATGTCTGGGCGGTTGGCTTTGATTGTTCTGTCAGTGCGTATTGTGTAGTCCCATAGAATTGTAACAGGTCCTATCTCCGTAACCGGGTCAGGGTGGTGTTCGTACCAGTTTCTTCCAGTTTCCTTCCCATTATTATTATTATTATTATTATTATTATTATTTTATTTCCTTTGATATCTGGCGTTTACACATTTCTTTCCGGGTCCCGCCCAGGGACCTAAGGTTAGAAATGGCATCATGACACTTTCCACTGAAAAAAAAAAAAAAAAAAAAAAAAAAATTACATAGATAAAGCCCTTCGTAAAGTGTGGGCTGTACTTGTCAGAACAATTTTTTGTATCTCTTTGAGGCATGGACTTCCAGGGATCCCTTCAATCAGCCTACTGGAATCTTTTCCAACCAGTCCAAGGGCTCCAACTACAACAGGAATTGTTGATGTTCCCATGTGCCACATTTTTGAGATTTCGATTTCAAGGTCCTTGTATTTTGACAGTTTTTCGAATATCTTCAAAGACACATTGCAGTCTGCAGGGACTGCCATATCATTGTTATTATTATTATTATTATTATTATTATTATTATTATTATTATTATTCTACTCATCCTATACCCCCTTTCTATCATACCCACATGTCGTGCGTTTATTTATTTACTTTTTAAAAAATACTATAGCCTTCATTATTGTTTTTAATAAAGCGCTGGCAGGTCAATTGATAAAAATCGCCTGATGATACCCCTGAGGTTGAAACCAAGATACCGGATTAGCTGATTTTTTTGAGTCTTATTATACGTGCCTTTAGGACATGGATGTTCAGTTCTCTCCACAACATCCCCCTTTGTAGTCCTTAGCAAAATTTGTCTTTTGGCTATATATGCAAGCTCGTTAGGCACGTTATTTCATTTTCCTTCTGTCACTCATAGCTTCAACAGGCCGTGTCTGTTTCAAAATGTATAAATACTCTGTCCTCGTTATGTGACCTAGAAAGTTGAACAGTCTCTTTCTGGTTCTATGTATAAATATCCTTTTTGTTTCCTTCTTCTTCAAAACATTTTCGTTGTTAAAGTGTTCAGTAAATGGTATTCTCAGCATCGTTCTGTAGAACCGCATTTCTGTTGTTTCGGGTCTTTTCTCAATTCTGTGATAAGCTTTTTCCAGAATTCCCTGACATATAGGAATGCCGATATTGCATGACAGTTCAGTAATCTTTTCTTTGTTTCTAAAGAGATGAAATGAAGTGAGAAAGAAAGAAAGAAAGAAAAAAATATTGAAGTTAAAGAAAATGAGAAAGGAATGAACAGTCTATCTCAGTGAGCGAAATAAAGGGTTCAGTTCGACATTCCAACCACCTGAAAAAGGCCGGACGTACAACGGCCGAAACGTTGTAATAAATATGGTGACAAAGATGAGGACAATTGTCCGAATAATGTAAATAATGTACGTAATACCTCATCTCAGAAATATAGAAAGAATAAAGAAATACAAACTTTGAGAAGGGGAACAAATTCAACGACTGAGGAAACGAATGGAAATTGAAAAAGAAAACGTGAGTGAGTTATAATATAACTGATAAATAAAGGAAAAAATAATGCATAAAGAATAACTTAAAGATTAAAAAAAAATGAAGTTTGCGATGGGTAAATTGTCGTCTAAATTAATCAAAGATGAAAATAACACGGATATTTAATTTTAATAAATATATTTACCAAAACTACACAAACATATCTTGAAATACTAAAGTGTAAACGTATTGAATAAAATCACTATTGGCTTCAACCACGCGCGTCAGACATCTTCGGAATCTTCAGCATCTCTTCTGGACTTTTTCCTTCTTTAAGTTCGTGAATGATGCTATAAACCTCGCCGTCATTTCATCTTTTGTGTCCCAAGCGGTTTTGTTGGTCTCCCGCTCAACTGCTGCCTACACATAATAGGCAAGGGTTGCAGTCTGGGGAGTCAGGTGGTTAAAAGAGTTAGGTGGATCTAAAGGGTTACGTGGTCGCAGAAATTTGACAACCATGGCTGGGTTCTGCTTGTGTGGCATGGTGCAGAGTCCTGTTGCCAGATATAGGGTCTTCCAGCACCCACTCTCTTGACCCATGGCAGCACTACCACCTCAAATCATTTGAGGTAGGCCTTGAGGGGGAGATGAATGGACACATAACGTCGCCATCCCTAGTGATCACTCCAAACACCTCCGTGATCACCATTTTATGAAAATGTATTTGTCAAATACCCGGCATTTTTAGACTGCGGGAAATAG
>OZ038493.1:27126302-27136302 GCA_964036315.1 Acanthosepion esculentum | reverse complement strand
TAAATAAATAAACGACTTCCAGTAAAATAGCCGCCATGATAGACTACCCACAATAAGCTATATAAACAAAATTTAATAAAACACCGATCAAAATAAAAAAAAATAAAAAATTAAAAAATAAAATAAAATAAATATAAAGGATAAAAGACAAAAATAAAATTAAATAAAAACAAGCAAAATAATTTGACACAAATAAATAAATAAACAAATCAACGACTTCCGGTAAAATATCTGCCAAAAATGACTACCCACAATGCACCACTGACCCGTATATATAAATAGCCGAGAAAAATAACTGCACTCGTGGCCCGACGATTGCATCTAGCATGACACAGACTGTCACCTTTACGTGTTGACTTCTATGTTCACTTTTATATATCTATCTATCTATCTATCTATATATATATATATATATATATATATATATATATATATATATATATATATGATTGGTGTATACGGAATAAATTCCAATAACCAACAATTACTATTCTTAAAAGAGTGGTCAATACAGAGTAGAGCAGATATATATATATAAGCAGACGCCCAGACATACCAACACACACACACACACACACACACACACACACACACACACACATATATATATATATATATATATATATATATATATATATAAAGAAATATGGTTTTAAGGCGTGCTATATTTATGTGATAAAGGTCTAAATATCAGAGATAGAGCGTATGCAAATATAGATATAAAAGTGAACATTGAAGTCAACACTCAGAGGCGACAGGCTGTTTCATAATGGACGCAATCTTCAGGCCGCGAATCTGACGGTGCTACTAATGGTTTTAGTGATACAAGTCTTATTAATTAACAAATATCAGGGTAAGAAGCAATGGATTTATAACTAAGTAAGTGAATATAACCAAACGATTAGCAATTCCGAGCCATTATACAACACACCAACCGCAAATCTAAGCTTACAACACCTGATATTCCCATTCGGTCACCCATCATGGTAATGGCCAAGGCTGAATGTTGCTTAACGTCGGTGATCCTTTCGGGAACCGGTGCATCGGTGTGATATGGCCGTTAGCCAATATTTTTCGTAAGGATAGATATTACGCAAGATACTATTCCTCATATAGATGTATGCAGAATACTTTTCAAATTTCGATTGTTTCGTAGACATTTCACTTGAAAAAACACATTGATAAGTATTATAGAATATCACATTGTGAATGTTGTTAAAACGTAGACTTCATGGTGAGATTTTCTAGTTCATAAAAAAAGATATCTACGCCAGACATATCTGTAAAAACAAATTTTTCGCGATAGACACTGCATTTTTACAAGGATTGATTCTTCTCTCTCTCTCTCTCTCTTTCCTTGACAAGTCGGTAAACAGCAAATATTTTACTTAAATTGCTTACATGACAACTTTCCTGGGATTAAAATACATTTGTCATTTTATATCTTTTTGGTTTTCCTTGTTCATCTTTTCTTTTCCAATCTTGCAAAAACGTTTTCTGTCTTTCCATATATTTCACTGGTTTTGAAATTATCCTCACTTACCAATACTTTATACATCTTTTCTGCTAACTCAAGTATTCTCCTGTATTTTCTGCCAGATTCTTGTGTGAAATCCCTTTTCTTTGCCAAGTATTGTTTCATCTGAGACAGGAAATGAATATTTAAAACAACAAGTGACAACCCTTTTCGTAGGAAAATAAATGAGAATTCCGAATGTTTCGTTCATGTGTTATGAATATTGTTAGCTCCGTGAGAAATCATGAATAGAAAAATTTCGAAAAGAATTGGGTCGAAGTCAAATTGTTTCAATTATACTTTGTGCTTAGTCAGTTATACCAATTCCTGGTTACCGTGTTAATTACTGTATACTTACAATCCGAAAGAGACATTAAAAATTTCTGGCACAGATAATGAAGAAATTGGCTTTAAGAATTATATATATATATATATATATAAAATTCTTAAAGCCAATCTATATATATATATATATATATATATATATATATATATATATATATATATATATATATATATTTATAATTCTTAAAACCAATCGTCATATATATATATATATATATATATATATATATATATATATGTATATGTATATATATATGTATATATATATGTATATATTATAAATTAATAGATTTAAAATATGGTTTTACCGCTACACAGTGATAACCATGTTTCAGAAATGGAAGCTAAAGCCCCTGAACTAATGTCTTTGGTTTAATAACAAAATTAAATTCAGGGGCTTTAGCTTCCATTTCTGAAACATGGTTATCACTGTGTAGCGGTAAAACCATATTTTAAATCTATTAATTTATAATATTAATGCTCTGTAAATTTTAATTTACATAGAGCACTATTGTGTAAAAATAAAAATATATATGTATATATATATATATATGTATATATATATATATATATATGTATATGTATATATATATATATATATGTATATGTATATATATATATATATATATGTATATGTATATGTATATGTATATATATATATATATGTATATATATATATACACATATATATATACTGAAGGTAGCTACAAATACGATACGCTTAGTAAATCAAATGTACAGCAAGTAGCTGAATATATCATAATGAATCAATTTGTAAAAATAGATAACAGAAGAAGGAAAAGGAGTGACAGTAAAGGAAAGGATAAAAGTTACTTAGATTAGTGGATAGCCAGAAAGTAGTGGAGAGCCATGATCATGCATGCTTTGAAAGGACATGATACAATACTTAAAAATAGTTGAAGTGTTACGAGAATGGCTAACCAGTTATGTCGGAAAAAATTCCACGGCTTAAGTACATAGATGGGACATCGCTTGGGAATACCAGGTTCTGTAAGCTTGTATGTGCGGGTTGTGTAACGGATGTCAGCTCGGAATGAGAAAGCAGAGAGCCGGGTTCGAATTCCAGTCAGGTTCATTACATTCACGTACGAGCAAATAACTTTGGGAAAGGTCTGAATCCACTCCCCTAACATCTGTAGTAAAACATTTATCTGAAGATAATTATTATCTCCAAGAAATTGTTAATATATTCACGAAATAAAAAATTACTTTTACGAGAGAACAATGGGTTTCGGCTTTAAATAACCTTCGTGAATTATTTCACGAGCAAGTTCTGATTTCGGAATCTTCTGACACTTCAATTGATTCAGGATTCAAGATAACAACTAATGAAAGAAGTGAAATTAATGATTAACCGAGAGGTTCTAGTCGGTGTATCTCGCAAGAGGATGTTTTTCCCTTTATTCTTACATATTTTTAAACTCTGGCATTGAAACTCATAGTCACGTTACATCACGACACCTGCCCTGTAAGCCATAATTTTGTAAGTGTATCATATTAATATATCCTGGGTAAATTATAATGATAGAAACCGTCTCTTTTTAGGCCCGTTTCAATACAGTTTTCCTTTTCCTAGTCTGGTCGCCATCTCAAGGCAGGAGTACCCAGTCTGCTCTGCTACTTAATCCACTGTTGATACAAAATGGATTCATGCCCTTTTCCAAGGGCATCAAGGAACCAGAATCGTGCTGGATTTCAAGTGTCGCACACTGAGTTCTCGTTTCACGTTGATAACCTTTATGCAAATCCCGTGTCCTCAATTACATAGAAATCTTAGACAATTCTAAGGTAATACCGAAGGGCATGAAAGCAATGCGAGTTTTGGAAGAACTGGCGAGTTAGGCGGTGGCATTAAACTGTTACAGAGATGAGCAGGATGAGCTTGTACAAGAAGGCAATACAAATGCGATCCCAACTAGCCGATCTTTGGTAGTCACCCCACTGTGACATTAAGCTTCGTGCTATACACTTTGGCAAAATGATTGCGCGAGATTTTGTCACATAGCTTTCGAACAGACCAGTGATCTTTAGGATGGCGGAAAAATTCGAGAAACGTGAATCTATAAAATGTTAACTCAAATTAGCTTCGCTTATCTGACGTTCACACTCCTCGCCGGTCTTCTGAACAGGAGTAAAGATTTATTCCTTGTCTCTATTTAGGATTGGGTTTACTGTTCTTTCTAAAGTATTTCCGTTTACTCTTCCCACAAAACCTCACTTGTGTCTTAGTGGTATTATCTCCTTGAATTGTTCGAAAATTTTTAAAAATGAGCGAAACTTGTAATGGTCCACCCACTAGAAATGTTTCATTAATCTGTTGTCAGATATATATATATATATATATTATTTGACAAATACTTTTGTGTAGCATATGTGTTTCCAGATCGGTCGAGTGTCAGTTCAAGGCTTTGAGAGTTAAAGGAGGCCAATCACCAGGAAAAGGCAATAAAATGTGTGACAAATTCGTTAACTGAAATGAAAATTCATTCGTCTCTCACATGATTGGAATTAATTACATAGTCAGAGAGGGACCCAGAAACATTTCAATATCCCTTCGTATTTCGTGAGAAATTTCTTTTCGCCTAATTTTTCTAATGCTTAAGATCCATCTGAGAATGATCCTATGTATGTATGTATGTATGTATGTATCTATCTATCTATCTATCTATCTATCTATCGCTGGATCACCGTCTGTTCACATCTATCTATCTATCTATCTATCTATCTATCTCAGTTTGCTCACATCTATCTATATATAGATCTATCGATGGATCGATCGATGGTTCACAGTCTGTTCACATCTATCTAGCTATCTTTCTTTTGATGGATCAACGTCTGTTCTATCTATCTATCTATTTATCTATGTATCTATCAATCTATCGATCGATCGATCGATCGATCGAAGGATCACAGTCTGTTATCATCTGTTTATCTATCGATCGTTCGATGGATCAGTCTGTTCACATCTATCTTTCTATCTATGCCAATCTGATCACATCTATTCCTCTCTCTATCTATGTTCATATCTATTTATCTAGCTAGCTAGCTAGCTAGTCATTTTGTGTATTGATGAGATAGATTCGAATCAACGTGACCGTTAGGATTCTGAGAACATAATTTTACACTAAGGGAAAATCTTATCTTTTTGAAATGACACAAAAACCTCATAAGACCTAAATAATAATGCTGATGCCAAAACGAGTCTGCTCATTTCACCCTTCCCCGAAGTACTTGTTGCATTGTGCAATCCTTTTCATTCACAACACTCCGCAATGCTCACTTTCCAACTTTGATAAAGTTCAGAATCGCTCAGGCTGTCTTTTGTTGGTGGAAGAGTTCTCCCTTTTGTAACCCCTGTCTTAATGACGCATCACCTCAAACCTATAGCTGTTTTATATTTATTTCGATAGTTCAATGTCAAACGTATAGGTGAGCTTCATTCTTTACTTCCACTAGTTCACACATATACAACTCGGACTCGACACTCCCAGTGTGTTGAATCAGTATCATATTCTCCATATTCTAATTGCTAATCCTTTGTAGAACAGACTTACATATGGATGTTTCCTTGAACCTAATCTATTTTTAACTCATGTATCAGCAGTTATCTTACTTAGACTCATACAATTCAATTCCGACAAACTCCTCTTTCAATCTTAGATCACAACTCATCCATCATAACCATTTTAACACTAACCTTCTACCTTGAGTGCCTCTCGAACATTTTACTGGGTGTAAATTAGCATTAAATTCATATCTATTCTGACAATCATATTACATTTTAAATAACTAGATTTTATCGATGTTTCTATGCTGACAATTTTTTCAATCGAATATCTCGCTTGTGGGACTCTCTTCCAGCAACATACTTTACAGCCAACTTTTATCTTGAAAAATTCAAATGCAATTTTAGTCGCTATCTTCTGTCTTCGTAATTCTTGTCCTTTTATTTCCCTCTCTATTTAATAGTGATTTGTATCATATTCTCTCTCAGTAACTCCTTGCATCTTAGTGGCTTTATTGCCTTACTTGGGTTAAAATGATCAAAAAATAATTTCTGCAACACGACTTTCCTAATAACTGTCCATAGTAAGAAGAGAGATTTTTTTCCTTAAATGTGGTTAATTTAATAAACTCGAATTTTCCGCATTATAGGAGTTATATATAAAGTTTTGTTTTATCTCTGTTCATTGATATCAAACATTTTATAATATTAATGTTAAGATATTTCGTTTCCATACCGAAAACATACGGTATTCATTGAACAAACATTTAGCGTTAAGGTTGGTTAAAATGTATAAAATATTTCTATTAAAATAGTTTGTTTCAAGAAAATACGTTTTCTCACTAATCATTCTTTCAAGTAGTTATGGGTTTTCTCTCCGAAATAATTTTTTTCAAATAATTTGCAAAAATCAACATTTTGATCATTTTATTATGTCCTCTTGTTACATGTGCTATCCATTTTAGCTTTTGTCGCTGTTGGATATATTCAAGCGATCTTTAGTTTTGAAAAAAAAAACTATCTTTACGTTCGCATCTAAATTGTTTATTGCCTATTTAGAGTACATCATTTTTATCAGAAATATGTATTCGGTTAGAATACGGGAGTTATAAAAATTACTTGAAAGGGCCTCACATTTTGACTTATACGATTTTCCAGTTGACTCTAGAGTTGTTACCAAACAAAATGGAAATTATCTCCCGTAACAAAGATATCTTTGTTCAGCTTTGTTCCAATTGTCTCTCTGTGTATTCGTTTGCGTGTTTATTTTTATTCAACGAGAAAATTAAAATATTTCTACGAAGCTCAAAAAATAATTTATTACCGATTAATTTCAGAAAAGTTCAACAAAATCACATCATTATCTGATTTTTTCATATATATGAAATTGATCTCGAAATGAAAACAGAAGCCGCTTCTCGTAAGTAAACCCATTATCACTAGTTAGATTTGCATGATAGCATTCAATTCGGGTTCTCCTTAGAACCGATAGGTTCATTCTCCTGATCCCATTCATAACAACTGATCTCTGCAAAGGCTTATAGCTTTGATATTTCTGAACGAATTGGATGTAATGCCTGACATCCATATGAGAATCTCGATCTGGCAATGCTCGTCATCTTGCTTTTGTTTTTATGCCTCTTCTGGATTTCTGCAAATTAAAGCAGCTCATGCTATTGTTCGATTTTCTTAGCCCGAAACGAAATCTGTTCTATCTGTCGACATTTCTGAGATGGGGTATTATGTACACTATTTAAATTATTTGGGCTATTGTCCTCATCTTTGTTGCCATATTTATCACATTGTTTCGGTGGTTGTACGCTCCGGCTTACTTCTTGGTTGGTATGTCCAACTGAACCCTTTATATCGCTAACTGGGTTATGTCTAATGGGTGTCAGTTATCTGTTATCTCCTGTTAATTCCCCTCTCAAAGTTCCCCAGGTATTGAACTCACACTCTTTGAGTCCTGTCACAGGATCTAACTAACCAATTTATCCACTGTGCCATCTCTCCTTGAGGACATTTGTGTATGAATTTCTGAGTATTATAAGCCTAATGTATTCAGCAACCAACCATTTTTACCAGTGCACATATTGACATTTTTTTGCTGCTATCATTATTTTTTTTTACCAGAGCTCATATTGCAATTTTCGAACTAATCCATACACAGAGGCTTTTGAAGTGTTTAGTATTTGTTAAATTCCCACACTGAACTTTTATGTAGGGAATACCTAAAGCCAAGCAAATAGTTTGAAACGCACTCAGAATGACATTTTAGATTCAAGATTAACAGAAAAAAAATACGGGCTGTGTTTAAACCTATAGCTTTTCTCTTACTACATCTATGTAGGTGTGAATTATTGATTCCTTAGTGAAAGCGTCTTGAGTAGGAGGATAAACTACATCCGCGTCCTGGGTATGAGTATAAACTACATTCGCGTTCTGGGTATGACGACAAACAACATACGTGTCCTGGGTATGACGATAAACTACATCCGCGTCCTGGGTATGACGATGAACTGCGTCCAACAGCAAGGCCTCTGATAATATGTTTTTGAAAAAATAATATTACCAGCTGTGCGTTTTTTTTTTGAAAGATTGGTACTGCTGGCTATACGTTTTTGAAGGAGTGATGTTGCCAGCTGTGCGTTTTTAAAAAAATAATATTACCAGCTATCCGTTTTTTTGAAAGAATAGTGTTGCCGGCTATACATTTTTTGAAAAAAATATTTCCAGCTATACGTTTATGAACAAATAATATTACCAGCTCTACGCTTATGAAAATATATTACCAGCTATACGTTTTTGAAAAAAAAAAAATATTATCAGCTATACGTTTTTGAAAAAAAAAAAATTACCAGCTATACGTTTTTGAAAAAAATAATATTACTAGCTATACATTTTTGAGGAAAAAATATTAACAGAAATAGATTTTTGACAAAACAAACATATTACCAGGAAAAAAAAGTTATCGACATTAAATGACCCATTGAGATTGATATACCGTAAAACAAACCAAACCTACCAAACCTTAGTGAAAAATGTTCTTGCCATCGCAATGTAAATTATGCAGACGTGATCTCCTACTGCATCTCCTCGAAATATGACGATTTCCCATGAATATCTTAATGTATATTTTTTAGATTTGAAACTGGGAACTTATCTGTGGCGGGATGTTTGCTATGTACTGCAAGTAGTTACGATAGATTATCGTCTGATTTGCAAAATTGATTTCTACAGAATACTTTTTTAAAGTAAATCAAATAAAAACTATTAAAGAAGCTGAACATAAGAAAACTCCAGCTTTCCTAAAGGAAACCATATTTACCTTTTAAATATTCTCGAAGGCAGGTAGCCATGTTAACATCTTAGCGACATATTCAATTAATGTCAGCGACAAAAAATGTTACACATTTTATAGATTATAAAATCTGTTATGTACAAATGCTATCTCACTTCAAGACGTCAATGATAATATCTTTCAAAGAGATTATTTCTCTCTATTGTGAAAGATAGAAAAGCTGTTTCCTGTTTCCTTATCAATAGTTTAGAACCCAGTTTTCCTTCTCATAGATCGGTGTCAACCAGTGTCAAAGAGCCCAGTCTACCTTACTATTTAACTAAAAAATGATCGATTCATGCCTTTCAAAAGTTGTGTGTGAGAAAGTAAAACCACAAGCAAGACCGAAATTTGAACTCTGTTCAACAACACCGTTTTCCCCGCTGATATTCGTTATTGCCCACTAGACCCTTTACTATGCTATATCTCCCGTACCACCATCCATTCACAGAAGCTCGTCCGCTAGGGGGTGCGCTGTATTCCCTGTCCAGTTTTGCATCAATATGTAATTTGAGTGTCAAATTCACCAATTCCTCTTTCTTCAATATGTCCCAGGCATTTCAAGGTATCTCTTTCTGATTCTGAGATTAATTTTGTTTACATTTTCCTCAAGACTTCTTTTTTACCTTTCTGTAATTTTTAGCATCCTTCGAAATTATCACATTCCTGTTGCCTCCAGTTTTCTCTTCATCTGTGAGGAGATTGTCCAAAATTAGCTGCCATTTTGGAGAAATTATATCATATAACATTCCAGCACTCTTTTCTTAAAAATGTTTAATTATTCAATCTCATTACTGACAACAAAACTTCTCCCCAAAACTGGAGAGTCATATATCAATTTAAGTACCTATTACGTTAATGTGTCTCCGAGCATAGAAGAAAAACTATCTATTGACATTACCACCACATCTCTGTCTCACCGACTAACTTGACATGGTTATCAACATATCAAGCTTCCAATATCTGTTTATATCTCTGAGATAAGGTAGCATGATTATTTACAATATTTACATTATTCGAACTGTTATCCTCATGATTAATAACAAAACAAAGTTGCAATATAATCTCTGGTAAAAAATATGCGATAATAATAACGGAATAATTGCAATATGAGATGCCGAGGCATAAGGTTTACAAGTACGAGAAGTTCGTACATAGATGTCCTCAAGGACACATGGCCCAGTGGATAAAGACGTTGGTTAGATCCAGTGACTAGACTCAAAGAGATCTATGGGTGTTGAGCAAACACAAATGTGACTGGGCGAGCGTTTGC
>OZ038493.1:27098802-27121302 GCA_964036315.1 Acanthosepion esculentum | reverse complement strand
ATCGCGCTAGATAAATTACGACCGAGTAGTGAGTACGCTCCTCACTGGGTGCCTCATGCTTTCGTCCCTGTTCCACATGTAAGCTACGCTTAAAAAAGCCAAACCCCTACACGCAAACCACCAATCTGCCACTGTTGGCCCGCTGTTGGACCGCCGGCGTGTTCTTCTCAGTAATGTTGCCCCTATCGGACTGATAGAGGCCCTCAAGTGGCCTGCGTTTGGTTGCCAATTGAAAAGCGCTGGCCTTGCAATCTGTGGCTAGCCAAAGGGCCACTAGTAGATTGCGTGTAGGCGGGCACTATGACGTTGTGTAACTGAACAGTAAGTTTTGATTCTCACTGAGTGTCTCATGCTTTCGCCCCTCTGCCACCTCTAAGCTACGCTTAGAAAATTACCGAACACCTCGACGTGGTGCACTGGTGATCAACTTTGCCGCGTTCGATCCATTATGATTTACTAGTGAGTTCGATCCTCTCCGGGTCAGTCATATGATACATGATCACCCAATCGTGTATCACGTATGACAGTTAACTGACTGACTAGCTTGACGGCAATGCCTCATCATTTCACTGCAGAAACGGTTAAATACAGATGAATGTTTTATGCTATAGTTTCTTCACTTGAATTTCTCGTTTATGGAAATCTTTTCTGGTTGCTTAATTTCCAGTCAAAGTGCGATGTCAGTCGGTATCCGCCATCAATAATCAAGCAGATCCCACGATCGATTAGCCTACCGTTAATACACCATTGACCAGCATATATAAATACGCAACACACATAGGCGGACAATTCAGTTCAAGCATGAAACAGACTATGGGTTTTGGCGTTAATGACTACTTTTATATTTACAAAATTTTTAAATATATATATATATATATATATATATATACGTGATAGAAATTACCATTAGGCCACTAGAAGCTTGCGTGTAGGGCGGGAACATCGACGTCGTGTAACTGAACTTTTGATACTCATTTCCCCCCTGTGTCACATCTAAGTTACGCTTCGAAAATTACCGGCCACCACGACCTGGTGCACTGGTTATCAAGTATCGATCCATTACGACTTAGTAGTGACTTCGTTCCTCTCTTCGTGCTCCATATTTTCATCCTTGGGCAACGACTAAGCTACACTTAGTAAACCGATGGGCAACTCGAAGTGGTAAAATGGTTAGTAAGCTTGTCTTACGAGATCAATTACGATCCAAACTGTGTGCTCCAGACTCACATTAGATATGCTTGGTAAATCGCTGGACACTTTGAGGTGGTGTAATGTTTGGCAAGCTTGTCACGCTAGATCAATTACGACTAAGTGTGGAGTTCGATCCTTACTTTTTACTTCATACTTTCGGCCTTGTGCCACATCGAATCTACACTTAGTAAATCGCTATATTACTGTCGTTTAACAAAGAATATTCAAATGAAGAAACAAATTCCAGTATTCCAAATTTAATCATCGATATAGTTTATTTCCTTTTCCGTCACGTTATTATAATTTTGAATGAGGAGGTGTACCCAACACGTAGAAAAGTCTTGAGTGCGCCTCTACAAAGTGTAACGGTTAGCAGGCCTGTCTCGCTAACACAATTACGAGCGAGTAGTGTGTTCGTTGCTCACTGGGTGCCCCATTATTTCGACCTTGTGCCACGTCTAAGCTAGGCTTAGAAAATCACCGTAGAAATGCGCTGACATATTCTTTGTATATAAATAAATATACCGTTATGATTAAATTATTTCCTTTCAAAAGTTATTACATGACAAAGTGATGATTTGATAATACTTATTTTAAAAGAAAAATTATTCTGTAGCACGATTATTTTAGTCTAGTTAAAAAAAATAAAGATCTTGGGGGAACGTTTATTCACACACTTATCTCACAAGGAACATGATATTCATGCTCACAATGTTATCAGAAAGAGTAATACAATTGCAGAAGAGCATGTATCTATGTTTTATGTTTTGGAGCGTATGCAAACAAGGAAGAAGCTTATACTTAACATCAGGAAGAGGCAGCTAAGATTCCTGGGACACGTAATGAGAAAGGAGGGCCCGGAGAATCTGATACTCACAGGTCGAATAGAGGGAGTGAGAGACAAGGGAAAGAGAGGCAAAGCATGACATACCTGGCGGGCTTAAGCAAATGGATGACATAACGTTGTCTGCGGGAGGTGGCAGATGGACGAAACTTATTGAGACCTACAAGAGATAGTGGAAAGTTTAGAGCCGTGATCGCCTGCGTCCTGATGGATTTATGACACATAACAGAAGAAAGACCTCACGGTTATGACTATTTCAGACGTCACTTGTGTTTGGTATAAATGAACATGGGCCTGTTGTCTCGTTTAACTCGTTATCAATGGATAAACGCAGTCCTGTGAGTAAATAGTCTTGGATTGAGACAGATGGACATCTGAGGATTCCTGATTAAAATTTTGTGCATCTTGGGATCAACAGCTATCAATATTTTAATGGAATCTGTCAGCATTCTGGGAACCAACTGGCAAACAAAACTGATTAACAAAGGGACTGCATGAAATTGCAAGTCAAACCATTGATCACCAGAATTTATTATTTGATATAATCCTGATTCACAGCAGCTTTTGCCCTGCCACTTCGAGGCCTGTCTTTTTTTTTAAGCCTTTCACCGCAAGCAAGGCGGGAAGCCACTAGCACGCAAGGGGTTACAGAGAATTGGCGTGTGGCCAAATAGGAGTGAAAGAGGAAAGATGGAAGAGAAGGATAGGGGATATATCAAGGCATCTGGAGACGTCGATTGACATTACATTTGAGTAGTTGGAGATTATAGCTATCAGTGAGACAGGAAAAAGGGGAGGGAGTTCCACAGGCAAGAGGTGCGAGTCATGAAGCTATTGAAGTAGAAAAGACGGCTATATTTAACAGTTTCGACAGTGAAAGGGTGAGAGCGAGATGCCAGCCTATTAGAACGCTTAAATTCATGAAGTCTGGGAACCAGCGAAAGAAGCTCATCGGAGCAGTTACTATGAAAGTATTTGTAAAAAAAAGACACGTCTTTGAGAGAGCGACTGCACACGAGATAACAGATCAGGGCCAATTACATTACATATCTGTCTCTGGAACTTATCAAGAAGCTTGAGGCAAACAGAAGGGGCACCTGACCATATATAATTCTACGGACTCATTTCTTTACAGTGCTTACATCAAAAGTAATATTTCTATAAACATATAATAAGTAGTTGTGAAGATTTTCATCATTGTATCCTTCATAAACAGCATCTCTACGACAACTCTTTGCTTTCTATGTTTATCCAAATCGGCTTGAAGACTGAGTATTATGGGTAAGAAATGAGTAGATACCTCCCCACATTTTCTCCATCAATTGCCGATAGTTTATTTGTACAGCTAAAATCAATTATGAATTCTGGTGACTATATTTGAAATCAAAATAGGAATGGCATTTCTTTTAACTAAGGTGAAAAACAGTAATATAATCTTTAATATGGGTTGAAAATACTTCATAAACCCCAAGGAAATAATAATAATAATAACAACAACAACAATAATAATAATAATAATAATAATGCTTGTTAACTAGGAATTATCAAGCACATATACTAAAATACTGTGTTAGCCCAAGATGCAGATTCTGTGACAAATATCCAGAAACCATTAATCATCTTATATCAGGTTGCACGATATTGTCACGCACTGAATATAAAACCCGGCATGACAGAGTGGGCCAATATCTGCACTGGAAAATTTGCAACTCCTATGGGAAGGAAACTGAAAGAAACTGGTACGAACACCACCCTGACCCGGTTACGGAGATAGGACCTGTTACAATTCTATGGGACTACACAATACACACTGACAGAACAATCAAAGCCAACCGCCCAGACATTGTTATTAAAGACCACAAACAAAATAAGTGCCTCCTTATTGATATGGCAGTCCCTGCAGACTGCAATGTATCTTTGAAGTTATTCTAAAAACTGTCAAAATACAAGGACCTTGAAATAGAAATCTCAAAAATGTGGCACATGTGAACATCAACAATCCCTGTTGTAGTTGAATCTCTTGGACTGGTTGGAAAAGATTCCAGTAGACTAATTGAATGGATCCCTGGAAGTCCATGCCTGAAAGAGATACAAAAAATTGTTCTGACAAATACAGCCCACACTTTACGAAGGGCTTTATCTATGTAATTATTATTATTTTTTTTTAAGGAGAAAGTGTCATGATGCCATTTCTAACCTTAGGTCCCTGGGCGGGACCCGGAAAGAAATGTGTAAACGCCAGATATCAAAGAAAATAATAATAATAATAATAATAATAATAATAATAATAATAATAATGATAAAATTAATAATAATAATAATAATAATAATAATAATAATAATAATAATAATAATAATAATAAGAAGAAGAAGAAGAAGAAGAAGAAGAAGTGGAAGAGGCAAGCTGATGAGACAGTTAACCTGAATTCGCAGAATGACCTGACTTGGTTCAGAAGGAGTATAAGCTATGACATAAATGAATTGGTTTCTATTTTGTTTGTTAATGCCATATCTCTGCTTTATCGAATCTCAATAAATTGTTTCAATACGTTATTTTAAGCTTTTCACCACAAGCAAGGCGGGAGTGCCACTAGCGCGCAAGGGGTCGCAGAGAGTGGGAGCAAGGGAAAAGACGCACGATAGAGGAAAAGGGTGAAGAGAGGGTCAGGGAATAGACCAAGGCATCTGAAGATGACGATTGGCATTGCATCTGAACAATTGGAGATGGTAGCTATCAGGGAAGCAAGTAAGAGGGAGGGAATTCCGCAGACGGGGACTGCGAGACATGAAGCTATTGGAGTAGAAGAGACGGCTACATTTAACAGTTTCGATTAGTGAAGGGGTGGGACTAAAATGCCAACCTAGGAGCACGTTCATATTCATGCAGTTCGGGAACTAGCGAAAGTAGCTCGTCGAAGCAGTTACCGTGAAAGTATTAGTAATTTTGTTTCATTGCATCTCACTCATAAAACTTTCTAACCGTTACTGGGTACGCTACTACTACTACTAATAATAATAACAACAACAACAACAACAACAACAACAAGAATGTGGAGGAGGAAGCAACCAAAAATATGGTCTGTGCTTCACAAAATCAGAGTTTAATAAAAGCAAAAATACATCAAGTACACGATTGATAGAAGAACTGCTGCTTTCTCCTTGTGCATGCTGTGTACGAAAGATACTGAAAATGTTCAAATATACTGTCAGTAACCGCACATTCCTGGCATAAAAAAGTGCCCAGATGACGCTATGACAAAGTAATCCCCATAATGCACTGAGAACTATGCGGGAATTATTGACTGGATTGCGGAAACAAGTGCAATGAGAATTGACAAATTCAGTACTGAAGAATGAACAGGTGAAGCTCATGTGAGATACGGCCATGTTGATTGACAGGTGGTTGGTTTGCAATCACCCTGATAGCACACTTGTGCGCCAAGAGCATTACGACACCTTCATGTTGATGGTGGACCAGGAGAATAAAATAGATATAACAAGATGTGGAGAATGATACAAAGCAACAGATCAAGTCAAATGATTCGTGGTTGGCGCATTCGAGACTATTCTCAGGTTGACACCCTGAGTATACGTGACATCATTGCGAGTGCGTAGCTGACAACGCTGCTGGAGCAGCTCATTTCTTAGGAATGTGATATAACTATGGGTAGGTGCTGTGATATGACCATCCTGATCCCAGCCAAATATCTGAGACGGGAAGGATATCATATCAAATAATAATAATAATAATAATAATGATGATGATGATGATGATGATGATGATGATGATGATGCTAACCGCCCAGACATTGTTATTAGGGACCGCAAAAAAGAAATGCTTCCATATTCATATGGCACTCCCTGCAGATTGCAATGTATCTTTGAAGATCTTGAAAAAGCTATCAAAATACAAGGAACTTGAAATCGAAATCGAAATCTCAAAAATGTGCCACACGGGAACATCAACAAACCCTGTTGTAGTTGGAGCCCTCGGATTGGTTGGAAAAGATTCCAGTAGACTTATTAAATGGATTCCTCGAAGCCCATGCCTTAAAGAAATACAGAAAACTGTTCTCAAGAGTACAGCCCCCACCTGAAGAAGGGCTTTGTCTATGTAAAATATGTGTGTATGTTCTTTTTTTTTAAATTGGTCAGTGGAAAATATCATGATGCTATTTCTGACTTTACGTCGCTGGACGGGACCCGGAAAGAAATTTGTACACACCAGAAATCAAAGGAAATAAAATAATAATAATAATAATAATAATAATAATAATAATAATAATAATAATAATGCAAAAAAGTAAAAACTCTCAGTTTAAGACTTCATGGTAATTGTATGTTCTTCCTTTACACACGTTCTCTATTCAAGTCCTCGCAAAACTCTCTAAGCACCAACCCCGCATAATGTAAAATCTCCGAATGCTGCCATAACTAGGACAATGTCCAAATTAGGCACAGATCCTCACATTCGGGGATTGCGAACGTTTCAGACAAGAATTAGATTAATGTTATAGTTTAGATTTACGATTCTGCAATTCCTTTAGGTTCTCGTCGGTTAGCGGCGAAAACAGCTGGCTCTGATTCTATGCGTTATATTTGAATATATTAGATAAATATGATGAATTTAATACATAAAAAGGAGGCATCTTGTAAAAACAAAAGCCACATATTTATAAGATATTTCGATGATTATTTACATGCTTCTCGGTAATTGTTTGTCGTTACCGTCTTCTTGTAGCGTCTCAGATATTTTCATGAAATTATGCGGATAAGTGGGTATCACATACTGGCGAAAATATAACATGTATTAAATGTATCTCTTTTCAACACGGAGAAATTATTTTGCTATTACAGAGTCAGCAAAAAATGGAACAGAATGGCTTAGAAAATAAGGAATGATTGTTATGATAAAAATGTAAACAACATGCATTACATCATTATACAAAGAATGTGAACTCGGCATTCCTTTATTAGGAGACTGTTAAGAATTCTCCAGGGGTCAGTAAGTGTTTGTGTGTGCCATGGGAAGGTATTCTAATTTTAGCATATCATATAATATTATAAAATCATAAACTTATTTTCTCCATATTCTTTCATCTTTCATTCCTATCTGCTCTCGCTCCAAATCTTCTGTAACCCCCTTGCCTTGATCGACCCACTGTCTTTCTCTTTCTCCATATCCTCTCCTTTACCATTCCTAAAAGCTCTTCCTCGAACCCTTCTATAACCCCTTGCGTGATAGTGGCCTCCCGCCTTGCTTGGGGTGATACGCTTAAAAAAAAAATATAAAAAATACTGAGCTACATCTGCAATGTTTGCTTGGTGCAAACATCTGCAACTTTCTGTGTTCTGTCGGATCATCCTACGTTGTCTGTTCCCAACACACTGTACTTCTGATGATCGAGGCTGCTATAATGCAAAGCGTAATCGCATGACCGGAACATCTTTGCATTAAATCTAATCCTATTTTCCAGAGTAATTTCAATATACGGGTCACCAGCCCGGACAAATTTTATTAAATGTGTGATTGAGAAGCTAAATCTAAGAACTACAATGTAGAAGAAATGGTATATTCACATGTGTGAAAAGAAAAATATCAACGGTCCTGATTATGACGATAAACTACATCCGCGTCCTCGGTAAGACGATAAAATACATCCAACAGTAAATGACTCTGATCAGTAGGTTTTGAGGAGCGTGGAACCACCCCTTAATTGCTGGTGCTTCCAGGTCTATCCTGACCTGGAGTGGTAGCACCTGTCAGTGTCCCAGCTATAGGCAAATAGTTACCCCCCACCCCTACAAAAATAGTGAAAACGCTATGAAAGTATAAAAATAGGTATTAATACCAGCAATACATTTTTGGAAATTTTTTACAAGCAATAAATTTTTGAAAAAAAATATTACCAGCAATACATTTTTGAAAAAAAATTACAAACAACACATTTTTGAAAAAAAATATTGCCATCAATAAAATTCCTGTCGGCATTAATTAACCCTTGAGGTTGATGAGCAGTGCAAAAATAAATGTGAAAAAAAAAAGAGAATTTTTGATAGATTTGATTTAAGGGATATTTGTTGACAATGAGAAAATGATGCTGGTCTAATCGTGTAAACTTTTGTTTTAGTCGAAATGAACAGGGAGGATAGGTTGCACAACAATCACTGCTGCTGACTATAGAATGGCTGTGTGCTATATACCTCACTAGGCGTGATTTTGAATACAGAGTTTCTCTTCAAGTCTGGTTGATATCCGCAGCTAATGGACCACGCCTGCGCTGTTATTTAACTTGTATATACTGTAAGGGGGGAGATTGGATGGATTTATACATTTTCCAAGGATATTGTTGGAAAGTGAATGTAAAAAACTCCATTGGTATTCTAAACTGCTGACTGTTCTACTATCCGAATATTCGTGTAGAGATGACGATTCAGAAAATAATACAAATGCATTAAAATAAAAATCTCTCGCTCTCTCTCTCTCTCTCTCTCTATATATATATATATATATATATATATATATAATTCAGCTTAATTAATTTTAAAAAGAATTAGTTATTCAAAGAATAAATCAATAAAGTTAATGTAATTAATGGCGAAATCACTTCGCTAACAGATTAAATAAGCCATTAACACTCTGACTACTCTCTGAACGACGTGATCCATGTTTATATTAATTATGAGATGCATTAGATGTTCGATCCATATTGCAAGTCCTTTCGGCAAACATTAACCATCCTCAGGCATAGATATTATATATGTATAAACATTTCAGATAGAAAGTCGCTCAGAGGACGAAACGCGTCAGCTAAGATAAGTTTGAATATGACGCGAAACAACATCCGGCAGCAAGTCCTCTGATAGGGAGTCTGGGGTTTTTATTAGTGTGGAACCTCCTTAACTGGGTAGGTAGCACCAGTTCTGGGCAAATAGTGTACATTCTAATAATACAAAACACTATGAAAGTAGAAAGTACCTTTTTGATAGCTCAGTCACAATCATTATATTCTATTGTAAAATAATGAATAATGCATATTTATCGTAAAATGACCAGCAATACAATTTGAAGTAAAATGATAGCAAAACATTTTGATAGAATTACCGAATTTTAACCTGAAATGACGCTTTGTCTGTAGTTAAGGGGATACAAACACGTACACACACACACACACACACACACACATATATATATATATATATATATATATATATATATATATATATATATAAATATATATATATATATATATATTTGGAAATTAAAACACCACTACTACACACTAAGACCTATACATAATGCACACACTCAATTAAGCTGAAAAATCAAATCATCCTTGATAATGGCTAATGATATAGCCGAAAGCGCTCGGAAAAATAAAACATTTGGACAGTTCTTAGACACCCTTTGTCCAACAAAGAAAGCCCTTGTTCGTACACAAGAAAAATTAAATAATAAACTTAACCGTAGTACCTTGCCTGTCGTTTTTAATGAAACTTGCATAAAATATATATATGTATATATGCATACAAACAGACATATATATATATATATGTGTATGTATATATATTCATATATATATATATATATATATATATATATATATATATATATATATATATATATATGGCGTCATACATTCTGAAATGGACAAATTCCGACAATTATTCAATACATTTTTTATGTTTATACGTTCTTTTTATAGATACAAATATGTAGGTAAATGCTCTGTTTATAATAATCAGTATTAACGACATTTACCGGCCAGAATGTCTGACAGATCTTCATACAAAATATGCGTCCTCAGACAACAAATGATCCATGCTGTTGTGAGTTTCTTTCATGTGTACTGAATGCCTAATAGGAGTAGATGCAAAACTATTCCCATTATTTAGAAGAAATGCTTTGAGTCTTCTGCTGGATGAGTCAATAAAAAGTCTCCATTCCATAGCATCATACTCTAAGCCCATTGATTTGATCAATCCGACAATGTCCTTGCCATAAACCAATGGTGACTTATCCTGGAGCGTGGAAAACTGTCTTACATTTCTCTCATGGTCTTGATACCAGTAGAACGTTGTTCCTGGTGCCAACAGATGTTTCTCTTTGAGACGTTAACCCAGAAGCTGAGAAAGACTCCATTGAAAGGTTCTGGTTTCGTGTCAGGTCGTTGGGTTCTGCTTGTGTCAAGGGTACTGGCTGCACGTCCTCTTCTGGCTTGTATGCGTCATCCCCAGACATGACAGTCACGTGACTATGTTAGGAATCAGTGCTATATTCAATGTTGCCATCTGGCTCAGGAACAGGAAAGTCTGGGCCATGAGAGTTTGGTTTTATGGCAAAAAGGAACATCGGCGTATTGGACATGGTGCTTGATCTTGCGATTTATTCCTTTTAGATTTATCATGCAGAGATAGCAGTACGTAATGTGATCCTTTCTTTCTATCCAGACTATTGGGACGGCAAATGACAAACTCTTCCAACCCCACAAGTTACCCACACATGTTTTTACAGCAAGTTTGACCCCAAAGTGATCGTGATATGCCTTCTTCACAATTTCAAATTTGTTAATGCAGGATCCCAGTCGATAGCTTTCTGCCGAGCGCTTTCGGTTGTCCTCAAACGTCATCATATGGCATTTGTTTTTATTTGAAGATATGTTATTGAGTGTTTTAGTTTTATAGATATTAGACGATATTATTGGATTATTTCATTATCGGTAAAGAGGGGATAGATGTTTTTATTTATTAAAGGATTAGTTATTAAATATGTTTAATATGTTTCTGTCAGTATTAAATGCTATTTTATTAATGATGGGTTTTTGGTTTTTAATGAGGATAGCTTCCAGAATTTGTCGTCGTTTTTTGCATTTGTTTTTATAGAAGATGTTGGTGTTGTTAATTAAGTTCTTTTTATATCAGATGATTTGAAGGCGTATTGGTGGTGTTTTGTATGGTTACTTTAACAATCTGGGCCCAAACATTAAGAAACTTGCGAAGAAGCAAGAAAAAAAATCATCAAACGGAAGAGTTCCGTGGTCTTTAAGAAAACCTCCCTTAATAATGACATGCTGCCAAAATACACACACATAGACGTATATATATATATATATATATATATATATATATATATATATATATATATATATAATTAGTCAGCCACAGACAGACTGTTTCGCTGTATCACTGCTTATCAGTGTGGCTAGACGTCCGGTTGCCTCTATCTAGGATCGAAACCCGACTGAATTGGCGTCAGTCGGGGATTCTACCACGAGGCATTTGGCGCACGGCAGAGATGAAGGTGAATTTAAGCGTATTTATTTTTAGAATAAACACACATTGACTGGGAGAACTCGATTAGATTTAACGAAGAGTCTTGCATTATTAGCCGTAGTAGTCACTGTTTACAAAACCACACTTCCTCCCTAGAGAGCTCAACCGAAATAAATTTTTCAGGAGCAAAGATATATATATATATATATATATATATATATATATATATATATATATATATATATAAAGAGACATAGATAGAGAGAGAGAGAGTGATAGATATAACATTTTTCAGTATTATATTGGTCATGGTTTACGAATGAATAAATGGTTGTATCTATTGTCCTGATCGCGTGTTTGAGCACAATACACATATTTTTATATCATTTCACCCTAGGCAATGCTATAAAAGCCACTAAGGTGTCAGGAGTCACAGAGAATTAAAGAAATAGAAAGAAAAAAAATGAAATGAGGTCAACGAGGACGCATTTAAAGTTGTTTTTTTTTTTTGGATTTCAATCAATTATTTCCATTTCATTTAAATATATGCATTGCGGTTATATTTTTGCACATCACATTGTACAGGCAAGCAGGTAGCCGGAAGAAGGTTTCACAAGCGGGGGGAAGCATCTATTAACAGATAAGTTACGGTTACAACAAAAGATTTCCACAATAGATTTATGAGACTTAACTCCTAATTTACTATTGGGCTTAAATTCGTTATGCCAAGATATCGAATAAGGAATCTCATCAGAAAAGATTCACCATAAAATATTTATAAAAACGCACAAGGGGCTATGTTATGACGGTGGTAAAATGATTAAACTCCAGATTAGGCCCGATATCATTGCAGATTTCCCACTAGATATATAGCAGTAGCACTTGGCCGGAGATGGCAGTTATAGTTGACGTCCGGAAGAATGGCAGATTCTAAATATAGAATTCAGCTTATAACATACAAAAGGTCGATAAAGATTCAAAATGTGATGAATAAATAGATACAATAAATAAAAAAATTTATTGATCGCCTAAATTTTTTTTCTTACTGAGCAATTTATACATCTCCCGTTTTAATTAATTATCAATTATATGTGTACTTCTGATAATTCTTTGTCCTTCATAGCAAGTTGGAACTAATTTCTATGACTGTATTTTAAACATATATGCATCGACATCTGGTCTTACACTGGAAAGCCGATCATGGTTCAAAAATATACCATGCTCGGCTCTGTGAAAACTTATCCACTGGTAGCACATTCCTCATTTCCATAAAAATCTAAAGGGCTGAGGTTAGTGCATAATGTCTGCGCCACTCTAAAACCGGGATTTGTAAGTATAGGGATATTACAGTTGTTGTGTCGGAAACCTACCACCCCTCTTGAAGATGAACTTGTCTGCGTCTAAAGACTTTAAATAGTGGCACGTCGAGAGACAGAGGGCGAGAGAAAGTTCTTGGCTGAGCTAGTTATAGACTACTCAGGCGATTTCTGTGCCTTTTACCAACCAATAAAAGCCTTTTTATTGTTACGTGTTTTTTGTCGTTTGTCTCTACAAACCCCAAACCAACATCATATCAACAGTGTAACCCGGCTATAAGAGAAACACTGCTATAAGAGAAACCCGGATATAAGAGTGATTTTCTCTGGTCCCAAATCAGAGCCTGTGTTAATGTATATAAAATAGACCAAACCCGGATATAAGAGAAACCCGGATATAAGACAAACTCGGATATAAGAGACTTCTTCTCCGGTCCCGACAACTCTCTTATATCCGGGTTACACTCTACTTTAAACATACACTGGAGCTGGTGCGGGGATAACTAAACACATTCATTCATATTGCCTCACAGTGTTAATATCAACTCTTTGCTTATAAGGAAGCATTTCACGATCAATATCGGAACAGCAATTGCTGCTGTCGTTTACAATTTATACAATCTTTCACTTGAAACAATTTTACAGGAAAATATATTTCCAATATCCGGTATCTATTATCACCTTTTCCCAGAAATTGATGGGCTTTTTTCTTCCTAAAATTCGTTTGAAGGTTAATTTTCAGTTCAGCCCCCGTGCTCAGTTCGCAGTTAAAATTTCCAGAATACTTACATTTGTGTTTAATTGTACATCATTCATTCGAATGAGGCTTGATAGATTTGATAAAATCTCCCGTTTTGGAGTTATCGAGAGTAAAACTTCGGATTCATTCGCGTCGTTGGCGGCAGACATTACTGGCATTGTTTGCATACATTCACTGTGAAAACCTAAGCTCGGAAGAGAACGTAGTTCACGGCCTTCTTTACTGATCTAACTTGTCTCAATTGCTGTGCAAGAGAACTATATTGCGTGCGCAATAATTAAGACAAGTGAATATTGTACTTATGCGTATTCGGCAGCGGATATATGCAAACAACGCCAGTAATGGCTGCTGCGACGCGAATAAATCCAAAGTTTACTGTCAATAATTCCAAAACGGTAGATTTTATCAAATTTATCAAGCCAGATTCGAATGAAGTATGTACAATTATGCATAAATGTAAGTATTCTGGAAATGTCTAATTCGAACAGAGCGAGAGTGCTAAACTGCTAATTAACCCGTTTGGATTAGTAGCGGATGTTGACCATGTTCACCATAGTCTATGAATATAGAATACAGCGCAATACGTAATCTGTTCAATGAAACAACGTTAAGGATTAACACTCACGGGTCAGACACTATACTGAATCTGACTATATCGCCAGTACCACCAGCAGCTGTTCCTTAATTCTTCAGTCTTCGATATCAAAGGCTGGCAGTTCATATTCGGGGAAAAACATGGCCGCCTTTATACACGTCAGATTGAATATTTTGAGCCTTCTGATTGGTTATTTCTTATATTGGTGAACTATAAAATGAGTCAGCTCATTTTGGCTGGCTCACTAGTATTCCAGGGTACCCAAAAACTCCAACAGCGGAAAGTGCGACACTGAAACCCGAAGACGGATGGGGATTCCCAAAGATGCATTCCGTAAGCAGAGCTGTTTATTAATTGTCAGAAACAAATTGTCAGAAACAAAGAACAGAGTATCTGTGATATCTGCCCTCCTCTATGTCAGCAAATCTGCCCAAAGATGAAGAAGAGACTTGAAGCAACAGAAATGTGTTTCTACGGAAACATGCTGAGGATACCATAAATCAAACATGTGATCAACATTGTGGTTTTGGAGAAAATAGAAGCTAAAAGGAAACTTATACTTAACATCAGGAAGAGACTGATGACATTTCTGGTCCACATAATGAGGAAGGAGTGCTTGGAAAAACTGATACTCACAGGACAGATTGAGGGAAAGTGGGACAGAGGAAAGCAATGGGTAACATACTGGATGAGCTTGAGTAAATGGATGGTAAAACAAGTTTTGGAAGAAATGACAAAAAGACAAAACTTATTGAGAGATACAAGAAACAGAAAATATGGAGGGCCCTGATCGCCTACGTCTTGAAGGGAAACGCACATAAAAAAAGTGGGACCTCTTCGTCTAGTTTATGAGTCCTGTAATGTAATTGATCTTTATTCGGCATCCTGGTTTCAGTCACTTCCTCACCGACGCTACCTGACTTCCCTCTGTCCTTTTTATAAATAGTTTCATGGCAACTGCTCTGACGAACTTTTTTCCCTGATGGCTGACTACCTGAATGTAAGCGTGCTACTCTATCGGCGTCAAGGTCCCACTCGTTTACTGTTGAAGTAACTAAATTCAACCGCTGCTTCTACTCAATCTGTTTAAATTTTGTCGCTCTTCCAGCCTGTGGAACACGCTTTCATTTACTTGCTTCCCTGAATGCAAAGTCAATCACCAACTCCCTTTTTGAATCCCGTTCATCTTTTATCCTTTCCTCAATCCTCTTTTGTCTCAGTCTTTTCACTCACTTTCCCTCCCTGTGACTATCTGTGTACTAGTTGCATTCCCGCCTGGCTTGGTGATGATATGATTATAAAAAAAAAAACTTAAAATAACATGTGATATCCATTTTAGTTGTTGGAATTTTTTAAGTAATGTGGTTTCTGATATGTTTTTTTTCTTTGTGATTGTGTAGCGCCAGTCCACAATGTTCGAAGATAGATAGTCTTCGCCAAGATCCAAAGTCATTTTTAACCATTAAGAATGCGCTTTTAAACAGCTGTCTGTTTACATATTTCTGGCGCCAGGTATGACATTCATACGAATGTCGCGATCTGACGAGGCTATTTACGAACATGACTCGAATTTTCTGGTTTTGTAGACATTTTTTTCTTTTTTTTTGGGCGGAGCTACATCTATCACCGTACCGAATTAAGAACAAGTATACAAATGTTAAATCAAATTAATGGACATTCCCTGACATGTGATGCTAACTTTTACACTATTTTCCACTGACTCTAGATATCATTTTAAATTACAGGGTGCGATGGGTAAATTATCGCCATTTTTATTTTTAATTTCGCGCATGCGCATTATTTGTTTTTGATTTTGTCGACTGCAGAGTATAGCAATGTCAGTTGGGCACCATCTGTGATTAAAAGAGCATCATGGCTCAATTCATTCCGCCATAAATTTAAAAACGGCATGCTGTACTGCTTGGCATTCGTGCCGGAATCTCCAATACGAACATATCAGAGTGTTTGCGTTTCAATCTGAAGACAGTGCAGATGATTCGGAAAGAGTTGGATGATATATCCAGTGAGCATCAAGGTGTTTGGAGTGATCACTTGTGATGGCGATGCTATGACTCCATTCACCTTCGCACGGGGCATCAGACCTTAACACGGAAGCCTACATGAAACAGAACTTTGCGCCTTCCTGCACAAGAAAGAGAACCCAGTTCTGACTGTCAGACATTTTTTGCGATCACCTTTACATCTGGCCATGTAAAACCCCACACTGCAACCGCCTTGGTTGTCATGCATGGGACGCAGCTGAGCGAGAGACCAACAAATCTCCTAGTAGCACCAAAGATGAACTGAAGGCAAGGATAATGGCAGTATTCACCAACTTAAACAATGAGACCGCCAAGCAGATTTGCAGCAGATTCCGTAGACGTCTTCATAGCGTTATTGGAACCAATGGCGATTTTATTGAATACATGTACTATTTAGTATTTCAAGATAATTTTCTGTAATTTTGTTAAACATATCTGTTAAAGTGAGATGTCGGTATTATTTTCATTTGTTGCTTAATTTATCCATCGCATCAAGTAGTTAGACATTTAACACGCAGAAGACAAGTTGGTTTATTTGTTTTGTTTTATGGCATATCAACCTCAATGGGTCATTTAATGCCGACAACTTTTTTTTTCCTGGTAATAATTTTTGTCAAAATTTTTTGTCTCTTAATAATATTTCCTCAAAAATATATGGCTGGTAATATTATTTCTTCAAAAGCGTATAGTTGGTAATATTATTTTTTCAAACACTTATAGCCGGTAACACTATTCTTTCGAAAAAACAAAACAAAACAAACTATAGCTGGTAATATTATTTTTTCAAAAACGTATTATCAGAGGCCTTGCTGTTGGACACAGATGTAGTTTATCGTCATACCCAGGACGCGGATATAGTCTGAGTGTTAACTATTTGCCCATAGCTGAGACCCTAACAGGTGCTACCACCTCGAGACAAGTTGGACCTGGGAACACCAGCAATTAAGAGGTGCTTCCACGCTCCTCAAAACATCGTGATCAGAGGCCTTGCTGTTGGACGTAGTTTATCGTCATACCCAGGACGCGGATGTAGGCTGAGTGTTAACTATTTGCCCATAGCTGGTACCCTAACAGGTGCTACCACCCGGGGTCATGGTGGACCTGAAAACACCAGCAATTAAGAGGCGGTTCCACGCTCCTCAAAACCTCCTGATCAGAGGACTTGCTGTTGGATGTAGTTTATCATCTTACCTAGGACACGGACAGAATACAGGCACTTAACTCTCTTCATTCACGATGGCCATGTGCCACACGTAGAACAGTATTTTTCTATTTCTGAAAGATGTCTTTTCCTGTATTTGTGTGTTTCTTTCTCGATTACGCGGATCTCTTGAAATCTTGTTACGTTTATCAATTTTATACTCGAATGTGAAACAGGCTCGCGTGTTCTCGTATTTTCTATTTGATAAAATAAGTGTTTAATACATGTAATCGGCGTATTTGTCCTTTTTCACTATCTAGTTTTATCTTATGTTATCTCCAGAGCGTGTAATTGAGCTTTCCGCAGTTTATTTATTTCTGTCTTTGGCGTTCGCGTAAACTTACCACATAGAAGAGACTCTGATTTTATCACTGGCAAACAGAAAGAAGCAGAAGAAAATGAATAAAGACAATTGATGTAAGAGAGAGAGAGAGAGAGAGAGAGAGAGAGAGAGAGAGAGAGAGAGAGAGAGAGAGAGAGAGAGAGAGAGCATGCGTGAATTACAAAAAACAGGAATAAAAAACTGTAAACGAAATAACAGAATACGAAAGAGAAAAAAAAGAAAGAAGACATAAAACAAAGGAAATTCAAAAAAATAAGAGAGAAAGAGTGAAAGAAAGAAAAAGAGGTTTAAAAAGAACATTTGAATAAGAAAGAAAATAGAGAGGGTAAGAATGAAAAATACATTTAAAAAGAAAAGGCGATAACGGAGTAAAAGAAAGAAACAAGGAAAAGAAAGAAAGAAAGAAGGAAAGAAAGAAAGAAAATATACGTGACTAATAGGTAAAGAAATAAAATTAAATATTATACTGTAAAAAGAAAGAAAGAAAGAAAAACAATGACATTTAAAATAAACACGAATAATAGAGAAAAGAAAGAAAGATCGAAAGAAAGAAAGAAAATAAATTTAAAAATTGCATTTGAATAAGAAAGAGAAAAATAAAGGTGAGAAATAAAGAAACAGACAATGGGAAAAGAAAACGTGAATAATGACTAAATAAATAAATAAAGGAGAATAAAAGGGAGAGACGTGAATAAATAAACCCACAAAAAAGTTTAAAAAATAGGTGACTGAAAAGAAATGGAAGAAAGAAAAAATTATAAAATAATGAGTGAATAACGAGGAAAAGGAAGAAAGAAGAAGTAATTGAAAAATAAAACAAGATAAACGATGAAAAAAAAACCAAGTACTAAAATGCAAATGTGACTAAAAAAAGATGTGAGATAAAAGAATGAAACCAAAATTTAAAAAGAGAATATGTGGACGTCAGAGAAATGGAGTTAGAAAGAAAGAAAACAGAAAGGAAGAAAGAAGAAAGAAAGAAAGAAAGAAGGAAAGAATTATTAAAGTTAAAGGAAGGGAGAAAGTAAAGAGTTAAGAAATACAAACTGTGAAACAGAACAAATCTAACGAGAGAGGAATCGAATGAAAATTGAAAAAGAAAAAAATTACAATAAAACTGGTGAATAAATGGAAAAGAATGAATAAATGGTGATTTTGTAAGCATATCTTAGATGTGGCACAAGGCCTAAAGCATGAGGGTCGAAATCTCTACTTAATCGTAATTGATTTAGCGAGATAATCTTCCTAACGATTACACCACGCCCAAATAATAAAATGAAGAAAGATAAATTAATTAAATTTTGAAAAGGAAGAAATACAGAATGCAATGGATAAATTGTCGTCTAAATGACGCAAAAATAAAATTACACTAACCTCTCATTTTAACAGATATATTCACCATAATTACCCAGAAATATCTTGAAATACTGAAGAGTAAATTTATTCAACAAAAATCGCCATTGGCTAACTGCTACGGCCTCCAGGCGATTTCGAAAATTCTTGCATCTCGTCTGGAGAGTATCCTTTCTTAAGCTGGTGAATGCTGCCATAATCCTTGCCTTCAGTTCATCTTTGGGGTTACAAGGAGTTTTCTGGGTCTCTCGCTCAACTGCGCCTTACACATAATAATCAATATGGTTTGCCAGTTAAGTGGCCACATGTAAGTGGTGATGTAGTCGCAGAAATTGTCTGAGAGGCATGACTGGGTTCTACTGCGTATGTGGCATGGCACAGCTTCCTGTTGCCAGACATACGGATCATTGCCCAATACTATGATGTTGATTGGATATATCCTCCAAATCTTTACGAATTCTCTGCACTGTCCTCAGATTGAGATGAAAACATTCTGAAATGTTTGTAGTGATGCTTCTGGCGCCATTACCAATAATTACAACATGCCATTTCCAAATTTCTGGTAGAGGGAATTGAAACATGGTGCACTTTTTCCCCCCTCAAAGACGGTGTCCAAATGACTCTACTATACTTTGCAGCCGACAAATTAAAAAAAAACAACGCGCATGCGCGAAATGAAATACATGAAATGGCGAAAATTTCCACATTGCACCCTGTAGTTGGGAGAAAAATATCAATGCATAACTGAATGGGTTAGAATAAGAATGAAAGATCGTAAAATTGAGAGATGGAAAATGGCGTAAAGAACTATATATATGGATAAAAATAAATAGATGATAATTAAATAAACGTAGAAAAAAAAGATTAAACGGGGAGGGTAAGAAAGAGACAGACAGAAAGAACGATCATTTGAAAAAAAAGAAAGAAAGAAAGAAAGAAAGAAAGAAGAAAACGAAGACGAAAGAATGCAAGCTGTAATTAACCATGAATGAAAGAAAAAAAGGATAAGAAAAGTGGAAAACAAAGAATAATATAATGAAAAAAAAATGGAGTGTCAGCTTAAAGAAAGAAACTAAAGTAAAAAGAAAATGGAAAAGTAAATATAATGGCGTATGCCAGAAGAGAAATATAAGAAAAAAGAAAATAGGAAACACAATGAAAATTGATCAAACAACTGATAGACTGAAAGAAAAAAAACAAAAAAGAAGGAAAACTCCAAAGTGAAATATTCAAAAATCATTTAATTATGCATAAAAATAAATATAAAATAAAAGGGGGAAATATATTGTAAATAATGGGAGATAGCAAAGCTTTTCTTGTCGAACTGAAATTTACTAACATATTGCTATATTTGAGGCGACAAAGCTTCAACAGACAAAAATGGCGCGATGGCAGTGCGAACGAAAATAATCCATTTCACTTAATGATTACAGAAGGAAAAGAAACAATGGAAGATCCAAAACTATTTCAACGCATACATGTGTGTGTACGTCTATCTATATATAAATAGTAAGACATCCATATACGGTTTGTAAAAGAAATTACTTTTAATATGGTTTTTATCTATACGTGATCAGTTATAACACATTTTCATGTAAGTTCCTTTATGGCAATGATTCGTAAACGCCACAAAAATGTATAAAAGCTAATTTTATTGTGAAAATCATTCTGCTATTTGTATGAAGAAAGACTTTATGGATTTTGTAAGAATAGTGTTTGGAAAAAATTCTGAAATAAATATTATTTCTGTACATACAACACAATATGTTCTATGAACCCCAAACTTCTACAAAGTGCTCTGAAAGATTTGCTTCGAGGTACTACGGAATGGAAGCAGCAGTTTCACAGTCTCTACTTATCCAAAGAATGTTTTTTTGACAACATCCATTTTCACTTGATGACAGATTTGCGGCTTGCTCTGTCAAAATCACACAGAAGTCTTTTTCGTTGATTTCCACAAAGTACAAGGCTCGAGAGCCACTCTAGGTAGAGGGTTACAGAACGAGAGATACAGTTCTACAGTTCACGGCTCAGATCGGCCATTCTACGCAGATTTTAGAGAACCTGCACACTTCGTGTTCAGTTCGTGAGATGTAAGTTCCATTCACGCAGCTTCTTCCGATGAACGGCTGCATTGTGGAACCGACTCCCAAGAGGAAGTTTCGCGAGCACTACAATCATCACCTTCTGAGATGAGGTATTATGTACACTATTTACATTAATCGGACTATAGTCCTCATCTTTGACACCATATTCATTAGAACATTTCGGCTGTTGAACGATCCGGCATTCTTCAGGTGGTTGAAATATTGAACTGAACCCTTTATTTCGCTCACTGGGGTATATTGTTCTAGTTGCACGTGCCATGTTTAATGGATGTCAGTTATCAGTTATCTCCTGTTAATTCCCCGCTCCAAGTTCTCGACCCCCTTAACCAGGTATTGAAATCACTTTTTGGGTCCTGTCACTGGATCTAACCAACGCCTTTATCAACTATGCCATGTTCCTATTATTTTAATATATGTGTATATATATATATATATATATATATATATATATATATATATATATATATGTATATATATATAGAGAGAGAGAGAGGGTGAGGGAGGGTGAGAGATACTGTTTTCATGTAGTGATGAACTTACATAGAAAGTAAACTAACGTAGATCGCCATAATTATAGGACAAGCAAGAGATATACATAAACATAGAGAAAGACAGACACTTCGGAGAATTAAGCTGCTCTTAGAATTTTTCACTTCCTCATAACTTGCATACATTGACACACAAACTTGCACACATGCGTGTGTGTGTGTGTGTGTGGGTGGGTGGTGTGACTTGTTTTATCGGTAAGTTGCCGGTTGATCGATTCCATATTTTTTGGGTTATATTCCGTGTGCAACACTAAAGAGATATCTATTAGATCAATCGAATCATTCAGTTTGGTTCCTACGCACATGATACATTAATTTACAGTTCTTTTTTGAAAGCTTTATCTGCACACACCTGCCAAACACATTTTAAGGTCAATGCGAGGAAAGGGATGCCACCTGTTTCTTTATCTATAATAAAAATGGAGAAAACGCACACGCGTATATATATATATATATATATATATATATATATATATATATATATATATACACACACACACACACACACACACATACATACATACATACATATGCGCATATGTCTGTGTATATATATATATATATACATTATATATATATATATATATATGTAGTTGATTAACTATATATATATATATTATATATCATATTATATATATATATATATATATACATATATATATATATATATATATATATATATATATATATATTATATTATATATAAGCTGCGTCTAGAGATTATATGCAAAAGAGGTATTGTCAAATAGTTTATGTAAAATTCATAGGTATGTGTTATCCATTGAAATAATTTGTACTATTATGTATAGCGAGTAAGCATGAAAGCAATTAAGTCCCAATTTTCAATTTCAGATTGATATTTAGTATTTTTTCAGTAATTATAGCAATTTGCGGTGTCAAGAGATTATTTGCAAGAACTAGAATTT
>OZ038493.1:27046302-27093802 GCA_964036315.1 Acanthosepion esculentum | reverse complement strand
ACAAGTCTCAACAAAAAATTATTACAAGTGTAGCAGTCATGTGTTTAAGTGCAGTTAGTAAACATGTAGTACCATTTTGCATTTCTACCAATTTCTGGTTAACTCCGTTAGATTGGGACGTTTCCATAGCTAAGTGTAACTTAGTAATTCCCCCCGCCGAAAATGAGCTCAGTGAATATCGATTGTACTTGGGTAGGAAAAAAACTAAAGCACATTTCTTGAGGAATTTCATCTCGATGAAAAGAAACAGATTAGAGAACTAAAAATGAATATTATGAAATAAATAGGCATAATATGTCTATATGATTCAATAAACATGTTTGAATATATATATATATATATATATATATATATATATATATATATATATATATATATATGTGAAGAAATATAGTCTTAAAGTGTGCTATATTTATGGGATAGAGTGCTCAATATCAGAGATAGAGTGTGTATAAATATAAAAGTGAACATAGAAGTCAACACTTAGAGGCGACAGTCTGTTTCATGCTTCATGCAATCGTCAGGCCACAAGTGCTGTTATTTTTCTCCGCTATTTATATATACGGGTCAGTGGTGCATTGTGAGTAGTCTATTTGGCGGTTATTTTACGGGAAGTCGTTTATTTATTTATTTATTTATTTGTGTCAAATTATTTTGCTTGTTTTTATTTAATTTAATTTTTATTTTTTATCTTACATATTTACTTATTTATTTTTCATTTTGATCGGTGTTTTTATTAACGTAGTAAAATTTGTTTATATAGCTATATAAACAAATTTTTACTATGTTAATAAAAACACCGATCAAAATAAAGAAAAATATAAATAAATAAAATATAAAGTAAAACATAAAATCCCCGCCTTATCACCCATGATTAAATGGGCAAGCAGAGAGATTTGTTGACACACTCAAAAGAGCGTTACGAAAAGCCTATGATGTGTCTACGGAAAAAAGCATTACAGCAATTTCTTCAGGTATGTCGAATTACGCCAAATAATGCTACACCATCAACATTATCACCCGTAGAAATGATGTTTACTAGAAAAATCAGATCCGCATTTGATAAATTGCTACCAAGGAAAAGGAAACAAGTAACACAGCCCTACGCAGCAAAAAGGAAGTTCCTCCCAGGAGAAAAAGTTTTTTTTAAGCATATAAAAATAATACATCTTACTCGGAGCAAGGAACAATTGAGAAAAGAATCGGCAATATGGTTTACATAGTACAGGGACACAAATTCTCACATAGAAGACACGTAAGCCAAATAAGGAAGAGACCGTTACAGGATGCTAACGGTGCACCTCAAGAAGAGGTAATGGAAACGATGTTCGATACATCTCAGAAATATAGACAGACTCTGAAAAATTATTATCAGCAATACTTTTAAAAAAAAATACCAGCAATACAAACAGCTATACATTCTTTCAAAAAATATGACCAGATATAGGTTTCTTTAAGGAAAAATGTTCCCAGACATAGATTTTTGAAGAAAAACATTACTAGCAATAAAGATTTTGTTAGCATTAAATAACCCACTGAGGCTGATATACCGTAAATCAAAACAAACCAAACGTTCTTCACTCATATGTTCGAAATGTATGTCTAGTTGTCCACTCGTATTCGAGGACACTCGTCTACTAGAGCGGCTAACCAATCCTTGCTCAGACGCATTTTTTGTGCTTATTCAACACCCACAGAGCCCACCTGTGGTTTATACTGCAACTATTCTGTTACAGTTACAGGAGCTTGATATCTAGCGTGCTCAACAATTAGAACAAACACGCTCAAGCCCTCTGCCAAGATGACTTGTGACTTCATGCTAGCATAGCTATCGACGGTCCCCAAGTGTTCCATGGTATTGCTTTTCAGGCACTTTTTAAAGTTACCGCACGCTGGGATCGACACCTACTGTTCCTGTAGATTCGAACTCGGGTCTCATTGTCAGAATGCGAACGTTCCATCCACTCGGCCATATGCAATTATGTTAATTTGACTTATTATTTATTAATAAGTAGTTAACTTGAACGAGATGTTAGAACATATCTTCACTGTTTTTTATCTCGAAAACATATTTTACTGCGACTCGTCCTAGTGAATGTAGAATAGATTTTGCACGCAGTATCATTCAGAGAAACTAGACGCTAGATTGACTTGATAGATGACCAATTATTCCTTGAATGGTGTTGAGTCTTGACTCAATGTTGAATCTCGCCTATTGCATGGAATAATAATGCAACACAAAATGTACTTAGAACAAGAATGTATTATAACAAGAAAGTGTACACAATAAGTACATATAGTATTTCTGTATATTTCTGGGAAGACGTTCCTGGAGAATGTGTTGACTAGTCGCAGCCGATCAGAGTCTCTAGTTGGATCTTGTGATTCCTCTTCTCGTCTTCCGGTATCAACCATTATTTATATAGTTGGTAGTCACCTATGCAGATTAGGTGGATCCCACCACAACAAATGGAGACACACTTTGCTCGATACGGTTGAACCTGGTATACATATGTGAGAAAAGACTGCATTACTCTTATATATGAAACATCCATTCCAGGGAGGATGATGCAGTCATTTTCCAAGATCCACGTTTTTGTTGAGAGGCTCGCGGTTGGTACGCTGGCTGACATTAATTGACGAAACAAGGATCTGAATTATATATTATGTTAATTGTGAGAGATTAGGTCACCTTTAATCATCAATCAATACAACAAAAAATTCATTAGAATAGGGCGGGAAAATCTGAAAAGACAATTTACAAACACTATTATTTTGAATGTTATTACTAGCGCAAGGGTTTTCAGTTATCAATTTTGACTAAACTTTCGTCCTAATTACATTTGTTCCTGAGATATACAGGGTGTCCATGAAGTTCGTGTGCACTTTAAAAAAATTATAACTTTTTTTTTGTATTTGCGATAGAAATAATCTGTAAAAAAGGTTATGAAGTTTAATGTACCTAGTTTTAAGTATAGCTAAAATAACTAATGTGATTTCAGGCATTACTGTAAATCAGTTGGCAAATGTTTTCCGTGAACTGCAAAATCGTATTACCCTTTGTATTGCTAATGATGGAGGGCATGTGGAAACTTAAATAAATTTTCAATAAAACCTTAAAAAATATAGATTTACTTCTTTCTAATCCTTTTTACAAGTTATTTCTATCTCAAAGACAAATAAAGTTATAATTTTTTTAAAATGCACACTAACTTTATGGACACCCTGTATATACATGACGATATCAATTCTGGCAGAAGGCTCTTTTTATGGGAAAAGTCTGAAAAAAGAAAGTCAACTACAAATCACCTTTTTCCCGTAGCTGGATTAATGGCAATTGGCGCAAAAAACAAACTCGGTACATCGGTTTAAAATTGCGACTGAGGTTATATTCACTTCATATTATTGCTCATGATATAGTGGGAGTAGACTAGATTAGGTTCTTAAGTCTGTGATGGGCAACCAGTCTAGGTGAAAGAAAAAACTGAAGTAAAATCAGATCGATTTCCCTCACACTATTTTGCAATTAATATATCCATTTCTATAGTTGTGGGTGTAATAAATGTGCTGCTTTAACGACCCCACAACGGATATATGTGTAATGACAAAAGTACGCAGGTGTAAGTTTTAAGAAAGCTGAGAGTAACAAAACAAGGGGGAGACTACTATTGATTATTCATAAAAAATTGAATAAGTAGAAATTGCTTTACATTTTGTACTTACCTTTAGGCGGTTCACAGTATAACATTCACTAAAGCCGAAGGTTGTGATTTCATTCGAGTGCCGACGACTGGTAGTAACGATACACACTTTATTCACAGGAAAATGGAAATAACTTAAAGTTGAAGTTATTTCTATACAAAGAAATATGAAATAGACTTGAATATAACAAAGAGACAGTTACATGATAAAGAAAGCAATCATAAAGGAAAGAGAAAAAACTCAAAATAAAACAAAATATCTTGAAGCCTAACCGTTCATAGACTTGGAATGAGCTAAGCAAAATTTTAAAAACATTATAGAGAGAGACTCAATAAAACAAAAGCAATTCAAGAAAAAAAATAAACATAGGACAAAAAGAACGCTTTTTCATGGGGCAGGGGTGACGAAAATGATTATTGCATCGGAAATCATCTAGAAAAGGCAATATAAGGTTATAAATCCGAACACGTATCAAACAGTCCTGCATTGGTGGGCGATAACAGATGCATTGAATACTGATTATAAATTTCAACGCAAATTCTTTTCTTCATTTTGTTTTGTTTACAATAATCTTGATTGTGCTTCATTTCTAGTCCTTCATTTTTTATCTTATTTGCTTTGCTTTAAAAAAAGCCAGAACTATGAGAAACAACAGGAAATTGTAATACAAATCATGAAAAGAATGGATAAAAAATCATAAGAAAAAAGATAAAGAAATAAAAAGAAGAAAATGACCCTCAACAATGAAATTAACACGCCTGTATATTTTATAATCTGACCTGTGTAATTTCAAAGCCAAATCGGATTAACCGTCGGTGAAATTAGCTGCTTTTTCGGATTATCAGATGCTAAAGATAACGTTTTCGCAGCAAGAGATTACATATTCTCTTCATTATTAAACAAATTCGATCACCTATTATACATCTACAATACCTTTCAAAAGATCAACTACTAACGCTAACTCCTTAAATTACTCAGTTAAATAGACTGGTTGCCCATCACAGACTTAAGAACCTAATCTAGTCTACTCCCACTATATCATGAGCAATAATACGAAGTGAATATATCCTCAGTCGCAATTTTAAACCCGTGTTTTTTGCGCCTCTAAAACAAAACTGCTCTCTATCAACCACCACAAGGATCCATCCCTGCATCCCATTAGAATGTCTGATGACCAAATTCTCGAGAGCTCCTCCCTGCGGCTGCTCCGTCTCACACTGTCTGCTGATCTGAGATGGAACAAATACATCGAGTCAGTTGCATCAGCCACCGCAAAGAAAGTTGGTTCTCTGTGCCGAGCCAGGAAATTTTTCTCCCCAGAATCGATCCTTCAAGTCTATAAATCGACCATTCGCCCTTGCATGGAGTATTGCTGCCATATATGGTCTGGAGCCCCTGCTGTTTGACTCGGGGTTCTTGATAAGATCCAGAGACGAATAGGTAACGTGATTGGCCCTGATCTGTCATCTCGTCTGCAGTCGCTCTCTCACAGACGCGATGTTGCCTCGCTCTGCCTTTTTTACAAGTACTTTCACGGTAATTGCTCTGAGGAGTTGCGTTCGCTTGTCCCTCGGCCTCGTGGTATTTAAACGCTCCACCAGGCTGGCATTCCGCTCCCACCCCTACACCGTGGAAACTGTTAGATGTAGACGTCTCTTCTACTCCAATAGCTTCATGTCTCGCACATCTCGCCTATGGAACTCCCTTCCATATTACTGTTTCCCTGACAAATACAATCTCCAACGGTTTAAGTGTAGCGTCAATCGACATCTCCAGTTGCCTTGATCTATACACTTCCCTTCTCCACATCCTTTCATTTTTCATTCCTATCTGCTCTCGCTCGGGATCTTTTGTGGCCCCCTTGCCTTGATCCACATCCCCTCCCTTGCCACTCCTATCTGCTCTTCCTCCAACCCTTCTTTAACCCCTTGCGTGATAGTGGCCTCCGGCCTTGCTTGGGGTGATAGGATTAAAAAAAAAAATACACGCTTAGTTATCGTTTACAAAATGAAGTATTTAGGAAGCGTGAAAACGCTCGATGACTTTTTCTCAGTAAAAGATCTCCGTCCACTTATCATGCATTTAAATTATCTTTTAAACATTAATTAAGAATCGTAATGGATTTCAATTACATTTTTTCAATCAAACGTATTCGACAATTGAGTAATAAACATGCAACACCTTTAAAATAAGAATTACTTAGGAATCTCGAAAAGCTTTCGATTACAATCTGGTCGGATTTAAAGTAGATCAGACTAGGTTTACTTTGGTGGCTGAAATTGTTGGGTATTTTCTTTCTTTGATCGTTTTTATGTAAAAAAAACAAACATTATTATTTAATCCTGATTCTAAAAGCAAGCTTTCAACGACAGCTATTTAGTATTCTCGAAAATGACAATTTGTTGTTAAGAGGGGCAATAAATGGCTTATTCATTTAAGTGCTCTCCTTAAATTGTATAGATCTTTTTATTGTTTTCCATCAGCATGGCTGATGCTAACTTCCAGGATCGCAGATCATTGTGCCTTCATGAAATGAAATGGAACAATTATATCGAATCAATTGCTGATTATACTGCAAGGAAATTACATTAAGTATGTTATGCCAAACAGATTTCTCTCTAGAATCTCGAATATGGCTGCCAAAATTGATCTGCTGAATTCAGAGTTAGTTTGGATTGGTTTTAAGGTACATCAACTTCTTATAGGTCATTTAATGTCGATATTCAATTTTTTTTTGAAGCATTCGTAATTTCTTTTCCAAAAATGTATCGCTGGAATTTTGTTTTTCAAAACTTTTGTGCTGGTGTATTTCAACATATTGGTATTTTTCTTTAAAAAAATTATGGCAAGTATTTTTTTCATGTATTACAAGCATTGTTTCTCCAAAAATATATTATTGTTATTTCTTTTACAAAATGAATTGCTCGTATTTTTGATGTATTGCTGGTATTTCCAAAAATGTATTGCTGGTATTTTTTTCAAAAATGTATTGCTGCTAGTCTTCAGCATATTGTTGTTGTTTCTTTTTTAAATCTGTTGCTGATCATTTTTAATGTATTTCTGGTATTTTTTTCCAAAAATGTATTGATGGTATTTTTCTGAAAAAACTGTATTGCTGGTAATTTATTTTAAAATCTATTGCTGTCATTTGTCGCTTATAAATATATTGTTGATATTTTTAAGTGTATTGCTGGTATTTTCTTTACCAAAATGTATTTCTGGTAATATTTTCAGTGTATTGCTGCTATTTATTTATTTATTTTCTAAAAATGCATTGCTAGTAATTTTTCTTCTTCACATATATATTACTGGTAATCTTATTACGATGAAAATGTATTGCTGGTAGTTTTTTAAGTGTATTGCTGGTAATTATTTTTTCTATAAATGTATTGCTGGTAATATTTTAAGACATTGCTGGTATTTATTTTTTCCATAAATGTATTTCTGCTAAATGTTTTCTTCAACTATATATTACTGGTATTTTTTTTTCTTACTATGAAAATGTATTAGTAGAAATCTTTAATAGAAAAATGTATTTTTATACTTTCCTGCTGTTTTGAGCCCTGTTTAGAGGTTACCAATTTGCCCATAGATTGGACCCTAACAGGTAGTGCCCACCAGGGTCTGGGTGAACCTGGGAGCAACAGCATTTAAGATGTGGTTCCATGCCCCTTAAAACCTCCCGATTAGAGGCATCGCTGCCGGATGTAGTTTGTTGTCATACCCAGGACGGGATTTTAGTTTTACGTTTTACAGAGACTGTAACCCATATTAATATTAATCCGTAACTCGGAGAAAAGACGTCCACGTATTTGTTTTCAAGGAAATTAGAACCCAATGTCTGAAACTGCATCGAGCGAAATTTGAATAAATATATTTATCATTTAACTGCCCTGGAGAATGGCTTAATTGATATATGACATATCAGAGTTGCCGTAAAATGGTAAGTGGAATTGAAAGACATTATAGTTGCTGCATAATAAAAGAACGCGCTTAACAGATAATTTTCTCATGCGTTTAACGTCTGCTTCCATGAAATCGAAAAAAATGTCAATTTCGAATCTTTTCATCTAGATGGTCTTGATTCTTCAGATAATAACATATTTATGATTCTGATATTTAAGCTCAAATATTTCTCGAATCAATAAGAAAAATCCAATGTCTAATTTTTAATCGTCTAACTCGAAAGAAGTATATTCAATCATTATTGTAAGAATTAACATTCACCCGAAATTTAATACTGTGGATTTTTCCCAGGTATTACTATATATATATATATATATATATATATATATATATATATATATATATATATATATATATATATATATATATATATATATATATAACCTTGTGCATATTAATTGCGACAAAACGAATCATTCCGTTACTATTTACATTTTTTCATATTTTTAATGGAACATGGCCCAGTGCACATGTTAGTACTTAGTATGTCCATTCCACGAAATCGTTCCTTGTATATTAACCACAGATTCTGGATTGGATTTAAATCAGTAGAGTATCCGAGTTAGTCTATATTACTTTGATTTGCTCACTGGTAAGGCTTGCCAATGTGTTCGTGCAGTGTTACAGTTTTCGTACCTTTTTGGCCGTAGGACAACTAATCGACAGTTGAGATAATAGTGCCTGGGCGTGATAAAAATCTGATGCAATCATCGATGACGTATAATTTTCAAAGCCACACAAATTTCCTCATACACCCCGAAAACAGATTCATATTACTGCACAACACTGCAAATGATTTAATCTGAGGAAAAATAGAAATCAATTTCGCCCTGTCACTCCAGTGGGTTTAAAAATAACCATATGTTGAAAGAAAGAAAAAAAACTAAAGCTGTTGTTTCAATTAATTTGCACAAGGGTGTAATTGTCAGATTTTTTTCTCATTATGTCTCACAGTTTTGGGAAAACTGAATTAAATTATTTGTCGTTCCCTATAGTGAGCGGGAGGAATTCATTAAATTTATGAGTTCAATACACATTCTCAATTTGAACTTGCCATGAGAAATATAATTGTTCGGGAATTTAATTCTTTATTGCATGATATAATACGACCACGATTTTTTTTATCATTTCACCACAATCAAGACAATAAAGCCACTAAGACACTCGAGGTTACTGTGTGTGAGTGTATATGATAAAAATAAAACATTATTAAGCAGGGCCAACAATAAAAGAACAGAAATTAAGACTACAGAAGATAGTGATTGACCTGCATTTAAATTTGATAAATTTGATAAAGATCAAAGTTTGAAAGAGACCTGTAGCAAGAACAACAAACGAAAATAGCGAGAGAAGAAACTGTTAGCATAGATCGTTGCATCTAGCCATTTCAAATGTAAAATGATGGGACCTTGCCACCAATCAGACTTTCATAAAGTCTATGTACTAACGCTCATCAGATCAACTACCATGAATATATTGATAGAGAAGGTGCCCACAATGCGAAAATGAGGGAAGGCGAAATGATAGATCAGGAAAATAACTTTACCGTTTCTTCTTTTTGTTTGTGGGTATCATAGATTTTACAACCGATGATTCTAACTGTGCGTTATTTAGCAAATGAGTAACATATACCTGTCATGAAGAATGTAAAACTAAATTATAGCTTTGACCACAGAGGGCATGATGTAATTAAAAGAGTTGTTTTTAAAGCAGTTACAATATAATTTATTGTGTGATATAAGAAGCAAATCCGAAGGTACATTGTAATAACGAATGTTACCTTCCAATAGGTAAACAATATATTAATAATTAGAAAAAGAAAAGGCATATGAATTGTTATGGTGTATGCGTTTTTCTCTGCTGAGATCAATGCTAAATAATTTCCTTAATTTAAAGCTATAAAATATGTCGGATTAAAAATGAACCTATTAATTGCTTTGTTTACATTTCTGTGCAGTTATGTTTTTCGAGCAAATCAGAACGAGTAAAGCATGTTTTAAAAGCAAATAGAACCTTGATTGATTGTGAATCTCTTCGTAGCCCAGCGGTTAAAACACAACGGATCAAGTGGCGGTTTCTCCTGTTAAGACGGCTGCGGGTTCGAATCATATCAGTCGGTGCATTTTCTTTAAAAAGATTACTTGAATATGCAGTCCGGTAGACGAATTAAATGCTGATTAAATCAAACGGAAAGTCTACCCAAATATGTACATCTACTAAACGTAACGTTTAAAGTGATAAAAATATCTCGGATTAAAAAAAAATAATTAATATTTAATATATGTTTAATATCTTAGAGATTTTCATGCATATAAATTGCTGTAGGCTTAATTCTTCAGTCTGGAAAACGGAGAGAGTTATTTCATTATTTGAATAGATAGCATCATTCGTCTTATTTGGTTAACTGTAAATAAGAATGTCTGCATTTGTGCACTGTTACTTTTTTATATTCAAATCGCTGGGGTTTTTATACATTGGTTTCTATATTTTTTCTTCTTTCTTTTTCATTTTGTCCTTCGTTTCGTCCATTTTTCCTCTGTATTTCACTTTTCCTTTTGTTATTTCGCCAACTAATACGTCGATTTCCTGTTTGTCTCAGTTTCCTTCTTACTTTTCGCTTTCCTTGTTTTTCCTACTTTTTCATTCTCGTTCATCTCTTTCATTTTCTGAAAACACAATTCGTCGTCTCACTAACTCTGCGATTTTATGTTACAGCATTCTTCTTTGCTCTCATCATTCTCTCATTTCTCTTTCACCCTCTTTCTTTTGCATTCTACGTTTCTTCTTTGTCGTTCATTGTCATTCTTTTCTTTCCATCTATCTTTGTCATTTCTTCTGAATTAAAGTATCTATAATAATTCCATTTTCTTTCTTTCTTTTTTATTTTTATCTTTCATTTCTTTCTTCCTTTCTTTTTATCTTTCTTTATTTCTTTCTTTCTTCCTTTCTTACTTTCTTTCTACATTTCTTCTTTTTGTCGTTCTTTCAGCTGCTTCATTCATTCTTTTCTTCGTTCTTTTAATTCTTCTTTGGCCATTCCATCTTTCTTTCTTTGTTTTTATTTTGCTTTCTTTCTGTCATTCTTAATATATTTCATCTGTTTGTCGTTCTTTAAGCCTTGTTTTTTTAAATCTTATTTCTTTCTTTTCTTTTTTCTGTTTTCTTCATTCTTTCCTTCACTTTTTAATTCTTCTTTGGCCAATTCTCATGTTATTCTTTACTTTTATTTGTTTCTTTTTCTTTTTTTGCTTTCTACATTTCATACTTTTGTCATTCATTCAACATTAAAATTTCATTAATTTTCTTTCTTTTTTTTATTCATACTTTCCATCATTTATTTATTCTTCTTTTGTCATTCTAACTTTATTTCTTAGTTTTTTTCTTTCTTTCTTTCTTTCTTTCTATATTTCGTCTGTTTGTCATTCTTTAAGAATTAAATTTATTTTTTTGGTTTTTTTATTCATTCTTTCCTTTCATTTTTTCATTTTTTAATCTTGTTTTTTCTTTTTTTTCCTTTCTACATTTCATACTATTGTCATTCTTTCAACATAAAAAATTCATTAATTTTCTTTCTTTTTTTATTCATACTTTCCATCATTTATTTATTCTTCTTTTGTCATTCTAACTTTATTTCTTACTTTTTATTTTTCTTTCTTTCTTTCTTTCTTTCTTTCTTTCTTTCTATATTTCGTCTGTTTGTCATTCTTTAAGAATTACATTTTTTTTGTTTTTTTATTCATTCTTTCCTTTCATTTTTAATTTTTAATCTTGTTTTTTCTTTTTTTACTTTCTACATTTCATACTATTGTCATTCTTTCAACATAAAAAATTCATTAATTTTCTTTCTTTCTTTTTTCTTTCTTTCTTTTTTCTTCATTCTTTCTGTCATTTTTTAAATTCTTCTTTGTCATTCCAACATTATTTCTTGGTTTTTCTTTTTCTTTCTTTCTTTCTTTATTTATTTCTTTCTACATTTCGTCTGTTTGTCATTCGTTAACAATTATTTTTTTTTTCATTCATTCTTTCCTCCATTGTCCTGTGGTCATTCCTATTTTTATTTTTTAATCTTATTTTTTATTTTTTTACTTTCTACATTTCATACTTTTGTCATTCTTTCAAGTTTAAAATTTCATTAATTTACATTCTTTCTTTTTTCTTCATTATCTCCGTCATTTTTTTATTCTTCTTTTGTCATTCCAACTTTATTTCTTAATCTTTCTTTTTTTTTTCTTTCCATTTTGAAATTTTTAGCGTTGCAACATAATTTTTTAGCATTTCTTTTTTCACGTTCTTTCCTTATGGCTTTTTTTAGCACCCCCCTTTATTTCTTTGTTTTTCTTTATCACTTTATTTCTTTCTTTCTTCCTTTCTTTTTATATTTGTTTTGGTCCTTTATTCATTTAATCTCTTAGTTTTCTTTCTTTTTACATTACAATTTCCGGTCATTTCATTACTTTCATCATTCGATCATCTCCTTTTGTCTTTAATCTTTTTTGTTTACTTATTATTATTATTTCCTTAATTTTCGCCCTGCATTAATTTAAATCTATGCTTAAGAATAAACTTTTTCCGATTCTCCTTTAGTCCCGCATTCTTAGTTTAATGCGTCTTGCGTTCGTTTTTCTATAACTCATAACCTTCTCTTCAAACTTTTACTAACTTCTTCCAATTGTTTCCCTTTCCTGTCCTCTTTTCGTTCTCTTTAAAATTTTGGCCAGTGTCAACCTTTATTTCTAATTCTTTACGTCAGCCCTAGGCGAATTGCTTCCATCTGTTAAGGTTCCCAAAGGCAGTTTATATTCTTTTTCCGTTCCAGTCTATTTTTTTCCTTACCGATGTTTCCCTTTGTTAGAATGAAGAACTATTGCTAACCTTTAGAAAAGTCTCGTCTTTTGGAACGAATCCAATTTTAATTTCTGTAACCAGTTCTTTCGTGGTCATGCGCAGGTTTCTTTATGCAACTGTCAACTTTTTGCAAGCTTCTTACAATGCCAAGAGAAATACTTACATGGAACCTACTTTTTAAAATATGGGGTAGCTTTCATTTATTCTTACTCCGTCGTATTTGTGCGTGAGGGACAGAAGGGTTGACGTCATGATTCCAATTATTGTCGTTGCCAATAACAACAAGTCTGTATAAGAGGTTCGGGTTGACCTCGATGTATTCGAGTAACAAATATTAGGTTACAAATGTAGCTTCGTATTGATCTATGTGTCTGTCTATGTCAAAGAGTTAAATTAGATAAATACTGAATATCAAGGCTGAATAGTACCTTTAAGGCAAGGTCTGGTTTAAAGGGACAATTCAGCATGTCGTGATCAGCAATGCTCTCCATCGATAATATATATAATTTATATATACTAATTGTCCTTCCTCAGGCGATGGTTGGTCACAGTTACCAACGATCGCCTGAGGGAGTATAATCATAGTATTGAAACCAGAGAGATTCATGCAGCGATTTAAAATGTTTTTATTATAATCTCTTATAATAATAATAATAATAATAATAATAATAATAATAATAATAATACATGTTTTTTATCTCACCATTAACACGATTCTGAGTTTCATGCAAGATGCAATCGTCAGGTGCTCATTAACTGCCGACATATATATGCAGGGTTAATTATAAATATTTTATTACAATCTCTATATATATTAACACGTATACTATTATATTCCTATAAAAATGTAAATGCATGCTGACATATAAACGTGCATCCATACACATATTTTGTAAAATATAAGTTATATATATATATATATATATATATATATATATATATATATATATATATATCAAGTATGTGGTGCAGTTAAATCTACATTACATGAATCATTCATACAAAAACAGATATTGAAGTTAATGATATAAATGGCGAGAATACATCTTCGCAAACAAATTTAATAAATGGCATTAACCCCGAACTTGTAGATGAATGCTATGATCCCTCTTTATAAATTCCAGTTGCATAAGTTCTTTTTGTATTTTCTTACAAGGTTTCTTCTGTGCATACAGACATCATCAGTTATGAAAATATATTTGTTTTTTACATCCAGGTCATAATAAGACAACGAAAGAATAGATATAATCTGAAAGATGTTTTTAGAAATGTGTTATTGTTAATTGTAAGAAATTTGGGAGCGGGCAGTCGCAACGCTGAGGTTGAATTCTTAAATTTTAAGATTGTGCGTTCTTGTACTAGTATGGTAATAGGAGAATTCTTTTGTACTGGTAGGTTTTTCAGTCAATGTCGCATGAACTAAATTGTTCAATAAATAAAAGGAATGTCACAGTTATTATCCGAAAGTTGCACGTCGGATCAGTTATTTTAATAATGCATTTAATTTAATATAATTGAATTTGAAATTTTTAGCTTCGGTTTTTGAAACATGGTAATTCCTGTGTAGCGATGAGTTAATTGATTATATATATATATATATATATATATATATATATATATATATATATATATATATATATATATATAAGCAAATGTGTGGATGTAGATCCGACGGTATGATGAAAATGTGGAAAAGACAAAGCAAAATCCGAATATGTAAGTTTACTGTTTTTTTATTTTGTTTTTGTTTTTGTTATTCTGTAGACGTCAGACGTTTCGGTCAAATAGTCCTTCTTCAGGACATGGGTAATGGAGACATATTTATATTAGATATAAGTTAGATGAAGAGTTTAGAATTTCAGTTTTTCTGTTTCTGACTAGTCCTGTATATATCGTCTCTTCATCTAACTTATATCTAGCGGATAGATCAAGGCAACTGGAGATGTCGATTGACGCTACACTTAAACCGTTGGAGATTGTATTTGTCAGGGAAACAGTAGTAGGGAAGGGATTTCCATAGGCGGGATGTGCGAGACATGAAGCTATTGGAGTAGAAGAGACGTCTACACCTAACAGTTTCCACGGGGTAGATGCCGACTTGGGAGTCAATGGCGTCAGGAAGGTCATTTATAAATATGAGGAACAGAATAGGGCCTAGGATGGAGCCTTGAGGAACACCTGCATTAGTGAGATAGGATCTGGAGATGGATCCACTAAGAACAACCTTCAAATCCCGGTTTGACAGGAACGATTGTATTAGGTCAAACAATCGACCTGTGATACCATAACCCTGGAGCTTGCGGAGAAGGCCGGCATGCCAGACTCTATCGAATGGTTTGGAGATGTCAAGGGCCACGGTACGAGCTTCACCGTTGTTATGGATAGCTTGGCAGACAAATTCAGTGATGGCCGTAAGCACATCGGCAGTAGATCGGGCAAAGCGGAAATCATACTGCTTGTCTGAGAGCAGATCGTAGGATATCAGGTAATTAATCACTTCGGAGTTGATAATGGCCTCGAAGACTTTGCCGAAGAGGGGTAGGAGACTGATAGGACGGTAATTGGAAGGGTCGGAGGGGTCACCAGTGTTCTTGTAGACAGGAACAATGGTTGAGGACTTCCAGCAGTCAGGAAAACAGGACTCCTTGAGGCAGCGGTTGTACAATTTAGAGAGGGCAGGCGCCAGTTCAGGTGCGCATTTCTTTAGGACAATGGCTGGTATTCCGTCACCACCAGTAGCCTTGTGGAGATCTAAGTTAGAAATAATGCCCAATACCGACGACGGGGTTATGTGCAATCCGTCCAGGAGGGCATCAGTTCTGGGAGGGAAATCAGGCAAGGGCACCCCGGAAGAATCTAGTGTAGAATTAGAAGAGAACTTCCGAGCGAAGCATTCGGCCTTGTCAGCAGAGGTGGTCAAGACCTCAAACTGATTGAATAGGGGAGGAATGGAGGGTTTGTTATTGTTCAGGACGCTCTTGCAGTGGCGCCAATAATCTCTGGAGCCAAATTTGTGGGATGCAATACGTTCCTTCATCCGAGCAGCAAATAGTGACTTGGCCTCGTCGAGGATACGCTTACACTCGTTACGGGCAGAGGTAAATAGACGTCTATTGGAGTCGGACATATCACTTCGAAAACGGTAGAAGAAGTGGTTCCTATGGGCAATGGCGGCTGAGCTAGCAGCTGTGAACCAGGGGGAGGAGCGAGGTTTGACCTTGAATTTCCTGGAGGGGATGAAGGCTTCGATACCGACTTTAACCCAGGAAGAGAACTCAGAAGCAAACTCATGAGTGGGGAGCTTAAATACAGCATCCCAGGGGACATCGCGGAGGAAGTCACGAAACGCGTCCCAGTCAGCCCGTTGGTAGTAGAATGTGGTTCTGGTGGTAGGAGGCTCTTTGCAGGGTGTGGGGCTGAAGGAGATGCTAACGGACACAACAGCATGATCGGAGTTACCGATAGGACAGAGTTGCGTGGCACTACAAGACTCAGAGATGGAGGTAAAACACAGGTCGAGGAGTGAGGCCTTATCGTCACGGTTGTAGACAAAACGCGTGGGGAAATCGATTAACTGAGTGAGGGATTAAGCCACTGGCTGTGATGGGCGTTAAAATCGCCAAATACAAATACGTGAGCGTACGGATGGGAAGAGAGGGCCCTATCTATGCTATCAGAAATTACATCAAGTATCCCACAGTCCTGAGAGGATGGAGAGCGGTATAGGAAGAAATGATAGCTAACGGCATTGAGAAGAGAGAGCCGGAGACACAAGAACGAATGATCCGGCGATTCGAGGGAGGACTCTCTAGCTAGAGGGAGATGGTCCTTGACGTAAACCGCCAGGCCATGCATGTGTGTTAGAGAGTCTTTTCTGAGGAGAGGAAGGTATCCAGGGATCGAGATATCAGAGGAGGAGATGGAGATATTTAATTTTAGCTCCAGAGATACATTACTTCATCAATATGTTCTGAGACAAATTATGAAAGAATCATTTATTACGACTAGATATGTTTTCCAAAAGAATGTTCTTCATTTTGAAGCCAAATTCCCGAAATTGTTTTGTCCTCCAATCCCAATAACGAGGTCCCGCCTATAAAAGCTGCAAATTCTTAATCCCTGTTTAATCTTTCAGGAATAATTAACTTGGAATATCCTTGAATAAAATTCTTGAATATTCATGACCTTGAATAACCATTTCATTCTCGCGTAATTATTTAACGCTGATTGGTTCTTTTATAATTGATTATTTTCTGCTCGATCTTGTGATTCGTCATTTAATGGTTCTTTGCAGACAACTTTCCTCTTTCGTTCTGCCATTCTCGTACGGCTAAACAACACACTGTTGTCAAGTTATCGTACATTTCAAAGTACATTGTCAGTCACATCACTCGTCACCAGTTTTCAGCGGTTCTTTTACGTCCTTCTGAATTTACCGCTTTTTGACTGGACACCCTGTAAATATTTGTCGCATTATGCGCAAACGTAATGTTTAAGCAATTACTATTTTTTAAAAATAAATTCAACATTATTTCTAATTACTAAAACATTGCAGTAAGTGGGTACTAATTTTGCTACACTTTATCGATTCACCTATTAAACTTGAAATGGCTTCTATTCAATCAAAACCCAGCTGGCATAATGCAACCTGCAAATCAGTCGGTTATCAGAGCCTTGGCTTGTATTTAAGGTTACTTAATAGAAAATTTGATTACTGTCTGCAAAAAGCATAGTTATCTTGCACTTTAACTAATCTATCAATGGGTGAGTGGCATCAGTCTGTATAAAAGAACCAGACATATTGTTAACGAAGCCATATTGTTCAACGAGAAAGCATCGGCTATTCTCTCACTGAGAGAGCTCTTTCGCTTAACTTTTTTGCTGTCATATGCAAACTGATTTGAGAGCAACAATTCAAAACACAGTACCTGCCATAGCATTTCACAGTCTAATAATCAGCCGATTAAGACGAGAGCAAAACCACTGCGACAATTACAGGCCATTGAGTTATGTGTTGTACCTAGATTATTAGCTAATGAATCCATATCTCTCAAGAAAGCCAAGCGTCCTGGATATGATGATAAACTATATCCGGCAGCAAGGCCTTTGATCGGAGGGTTTTGAGGAACGTGGAACTATCTCTTAATTGTTGTTGTTACCAGGTACAGCATACAGGAATTTCACTTTGGAACGGTTGTTACAACTGAGAAATGGAATTTCTACAGCCATCTATCCAAAATGAAAATATCAAAAATAGAAAAATATCTTTACAATTAGCAGAAAACCAGATCAAGTTAGCGTCCATTTACTCTAGGGGAAGATTTGATGGTAAAAATTGAATTTAAAAACTGAGAAGTATATATAAAGGAAGGATTATATATATATATATATATATATATATATATATATATATATATATATATATATATATATATATATATATATAAAGGAAAATTATATAGAGATTCCTAAACTTAGCTATTAGTAAAAAATAAAATAAGCTTTTCTTTCATCAAATGGCTCACAAAAAATATTTCGGGTAAACGTTGTCCATGGGTAAAAAGGTTTGATAACCATTGCCTTATATATAAGTATGTGAATAAAAACTAAGAAGTATATATAAAGGAAGGATTATATTTAATGGAAAATTATATAGAGATTCTTAAACTTATCTATTAGTAAAAAATAAAATAAGCGTTTCTTTTATCGAAAGGTTCCCAAAAAAAGAATTTCGTGTAAATGTGGTCCATGGGTAAAAAAAACTGCTGATAACCACTGCCTTATATATAAGTATGTGAATAAGACCTGAGACATATACATACACACACACACACACACACACATATATATATATATATATATATATATATATATATATATATAATATATATATATAAAGGTAACTTATATAAAAATTCCTAAACTGATCCGTTAATAAAAAATAAAAGAATCTTTTCTTTCATAGAATGATGCACGAAATAATTTTCGAGTAAAGTGGTTCATGGGTAAAAAAAACTGACTGCTTATATATAACTGTGTGTGTGTGTTTGTGTGTGTGTGGTTTGTATATTCATCATTTTCTTGTATATATATATATATATATATATATATATATATATATATATATATATATATATATATAAAGGTAAGTTATATATATTATTTTCGGCTTAGCCTCCATCCAAAGTATCTAATCTTTCCTTTTGCGCCTCTTCAACCTACGTTATTTATATAACAGTCGAACAGTGTTTATTTTACCTTTTCGTCTTTTGTTCTCATATGTGTTTTGATATAGTAGTGTAATTGGTAAACACGTTTTAATTACAGAGATTTGGATGATCTTTGTTAAGTATTATTTCAATATTATTTTCTATATTTCGGATGAACTAATGGATGAGAATTCGGATATCCAGTTACCGTAATTCACCATGTATAGTACGCTTCATCCATTATACGCACACCTAAAATTGTGCTGAAAGTGTGGGAAAAAGCTCCTACTTATGCATAATACCCACTCCTTATTTTGTAATCAAACCCTATAAATTGTACCTCCAAATTTCATTACGGCCAGTGTTTCCTATCCATATTTTTAAAAAAATGGTTTTAAACATAGAATAATATTATTCTAATTTAGTCTAATGATAATTCGTATTTTATTTTAGGGCAATTTTTTACAGATTTGTTGTAGCTGTTTATAATACTCGAACGTAATTTCGTTTATATCTTTTTTAGAAAAAATGCGTATTATACATGGGGAATTACGGTAATAATTTCAGTTGAGTTCGTTACATTCACTTACGCGTAAATATCCCTGTATGGAGTCCTCTCTTACCCCCGATTTCATGGGTTAAATGGTAGGACATGTATCAGGAAAAATCATTGTTATCTCCTGAAAATTGTTAATCAGATATTACCTATCAAAAATAATTATTATCACAGTACAAATGCATATGTAGACTTTAAATAATCAACAAAAGTGTTCATAAGTCGTAAATCAATCAATAAAAAATATTCCTGATCATTAGTTTACGATGCAAATTGAATTTTAAGAAAAATAATCTAATATCAATAAAACGTTACCAACTTTATGAACAAATGTAATATATTTCCTAAATAAAAAAAACAAAAAAAACGCAATGAAACACAACAACACGAAATCTCACGTTATGATTCGAAATTAGAAGAAGCGGTATCACAGTCGAGATTTCGAGATTTACAAATGGATGACACAAAAGAAATACCTTATGACTTATGAAAACTGAAGGTGCATAGTGATGACACTGCTCAGTATATATATATATAAAAGTGAACATTGAAGTCAACACTCAGGCCGCCTGACGATTGCGTCTAGCATGAAACAGCCGGTTGCCACTGAGTGTTGACTTCAATGTTCATCTTTATATTTACATACGCCCTATTTCACTATCTGAGCATATATTAAAACTATATTTCTTTATATATATATATATATATATATATATATATATATATATATATATATATATATATATATATATATATATATTGTACATCTGATTTTATTATGCAAATCGCATAAACATCGATAACTCGATTTTTCTTGGAACAATGTTTGTCAAATTTTAAATGATTCATTTCGACGTCAAACCAAATTTTTAGATATTTTCATTATGCTTCATTAAAGTTATTAGATTTATTAGTAAAAGAAACTGTCGTGTGAATTTAGTATGCAAATTAAAGTAATATTTTTAAGGCCTCTGAAATCTAATAAAAACTATTTTTCATAATGCATGCTGAAACATGTTTGAACGTATCTGATTTTTTAATTTTTTTTTCGTTTAGCAAAAGCTTAAATGGCACCCCAAGCAAGCAGGGATTGCTACTAGCACGCAAGGGTTTACTAAAATTGAGAGCAAGAGGCTTGATAGAGGAAAGGATGAAGGGAAGGGGGGGGGGGAATTAGATCATGGCATCTGGAGATGTCGATTGACATTGTATTTGAATAGTTGCAGATTATAACTATCAGAGAAAGCAAGTAAGAAGTGCAAGACACGAAGCTATTGGAGTAGAGGAGACGGCTATATTTAAACGTTTCGACCGTGAAAGGGTGGGACCGAGATGCCAGGCTAGTTGCACGTTTAAATTCATGCAGTCTGGGAACTAGCGGAAGTACCTCGTCGGGGCAGTTACCATGAAAGTATTTGTAAAAAAAGACAGAGGGAAACGACGGCACGTTTGTGAGAGAGCGACAGTAAACAATATGCCAGATCAGGGCCAACCTCATTGCATATCCGTCTCTGGATTTTGTCGAGGACCTTAAGACGAACAACGGGGATCCCCAGTCCATATGTGACAGCAGTATTCCATGCAAGGGCAAATAGTTGATTTTTCGATCTGAAGGATGAATTCGGGCGAGAATAAACTTTCTGGCGCAACACAGAGAATCAACTTTCCTTACGGTAGATGAAATACTGAAAAGCAGAACATGACTTCTAAAAATGTTATTGAATGAAGGAATGTCCACATTGAAATTATCAAAGGGCTTCGAAAAGATTATCAAACGATAAAGAGGGTTGTTGAAAGTATAACTAAGTTGAGAACTGGAAACAAAGGAAAAGGATTTAAAAACTTGTCCCCTCAAGGGGAACATAGAATAAAACAGAGTTACAGCGAAACAACTACTTTTCTCAGATTTTGAACACGCGGGAACTGAGAGAATCAAGAACGACAAAAGGTGTAGAATAAATTTGCAAATCCTGGTAGATTGCTCTCATGAAAGCAAATATTTTGAAGCATCAAAATTTAGCAAAGACCTACATGGAAGATTGTCACAGAACACAATTATCACTGACAAATATCGCAGAGAGTACACTCGTCCAGCGAAAAAAATCTCTCCGCCAAGGATTTTATTAGTATCTTTATTTGCTAATAGTAATCTCTTCGGAAAAGCTAAATTATTAAAATACATATTCTGAAGTAGAGCTTCATTTGAAGAATTCACGTCTCTATTTAGTTGTACAGATAAACGACAAATACAAACAAACTCATCCGTTTATTGAAATAAATATAATGACTGTGTTGTATGTGTGCTTTTTATGTGACATGCAATATTGAACAAAAGTAGAGAATTGGTAATGTTTTGAGGCGAAATATCTTTTTCTTGGTTTCTCTTTGCTTTCAATGACAGTTGAAAACATAGTAGTTAATTAAATAAACAGAAATATATTTGATGGAAACAAGCGATAATAGAAAAGATAAATTTTAAAAAGAGATGGAGAAGGGGAATGCCAATAAAATAATCGCATTTTCAATTGAATCTTGGACGAGTCTGTCGACAAGGGAATAAGAGAGAAAAGCGTCGGCTGTCGAAATAAATGAGACTGTTCTTTATTAGGCAGACAAATATTAAGTGGGAAATTTTAATTGAAATGTAAGCCTAAATTCATGAACATGCCTATTTATATAAGACAGACATTGATTATAGTGGTGAATGCTTGTATAAAACCAACCACACTTTACGTAAGAGCTGAATACAAAGAAATATGGTACGGTTGAATAATGGATAGAACCTCGGATTGAGGAATCGAAAAGACTAGTTCGAGTTTCATTCGAGTTCATTGGATTCATTTATGCACTGTTACTCGTTGGAAAGGCATGAGTCCATCTTTTATTACTCCCAAATATATATTTGAAATTAGTGTATTGATAATGCTTTGAATATACGAACTGCGTCTGCTATTCCGCGACCGTTATCGTCGCATAGCAATCTTCTATGTCACCCTAACAGAATATCATTTTCGATGCTGAATATCTTTGTGCAAAGGTCCGTATAACCACTCTGAAGTTGGCTCATGTGAGCCGAAAGCTTAGATGAAGGACCAACTTAATAAAAATTATCCAAATTTCTGACAATTTTTGTCTTTATTTTCACCCGAAATTAAACCAAACATACGAACTTTAGAACGGCTCATGATCAGACATAATGCACATTCATTTTCTGTCATATTTAACAATATGTATTTATATATATATATACATATATATATATATATATATATATATATATATATATATATATATATATATATATATATATATATATATATATGAATATACATTTATTCCTAGTCGATTGATGGAACTAATTTTCATGCAGGCAGCAATCATTGGGCCCAAATTAAATTCGGGTCGATGTCAGATATCAATATTTATAACCATAGTGAAGCATTTCATTTATTTATGAGAAAAGTAAATAAACTGGTAAAAATAAATTATTTTATTATTTCACAAGCACACTCACTACATATATTTTTATATATACATATATAAATTCATCAATTCTAGAAGAATCCTCAACAGAATGCATAAAGCGCTGGAGGGACGTTTCCTCCTATTTGTAACTCATCATCAGATTCTGCCGAGAATCGAAACGGGACAGTTTCAATACAACGCAAACCTCATAACAACAGTAGCAATGGACCTCGGTGACAAAGAAAAAAGTGAATAGACTCGATATAGCGTCGCTACTCACAAATTCCTTGGTGATACTCATCCAAGTAATACAACGGACTGTGCCCCAATAGCCAAACTTTCCTTTCCGGTTAACGAGTCCATCGCAGATCATTAACTGTGTCAAGCAAGGATACACAAGTGATAGAATGTTGTGGAATTAGAATAATTAACCACGAAATTTGTGAATATTTATCTATATATATATATATATATATATATATATATATATATATATATATATATATATATATATGCGTGTGTGTGTGTGTGTATTTGAATAGGGTCATTTGATTATAGTGGTGAAGGCTTCGTGCAGAAAGTTTAAATACGTAGACCTGGTAAACTACGTACCACAAAGTCCCCAAACGAACTCACAGTTGTCCTCCACCTAGGCAAGTTGCCAGCCAAGGCTATATAACCCAGTCAGATCTGTTATTTTACCCTTAGCTGGGGAGAGAAGAATAGGATCCATACCTCCCCCAAGGTTATTAGCACATGAGTGAATGTAACGGATTCGACTGGTATTCGAACGTGGCTCTCTGATTCTTCAATCCGTTATCCATTACTCCACCGTGCCTTCCCTCTCTCTCTCTCTCTGTCTCTTTTTCTCTCTCCCTAACATCATTTCCGCCTATAAAAAACACGATTTTAAAATCCATGCCAAATTCACTATAACTGAGAGAATAGAAATGTCCAGAGCAGATAACATTAGAAAGAATTTAGAGTTCCATGAAAATAAGTGGATACAACGTTTAAAAATGCACTATCAAGTTGGGCTTAATCATAAATTTTACAATAACACACAAATGATAACACACACCCATAGTAATATACATGCTTACACACATCGTACTCATTCACTCCCTAAGAAACAAATACGACACACACACTTAACAGAGACACATCCCCTTTCCAGGAGCCAATAAATGTTACAAAATGACCAAAGGAATTCAGAATAGCATGAATCCATCCAGCTCTTATCCCAAATAACAACTTAAAAGAGACTGTTTGACCAACACAAAGAGACACCAAAATTCATGTTAAAAATAAATGAAAATAACAGACAAAAGTTCATTTTCTCCATGAAGACATTGATTTCCGTAGTTCACTGCTAACAGCAAGCAGAATTTTTTTTTATCCTGATGATAGCCATGTTGGCCGAAACGAGTCGAGGAATCTAAATGAAATAATAATAAAAACGAAAGAATATTAATATACAACCCAGTGTGTCTGAAGATTTTTATTTATTAATATTTTTTTACTCTTCCCTATATATATATATATATATATATATATATATATATATATATATATATATATATATATATATATAAAGACAAATGATTCATTTATAGAAAAGACAAATGTAAGATTTTGTTTCTATTTTGAATCATGTATTTATAAATAGAAATAAAATATCATTAAAGTTTCAAGATTTTCAAATTTAAGAATACTCATAAATAATATTCGGGGTGTAATAGTTAGCAAGCTATACTCGCTAGATCAATTACGACTGAACGCGCTAGACATTCCTTCTTAGGCGAAATCTAAGCTAGGCTTATAAAACTGGGCACCTCGGTGGTCGAATGTTCGCCAAGTTTGTCTCGCTAAAAAAAAAATAGTGCTGCATAATGAGTTCGATCCTCACCGTGAATCACATACTTTCGGCCTTTTACCACATATTTGTGGGAATGTATGACAGAACGGAGGATGTGTTATCTAGCAAAGGGAGAAAATGTGGTAAGGGCCACAAGAAAAGATGAGAAGTTTTGGAGAGACCATGATTGTCTATGTCCAGAAGGGTAGCGGCACGTAGAAGAAGACTGAAGGGGAGATGGAGAGAGAAAAGCTGCGAATAACCTATCTAACGAGCCTACGCATATGTTTAGTAGAACAGCGATTTGGCGGGATAGCATAAAGACAACACTTACTCAGTGCTACAAAAGAGAAGAAGCTGTAGAGAACCATGTTCAAACATGTCCAATTCATTAATATGCAAAGGTTTATATTTACATGCGCAAAAAGACAAGTTTATAACTACATCACTTTGCAACTCCTGTTCCCGTACGAAAACCGAAGTTAAGCAACCAGCTTGATGAGTACCTAGATGGGTGACTGCTTGGGAATGTAAGATTGGATGTACGCGTAGTGTAATGGATAATGGCTCGGAATTGTTAATCGGAGAGCCGAGTTCTAATTACTCTTAGTTTCGTTATATTCACTTACGCACAAATATACTTGGGAAAGGCATGAAACCAAGTCTTCACTTCCCAGCTGCATGTTTATTCGTAAGTCTTCTATCACTAACCCATTATTATCTACGAAAGATGTTTTAGAATCTAAATATATATTCTGGCCTTAAATAACATGGGAGTGGTTGATAAGACGTAAAAAAAGAATCAATCAATAAAAAACACACACACAAACACATTACATGTACGTACAATGGACTTATACTCCATTTATTCTCAATTTACCTGTACATATATATATATATATATATATATATATATGCACACACTCACACACGCAGGTATATATATATATATATATATATATATATATATATATATATATATATATATATATATATATATATATATATATATATATATATATATATATATATATATATATATATATATATTGCACGACTCTTCGCCAGAATTCAGTCACTGTGTGTTTATCTAAATCTAAAAATAAACACGCTAAAATTCACCTTCATCCCTGCCGACGGCTTACTGGTAGAATTTCCGACTGACGCAAATTCAGTCGGGTTTCGATCCTAGCTAGAGGCAACCGGACGTCTATCACACTGATGAGCTGTGAAACAGCGAAACAGTCTGTCTGTGGATGACAAATATATATATATATATACACGCACAAACCCAAGAATATATATATATATGTATACTTATATATATATATATATATATATATATATATATATATATATATATATATATATACTTATATGTGTCTGTGTGTGTGTGCATGTGTATATGCGTGTATGTGTTTGAATATATGTATCTATCATTGATTGAATAGTCTCATTAGCGCGTCAACTTCAGTAACCACATTATCATTGTAATTATATGTGAAGTTTAAACATATACATGTTTCTCTGTGTGTGTGTGTGTGTGTGTGTATGTGTGTGTGTGTGTGTGTGTTTATATATGTATTTGTGGAACTTTGTGTCTTATTTGGCATACTGGTTAGAAATAATTCCTATATTTGCCGTGTTCAGTATAGCATACGAAACAAGAAAACAAGCAAAAGTTTTGACAATCATCTAATGGTGGATACGCTTTTATTCTACTAATTAACATCCGTTGATCAATTAACGGCAGGTGGAAAATTCGACGCAATATGAACGGCTCGCTTATCGAAGAAATCATAGACTGCAAAGAACACAGCAATAAAATTTTTAAAAAAAGTAACGCACACTCGAATAAGAGACATCCGGGAAGTTAGTGGAGCTAATTTAGGTCGCCAACGCGTTTGCCTTGCTCAGCAAAATTCTGGCAGAAAATTGTCCAATTAAATAATATTCTGAAGATAGCGATGTGTCATTTTCCATGACCCAACTTGAAGCAGGTTTGTAGGACATTTTAGAGAATTCATTTTACAGACAGACCATCTTCCATTTTTGTCCATATATGGATAAAAAAAAAACATATACAACAAATAGACTAGGGCGCTGGCGAACTATCCTATTGAAATATAATTATAAAATGAAGTTTCTACAATCCCAAAAATTAAGTCAAGTATTGTCTAGACTAATACCAAGATACTGCAAACCACTTGAAGACACACTAAGTGTGGCGATATGGGCCGAAAATGAAATTAACAATGTATTATACATTGGTGTAGAACTGCCCATAACATTGGAGTAAATAAGAGTTAAGTTGGAAAAATACGACTTTATCATTAAAATGAAGTAGTTAAGATTTAACGGAAAAATATTACTCGAAATAATGCATTTTCATTATGTAATGATACACTTAGAATTTTGATACCATCATAGTTGCAAAAACGTATGCTAAAGGAATTTCACATAGCACATCCAGAAATTACTAGAATGAAATCCTTAATGAGGTGTTATATTTATTGGCCAGAAATGAAGATTACGAAAATTTAGTGAAATCAAGCAGAGGTTGTGTTCTGGCAGTGAAGCAGGATATGTTCTGCTTCTTAAATATTCGGTTGTCTTCTGGAATGCTTAAGAGGCAATAGCATTATTTCGCAAGTTATTCAGTTCTCTCGCCAATGAATTTCACTGTAGATTGTAACAAGACTTTTATAATAAATTGCAAATAATATCTCAGTGAAATCGTATCTCTATTTTTAATAAATTGTTGATTTTACCCGGGGTTTGTCAATATTTTTAAGGAAAAGGAACACCTCGGGAGTAAATGAAAATTTTAAGGCACTTCGAAAAAATATTTTAAATGTTATACATGTAAATGTTATGAAATAAAAGCATAGATTTAAAAAAAATAATACACAGAATATGAAGTTTATTTCAATGCTTCTATTCATCTATTTGTGAAGCTTATTTAGTGTGAAACATGTGCCCGGTGCTTCTTTCGAGATCTTTTCAATGTTTGGTCGAATATACAGTTATCAGACCCCTATTTCTTCTTCAGTTGAGAGTAGTTTTAATATTGAATTTTTTAAAAAAAGTTTAATATATATTAATTTATACAAATACTAAGACTGCACCATTACTATTATCCCCCCACACATGCACACGCGCGATCGCACACACACACACGCACACGCACACGCGCGCGCGCACACACACACACACTCACACATATGAAGAAACATAGTTTTAATGTATGCTATAGTTATGGGATAAAGTGCTCAATATCAGAGATAGAGCGTATGTAAATGTGAACATTGAGGTCAATGCCCAGAGGCGACAGGCTGTTTCATGCTGGACGTAATCATCAGGAATCCTGACGATTTCGACCAGCAGGAAACAGCCTGCCTGTCGCCTCTCGATGTTGACGTCAATGTTCACTTATATATATATATATATATATATATATATATATATATATATATATATATATATATGCTGTGACATTATTTCCCGGCACATTTAAGAGTACAGCGCACACATGACCATATATATATATATATATATATATATATATATATATATATATATATATATATATTCATAGAAATAATTATATTGGAGGAAAATGAATTTTCAAAGTGGAAAAAGGTTTCGTGTAACGCGTTTCGTCATTTAGGACGTCATCGGATATGTTACGTTGTTACAATTTGTTAAGTTGTTACATTTGAACGACTACACATGTGAACGAACTAGTGATTCTTAGAATTTTTTTATTTTATTCCGATGAAGACTTCAAGGGCGAAACGCGTCACACGAAAAATCTTTCTATTTCGTCATACATTTTCCCTAATATTTCCTTGATATATAATCACTTTTATATATACATACATACATACATGCATATATATATACATATATATATATATATATATATATATATATATATATATATATATATATATATATATATATATATATAATTAAACCTAAAGAGCCAGACAAACCTACCAAGGTTTCACCTACGCGGATCGTCAGGGAATGCTGGTTAATAATTATTATTTAGTATATCCTGACAATCCGCGTAGGTAAAACCTTCGTAGCGTCGTCTGCCTCTTTAGCTTTAATTAGGTTTGCTTTACTTAGCGCATTGATCAATTTACTTAGTTATTTTCCTTACTTGTATCGTTTTTTTTCTTTGGACTCTGAATTATTTCGCCTGACGTACATGTTCTCTGTTTTTTCTTTTTTTGTACCATTTTCCCTTTGGTATTGGTTTGTTTATTTACAAATCAATGCACCTGACGAGTATAATTTCTCATATTTATAAGATTGTTACTATATATATATATATATATATATATATATATATATATATATACACACACACACACACACACACATATATATATATATATATATATATATATATATATATATATATATATATATATATATATATCCATATGTAAAAAATTGTAATGGAAGCCCTAATATTAAAAATAAAAACGAAAAAGCCAACACTCAATAACATTAACCACGAATACGGCCACAATATGCTGACATTGTTTTGAAAAGAAAAAGTCCTATAACTTCTGACACATACATAAAAAGAATACACACACATCACTTAAAATAAAAAAAAGAAAGATCGCCCTTAATAATACCTAAAAACATAGTTGAATGCCCTCGGATATGGAGAACTTTTGGACGGTTTTTAACCACTTAGTGTTAAAAAAAATAAATACTTTTACGAACAAAAGAAATAAAAAGATCCTATTATAATGTTGAAAAATGGTTAGCTGTAGTTTCTATTATAATGCTGAACAATATTTACCTGTATACTCTATTAGGATGCTAAACAATCTTTGCCTGTATATTCTATTATAATACTGATCAATGTTTTCCTGTAGATTCAATTATAATGCTAAAAAATATTTACCTGTAAATTTTATTATAATGTTAAACAATCTTTGCCTGTATATTCTATTATAATACTGAACAATATTTGCCTGTAGATTCTATTATAATTATGGACAATATTTACCTGTATATTTTATTATAATATTAAACAAAGTTTGCCTGTAGATTCTATTATAATGCTGAAAAATGCTTACCTGTAGTTTCTATTATAATGCTGAACAAATTTTACCTGTATAATTTAATATAATGTTAAGACTAAAAGAGACACTTCAATAAGTGAGTAGAGATCCGAACTGGTATAATGTATCCTATGTTTACTCTGGGCCTTACACGTTTGTTGACTTGTACCAGACTGAAATAATTTTTTACCGACGTGGTGTGGCATCTTTGTTCTTTTCAACTAATATTTTCATAGAAATGTCTTTGACGAGCTTTCTTCTCTGGTTCTCTGACTATATTAATTTAAGCGTGTTACTAGATTGGTAATTAGGTCCCACCTTTTTACTGTGGGAATAGTTAAATGCAACCGCTACTTCTACTCCCTTATATTTACTTTCTTCCCTGATAATTACAATCTTCTATCTTCAGTTCATCGTTTGTTCCTTCCTAAATCTCCCTATACTCAGACTGTTCTCGTACTTACACTCTCTGTAACCCCCTGTTCTCTGGTGGCATTCTCTCTTTGCTTGGGGTTAACTGATTAAAAAAATATAAGAAATTGAGACGAATGCTCCAAACCAGAACTGACCTGGGTACTTTTAACTCAGTAAGTTTTTGCGTTCTTTCATGAGTTATTTCTACGCATGCGCAACATTGCTTTTCACTCTCATCATCTTCTAGCATTTTCGTATTTGGCTGATTCTCTTCTATTTCAATTCTGTCTAAGACTCTAAACGAATTTCATTTGGTGTATTCTTGTTTTCCTTCCTGCTGATCAAGAAATATTCCATCTCCAAGCACCACACCCACTTCCACATCATTTTTGTATTTCTTATTCAATAACAACAAAAACAATTTTTTTCTAAAAAAATAGGAAGAATATGGAATCTCCAGACTCATAAATCGATTCGGATTCTCTTGGGACATATGCCCATTCCTCATTATCCTGTATTTCGAAACAAAACAAATTCAATTTAAAAGTTTGGACACTTGGTGTCTTTACGACCATTTATTTTTATTTATTATAATAAGTTGTTTTGTTTTTTGCTCTAAAATCTCTTAAGATACATGCATATATTGCCGAAGATGATCGTAGTCAGGCGCAAGGCTACATAACTAAATTCTCAGTGAAAATAAAACTCCCTCCACTGTGAGGGTATTTTGTGAAATTCCACCTTATCGAAGATGCATTAAGATTAAATCGAAAAAGGACCGTGGGGCTCTCATCAGGACTGAACACACTGCCGCATTGAATAGGCGGTAATATTGATTTGCTGATCCTTGCACTACGGTTGTAATTCTAAAGGTGAGATTGGCAAGGGGACACGTAGTGGGACTATCTGTAAGGATCGAATTCAATACTCACATCACTGATTGACACGTCAATCTTACAATGACATCGTTTTATGGCTGTCACGCTAAAATTCTTAACATGGATGACATTTTCGATAGTTTCCAGAAATCCTTTTTCTTTCCTCCTTGCTGAATTATCAATCTTCCTAGCGTTGTTTGTTTGTTTGTTTGTTTGTTTGTTTGTTTGTTTGTTTCTTTCTTTCTAATCTCGTTTGCATTTACTCTCCATCGCTCTTTTTTCTCGTTCATTACATATCTTCATTTTTTTTTCTTTCTTTCTTTCTTTCTTTCTTTCTTTCTTTCTTTCTTTCTTTCTTTCTTTCTAATCACGTTTGCATTTACTCTCCATCGCTCTTTTTTCTCGTTCATTACATATCTTCATTTTTTTCTTTCTTTCTTTCTTTCTTTCTTTCTTTCTTTCTTTATTTCTTTCTTTCTTTCTTTCTTTCTTTCTTTCTTTCTGTCAAATCTCGTTTGCATTTACTCTCCATCGCTCTTTTTCTCGTTCATTACATATATTCATTTTTCTTTCTTTCTTTCTTTCTTTCTTTCTTTCTTTCTTTCTTTCTTTCTTTCTTTCTAATCTCGTTTGCATTTACTCTCCATCGCTCTTTTTCTCGTTCATTACATATCTTCATTTTTTTTCTTTCTTTCTTTCTTTCTTTCTTTCTTTCTTTCTTTCTTTCTTTCTTTCTTTCTTTCTTACTAATCTCGTTCGCATTTACTCTTCATCGCTCTTTTTCTCGTTCATTAGATATCTTCATTTTCTTTCGTTCTTTCTTTCTTTCTTTCTTTCTTTCTTTCTTTCTTTCTTTCTAATCTCGTTTGCATTTACTCGCCATCGCTCTTTTTTTCGTTCATTACATATCTTCATTTTCTTTCTTTCGTTATTATTTTCATGATTATTTTATTTATTTATTTTTTCTCTCATTCCTTTATCTCTTTCTGTGTATATTTTTTTCCTTCTTTCCTTCTTTCCTTCTTTCTTTCTTACTTTCTTTCTTTCTTTCTATATTCATTTCGTCGTTTAATATTGCCTTGTTCGTTTCCTCCGTTTATTTATCCTTTTATTTTTATTGCGCGCATTTTTTTTAGTCATTCATATTTGTTGATTTCTATCTTCATTTTTAAATCATTTCCTGCTTCTTGATTTTTTTATTGCCTTTTTATGTTTGAATTTTCTTACGTAACGCAATCCTAACTTATTTATTGCTTTAATTTTCTTTTCTTTCTTTCTTTCTTTCTTTCTTTTTCTTTTCTTTCTTTCTATTTCTTACCGTCCCCCTTTCTTTCTTTCTAACTTTCTTTCTTGCTTCCTTTCCTTCTTTCTATCTTTTTATATTTCTTTCTTTAGTTCTTTTCTAAATCTTTCTTTCCTTTTTTCTTTTTCAATTTCTTTCTTTCTTTCTTTTACAATTTCATTCATTGTTTCCTTATTTTTCTATTTCTTTCTCGCTTTCTTCCGTTATACATTTCGTTTTTTCCCTTGTTTCCTATTTTTCTTCGCATCCGTTCTTTTTTTCTCTTCCTTTATATTTTATTGCTTTCTTTACTATATTTTTCTTTCTCTTTTATTTACACTTTTTGTGATTTTTTTCTTGATTGCTGATTTCATAAATTTCTTTCTCTCTTTTTTTCATTTCTCCCTTCTTTTCTTTGTCTCTTTCCATTCTTTCCTTCCTTTATCTTCCCATCTTTCTTTCTCTCTTTCTTTTTTCCTTGCTTCATTCGGGACTTGATTTTTTTGTGATAGTTGACTTTATTCAGCTGTTTCTGTATTTATTCATTCTTTCGTATTTTCTTACTTTCAGTCTTTCTTTATTTGCATTTTTCCTTCATTATTCATTCATTAATTCGTCTTTATTTCTCTTGTTCCTTTTCTCTTCTTTTTCTTTATTTCTTTCCTCTATTCGGCATTTCGTTTGTTTTTCTCATTGCTGATTTTATTCATTTATTTATGTACTTATCCATTCATTTATTTCTTTTTGTTAACCTGCATTTCCTAATGTTTTAATCATTTTTCTTTCTTTCTTTTTCTATTTCTTTCTTTTTCTCTTTCTTTATTTCCTTCTTTCTTTATTTTTCTGTTTCTTTTTTCTTTCTTTCGTTCTTTCTATTTCTTTTTTTCATCTGCACTTCTTTCTTTCTGTCTTTCTTCTTTCTCGATCCATACCTACTTCTATTGTTTTTCTTTCTTAATATATATATATACTTTTTCTCTACTTATTCAATAACTTTCATTTAATATTTTCTTTTTGTTCTCTTCCCTCGGCATTTTTTATTCTTTCTTTTTCTCTATTTTATTTTCGCATTTTTCTACAAATTCGTTCCTTCCTTTCGTTTCATTTTCACATCATTCTGTGGATCGATAACGAATCTTGAAAGATTTTGCGAAATAATTCGAATCTGAACAATACGAAATGAGATGCCAGAATCCAAAAGGTACTGAGATTTAACCATTTGGTTAGTTTAGATAGAAAATATCATACAGAAATGCAAAGAGGCATTTGAATAGTGAAATATACATTCCAGAAATTAAACAATGTGCTAGGAAATAGAGAAAACTTGTCGGAAACAAAGAAAATAATGCTGAACTACTTTATACTATATATCCTGCGATATTAAATGAAATTTTCACAACGATGAAGGGGACACTATCTGCAAAAGACATGTTGTTCTACAGAAGGATATTGAGAATACCATTGACTGAACATATGGGAAAGCGGAAATATTTGAAAAAGATGGAAATTAAAGGCGCACTTATAGAGAAAAATGGAAATATTTCTTTGGACAGATAATGAGTAAAGTTGATTGTGAGAATTTAACCGACACAGGACATATTACTGTAAAAACGGCCAGAGGAAAAATGCGAGTAAATTTCCTATTGACTTTCTTTAAAGGGTTGGTAGAGCAGGGACAATGCGTAATGATATAAAGTCGATCATTACTTAGGCATACAATGAGCAAATAGTTGTGGAGAGCAATGATTGATTACTTCATGAAGGAACACTAAATAAACGAAGAGGAATTACAAACTTGGCACAGTTGACTATTTCGACCGTTGTCTTCATACTAGGTTTTTTTAAAGGTTGGCGCCATTATTAGAGTAGATAATTTGAAATGCAATTTAAAACAAGGGAGACAGGAGCTTTAAAATATATTTTCTCCGTCCAGTATTTTAAATGTATACGCATTGACTTAAATATTGTCCTGTTCATGATTTATCAGTTACCGTCTACATTAATGGCATATGTATTAGGCGAACTAAATTCTGGGATTTCTTCATACAATTTTGATTAAATATGTTTTCCAACTGTGTTGCAAAAACTATTATCTAATTACTTATCAAACAATAGCAGAGTCAATGGCACTTGCAGCAAACATTATGTATAACTCTACTCCATTTATTGCAATGAGGAGTTATGTTTAGAGAACTGATTCCTGTTCATGGTTCCATTTGTTTTAAAACGTCGGGTGAAACGTTAATATGTTTTCTTTACATTAAACTTTAATCGAATTTATAATACTAACATAATGACCTATTTTGAATGTGGAGGTACTGTTTGTTTGCAACCAGGCTGTTCTATTTAGTCTTTAAACGGTCACACAAAGCCGGGCGTGATCTGGTTACGAAATTTAATTAATAACCTTCAAATTGTTCGCTGTTAAATTAAATTATCTAAAATTATTTTGACTTTTTTTTTCTAAAAAGACCTTTGGTATTAACATAATGATTTCATCACTTTAATCAATGTCCACAGAATGAAGGATCATTTTTTTTTTTCACATTATATGCGAAGTATTAAGAATTTAAAAAAAAATACACTATTGTAGCAAGAAAAGAAAGGAAATTGGTTTTGTTTTTTTATTCGTCGACTACAGAAAGTCTTTCGTCGGAAACGATTCATGGAAAAAAGAAAACAATAAAAATAAGAAGCTTATTTTAAAATTCTCTGCATACTTTTAATTTCTGATACAAGTTTGTCTCGGAAGTTCCTGAACTCCGAGATTGCATTTTCAGACGTTTTTTTTCTTTCTTTTACTTTCAATTCATTTGCCAGTTAACCAAAATGGCGTTCATGTCTCAGCATCCAAAATGTTCTCCGTTTGTGACGTGAATTTCTGACTTGAGAAAAAAGATTGCATTTGAGAATACAGATGGGCAGAACATATACGCCAATAATAATAATGATAATAATAATAACGACAATAATGATGATAATAATAATAATAATAATAATAATAATAATAATAATAAGAAGAAGAAGAAGAAGAAGAAGAAGAAGAAGAAGAAGAAGAAGAAGAAGGCGGCGGCGGCGGCGGCGGCGGCGGCGGCGGCGGCGGCGGCGGCGGCGGCGGCGGCGGCGGCGGCGGCACATTTTGTCTTTGCGGTCTCTAATCACGACGTCAGGGCGTTTAGTTTTGAATGTTTTATTATTATTTTTGTTGTTCCCATTATTATTATTTTATCTCCTTTGATTTCTGGTGTGTACAAATTTCTTTCCGGGTCCCGCCCAGAGACCTAAGGTTAGAAATGGCATCATGACATTTGACATAATTCTAAACACATTTTACATGCATAAAGCGCTTCGTAAGGTGTGGGCCGTACACGTGAGAACAATTTGTTGTATTTCTATAAGGCATGAACTTCCAGGAATTCCTTTCAATTAGTCTACTGGAATCTTTTCCAACCAATGCGTGGGCTCCAACTACAATAGGGGTTTTTGATGTTCCATGTGCAATATTTTTGTGATTTCGATTTCAAGGTCCTTGTGTTTTGAAATTATTTGAAGATTATTATTATTATTATTATTTATTTTGGCATCCTCTCCTACATTTAAATATTTGGGACGGGCGATGATGCCCAATATCTCAGCTCCTAATCCGTGGCTTAGAAACGTAACACTTTCTGCAGAACACGAGCTGCATGACATGCAGCGATTCTGCCTGCATAACTCCAGTGATGTCAGTTATTCCGAAGGAGACGTGCGAGACGAAAACATTCTCGCAGATGTTCCAGAATGCACCAACCACAAAACGGAGAATTTTGAGATTCTGCTTGCTGCTTTTTGTTTGTTTGTTTTTCAATTCACCCCAAGCAAGGCGATACTGTCACTAAGACGCGTGGGTATTACAGGAGTGAAAAGAATGAGAAGATATTACAAGGAAACGAAAACACTATCCAGAACAGGAAGCAATGGATAGACATCTGCTCCTGTTGTAAAAATATGTGTCCGTTTTTTTCTTCCGGGTCTTGATACCTCTGACTGCCCTGTCACCACGATTCTCTTATCCCTTGTTAGGACAACAACAATCAGGATTTATCAATTATTATCATTAGTATTATTAGTATTATTATTAGTAGTAGTAGTAGTGGTAGTGGTGATGATGGTAGTAGTAGTAGTAGTAGTAGTTGTTGTTGTAGTATTAATATACTCTTAATTATCGAGTCATTAAAAAATGATACATTTTTGCATAGATTTTATATTATTGAATATTTCTACCCAATAGATTCTTGTAAAAGATTTCACAACTACTGGTTTTCATATAATATTTGGTGCTTTTGTATTATTATTATTATTTTCATTATTATTATTATTATTATTATTATTATTATTATTATTATTATTATTATTTCCAATAATCCGACTAGGGCAACAAAAATAATGAGATTATAATGGCAGCCATTAATTCGCTCGCTTTTCCAATTTCCATTATTTGTAATAAAAGTTCTTTTAAACATACCGCATGAACCAACTCTAATATCCATTCTTGCAACATTGACAAACTATGTAATGGGCAATATTTCATCGCCTTGAAGACCGCCAAGCTGTGTATTTGGAGTCAGGAAAAATCATTAAACAATTTTCTCGTAAAATTATTACACAATTTCGCGCGCAATGTCATTTCGTAATTGTCTACATAACAAAAAATATATAGATAGATATATATATATATCAAATAAAATAAGTGAAGAGTAAAGACAAAAATTCAGTTGCCCAGCTATCAATAACCTTTTCTCTTTATATCTGAAACCCGTAAAGCCACGAGCCTAAATCAATCCAAGGATTAATCTAAAACACGGATATATTTCCTCGTGCCTTGTTCCGTTCTGAAATATTAACTCTATGTTGTTCTTGGATCATCATATGAAGAGAGGGCCAAGTGTTATGTTCTCGTAAATAACACAAGTAATATTTAATTATCTATTCTTATAAAGTGATTTCGGACGGAAGCAATGCATTTTCGATTTTAATTTCTCTTGATTTGGTTCTATTTTAATATTGTTTTTATGTAGTTAAATATTGATTCTTGACCCACGAAAAGGTAATTTTAATTCGAATTATATTTTTTAGTGAAAAAATGAATAATTTGAATTAAAATTTTTCTCATCTACAATTAAAAATAATTTAGACTCAAATTGTTATTTGTATTATAATTCTTTGTTTATATATTATGAAAATAAAACCAGATATTAACATCAATAATAATAATATGTGGCACATGGGAACATCAACAATCCCCGTTGTAGTTGGAGCCCTCGGATTGGTTGGAAAAGATTCCAGTAAATTAATTTAAGGGATCCCTGGAAGCCCATGCCTTAAAGAAAAAAAAAAGGGTTTTGTCTATGTATGTTTTTTTTTCAGTGGAAAATGCCATGATGTCATTTCTAACCTTAGGTCCCTGGGCGGGACCCGGAAAGAAATGATTACACATCGGAAATCAAAGGAAATAAAATAATGATAATAATAATAATAATAATAATAATAATAATCAACGAATGCAGACAGCATTCAGAATCACACAGTCACTGTAAACTGCTTGCATTAGTTGAGAAGTATGTTCATCTGAAAGTCTTTATACAGTTTGAAATCATAATTATTCTTCTCCTAAACTGGTTGCCAACTAAGGTTGAAGAGTCCAGTCCCATCTTCTATTTAACCTATACCTAAGACAATAATAATGTAATATACCAAATGTAGAAACGATGGTACGATAAGCGTCTTCATGGTCAATACCCGTAACAAACAAGCTGTTGACAAAACACATACCCATCAGTGGTTACGTAGACCAAGTTTAAAAGTGGAAACCGAAGGTTTTGTTCTTTCTGCACAGGAACAATGCTTGCTAACTAGAAATTACCATACTAAAAGGTTGCGTTGCTCCCAAATGCCTATTCTGCAACAAATATCCAGAAATAATTGACCATCTTGTTTCACTTTGCGCAGTTTTAGCACCAACTGAATATAAAATGCAGTATGATAGTTTGGGCCAATATCTGCACTGAAAAGTATGCCAATTTTACGGGAAGGAAACTGCGAGAAACTCGTATGAACAACACCCAGGCCCAGTTACAGAGGTAGGACACAAAGAGAGAACAACCAAAGATAATCGCCTAGACATCGTGATCTATTACCACAAGAACATGAATTTGCTTTCTTATTGAAATAAGAAATTGTCAACTACGGATTGTATTACACCTTTGAAGTTCTTCAATAAAAAAATATCCACAGACAAGGATCTTGAATTGGAAATCTCAGAAATGTGCCACATGAGGGCATAAATAATTCCAGTTATAGTTGGACCCTCGGATTCATTGGAAATGGTACCGATAGTTTCACAGAAGGTTATATTTGTAACCCATGCCTTAAAGAAATACAAAAAAATGTACTCACAAGTACAGGTCATACTTTAAGAAGGGCGTCATCTATTTGAAATATTTGATAATTTTTTTTTTTAAACTATCAGTGGATAATTTTATGAAGCCAGTTCTGACCTTAGACTTCTGGTTGGACCCTGAAGTAAATGTGTATACATTAGAAATCAAAGGAAATAATAATAATAATAATAATAATAATAATAATAATAATAATAATAATAATAATAATAATATCAACCGTGATGATGCTTCGAATTCTCCAAAGAATTTGAAAAGCTATACAAATATAATGACCTAGGAATCGAAAAAATGTGTAAATTGAAAGAAAAGAATAGTGGGTGCGCTTGGTAAGATAAAAAATAAAGGAACACAACGACTCATTGAAAAAAAAAACATGGAAATTCCAGCATAAAATAAATATAAAGATGTCTTGATAAGTACAGCCCACACACTAAGAAGAACTTTGTCCATGTAACGCTAGTGACTTTATGAGAGTTAGAAAAACAACTCATGAAATGTAGCCATAAAAACAGCTGCGTTAGGCGGACTTGGCAAGATCATAGCAGAAAGAGAACTATAATAATGATAATAATAATGCATTTGACCACAATGCACAGGGACTTTCCCTCTCGAGATCAAGTCAGGATATCTTACATGGCGATTTTCTAAAGGTAAATTAGATGTGGCACAACGTCTCATATGAAAATAAAACCGAGGATAAAATAGGATATCTTTAGACTGTAGATTATTTACAAATGATTATCAAAAGGTTGTTTTGGTTTGATTGTTTTCCTGGCTTATCAAACAGAATACGGATGAATTAATTCGTAAGTCAATCATTTCGTTATTTTAAAAAGCTGTATTTTTATTGTTCGGACAAAAGGCCTCGTGAATTTAAACGTCCCACGAGGCTGGCATCCCGCTCCCACCCCTACACCGTTGAAACTGTTAGATGTAGACGTCTCTTTTACTCCAATAGCTTCATGTCTCGCACATCTCGCCTATGGAAGTCCCTTCCCTATAAATGTTTCCCTGACAAATACAATCTCCAACGGTTTAAGTGTAGCGTCAATCGACATCTCCAGTTGCCTTGATCTATCCTCTTCCATTCTCCACATCCTTTCATCTTTCATTCCTATCTGCTCTCGCTCCAAATCTTCTGTAACCCCCTTGCCTTGATCGACCCACTGTCTTTCTCTTTCTCCACATCCTCTCCTTTACCACTCCTATCTGCTCTTCCTCCAACCCTTCTTTAACCCCTTGCGTGATAGTGGCCTCCAGCCTTGCTTGGGGTGATACGCTTAAAAAACAAAAATTTTAAAAAAACTTCCTTTTTTCATTTTTATTGTCTTTGTTGGTTTTTAAATAAGTTATTTGCACATCCAGCATAAGATTTCTTATTTTGTTGTTAGTGACAGTCTGCTATGTACATATATATAGAGTCATTCCACAAACAGACAGTTTCGCCGTATCACAGCTCATCAGTGTGACTAGACATGCGTTGGTTCCAGCCCGACCGATTTGACATAAGTCGGAGACTCTCAGACCTATATATATATATATATATATATATATATATATATATATATATATATATATATATATATATATATATCATCACTGTGGCTAGACATGCGTTGGTTCAAGCCCGACCGATTTGACATAATGCAATATTAAGAAATTGAGGATGAATCGACTCTCCATGTGACCAGGCGTCACCCTAGATGCAAGAGTTGTAGATAGAACGATCATCTTCCATGAAAATAACGATAAGAATAGCGAGAGCCGACCAACATGTAATCTCTGCCTAAGGGCGTCCTAGGCTGGCAAAAATGATTCGAACAAATATCAGTAGATACGTGAGGAAAACATTCAATAATTGTATGAAACTCCGTATATTTTCAACGGAATTTTGTTTAATTTAGCCATAATTTACTTAAAAGAAAAAAAGCAAGCTACTTTTTTTAAAAAAACGTAGTAAAGTCACGCTCCAGAGTTTTATGAGAGCAGTATTTCTCAAGCTGTGTTGCCCGGAACTCAGGGGTCCCACAAGATGTCGATAGGGGGTTCCTCGAGAAATAATGATAAAGAGGCTAATGTATTTATATTCGTACTATTACTATACTTATATAGCATACTGTTTGAAAATCTTTGGTTATTTTAATAAAGCGTTCACCTTGCGGACTCATGTATCGTTGCCTGAGTTACTCGAGTACCGGACGAATGCACGGTGTATATATGTCATGGTGATTTTCTAAGCGTAGATGAGATACGACACAAGGCCAAAAGAAAAGGGGCAGCCAATGGGGATTAAGCTCAGTACTCAGTTGTAACTGATCTCGCAAGATCTTGCTAACCTTTAGACGTTGAAGTTTTCAGGTGTCCATATATTATGTTTGCTACGTGAACTACGATAAAAATATAAAAGAGATAGCTATTAATATTGGTCAATAATAATTTTATGCAGGGTTTCCCTGAGATATGAAAACTATGACAAGGGTTCCACAAGTGTAAAAAAAAATCCACAAAAATCTCCTGAGCCGACCAAGCATTGAAATGAATACAATATGGGAACCAGTAATAAGGAATGCCCGAGAAAAACAATAATAAAAACGAAAATTGCAATATGAATTCTAGTAAAAACATGGAATGACAAAAACAAAAAATTCAATATGAGCACTGGTAAAAAATTATGGTGAATACAATAAGCATATAAGTCACATAAATTCATGCACAGATGCCCTTAAGGACACATGATACAGTGTATAAAGGCGTTGGATATATCCAGAGACAGGAGTTCAATACTTGGTTAAGGTAGTGGAGAATTGGAGAGGTGAATTAACAGGAGGTAACTGATAACTGACATCCATTAGACATGGCACGTGGAAATAGAACAGTCTACCCTAGCGAGCGAAATAAAAGGTTCAGTTCGATATTCCACCCACCTCAAAAATGCCGGAGCGTACAACGGCCGAAACGTTGTAATAAATATGGCAACAAAGATGAGGACAATAGTCCGAATAATGTAAAAAGAGTAAAGAAAAAGTTGAGAAACTCTATTATAACCATTTCTGATTGAGTTACATTCTATACATCACGACCATATTTGAGGGAAGATCTGATGGGGATAATTAAGTAAATGATTCTAGTCTTCTGGTTAATATTTTGGTTTTGATCAGAACAAGGTGGACTTAATATGTGCGTAATGAGGGCTTTTATAGGAAAATGGAAAAATAGACATTTGCACTTAGAATCAGGATGAGACAATTCAAATGTCCTGGAAACATAATGAGAAAAGATGGTTTGGAGAATTTACCACTCATAGGGCATAATGAAAGTAAATAACTTACATAAGAAACTTGAGTAAATGGATGGCAGATCAGGAGGTTGGAGTTATGGAGAAATGTCAACTCTTACTAAAGGTCAGAAAGGACATGAAGTTGTGGAGAGCCATCGTCGTCCTGCATGCTGAAGGAACACGGCACATAGAAAAATAAGATTTAGAAGAAAAAAAGAACAGTTAATTACTTTATTTTTTATGACTACTACAATGGACATTAATGGGTTAATAAAATTGTAATTTGTCTGAAGATGTTCGTTCGAGGAACGAAACGCGTCATTAAGAAAGTTTTTTTTTCCCGTCACTTCACATAGAAGGAAAGGAATCATTTTATGATGCTGGATAAATTTATCCCATATTAAATTTCTTATAAATGATTCAGATACCAAAGAATTTTAATTTTGTGATACTACATTCGAAAGCTTTCTGATAAACTCAATGTCGGCGCCATCGTTACTTCAGTTACTGTATACTAGTTACATTGAAGCTCATATAAGCAAACATGCTCTCTCCTGTTCTGAATGACTCACCACTGACCATACCACTACACCGTCATTCATTTAGTTTAGTTTCTGTACAAATACGCTACTTCTGGTGATAGATTATAAATAACAGCTGAGTAACCAATGAATCTAACTCATTTCTAGTTTCCTCTGACAGCTCCCTCTTAGAACTTCCTTTGAAATTTATTCAGTTTGTTTACAGAAAGTTTATCAAACTTGAGTAAATGGATGGTAGGTGGGAGTTAGGGTGAAATGACAAATCTTACTAAAGGCCAGAAAGGAGAGGATGTTGTGGAGAGCCATGGTCGTCTACATCCTGAAGGAACACGGCACATAGAAAAATATGTTTTAGAAGAAAAAAAGAAGAGTTAATTACTTTATATTTTATGGCTACTGTGATGGACTTTAATGTATTTACCGATGTCCATATGGCGTCAGTATTAAACCGTCTTCACTGATTAGTTGACTTGACCTGTACGTGACGGATTCGTGTATCATTGATTGAATCAATCGAGTACCGGAATATTGTCTATATATTATGGTACCGCGTGAACTATAAGAAAAATATAAAGGAGATAATCGCTGATAATGGTATACAACAATTATTTATGAAGGGGTTCCTTGAGACATGAAAACGATTTCAAGGGCTTAATGTTGAGAAACGCTCTATTAGAGATCCTTTTTATAATATACTAAAGAAGATACTGCCAGGATATTATAGATCAGCTTTGAGAGATCATGAAGTCCGTGTAAGCGCATATTACCCTTTCCTTTGTTTTTATTATATTTTCTTCATTATGGAGACGCGTTCTAGTTGTTTAAAAATAAAATAAGAATTTTATAAGAATTTATCAGTTATTTTTGTAAATATATCATGTATAACTTTTGGAAATATTTGTTTATCCAGATTTACTTATTTCATTAATATAAACTATTAATATAATATTAAATATATATTTAAAACTAAATTTAATATAATATAAACTAATCACCTATTTTTTTCGATGTAGACTAAAATATTTACTTATCAAAAATTGTTCTAGTTTTTCTTAATTTTGGTTTTTTCCTTTTATTCATTCAGAAGAGATAAAAATGTTTCGCAATTATATATTTTTTGATTTTAGTTTAAATCTAGTTACATTTTGAATTACACCTATAATCAAAGCGGTCACCTATCTAGGTACTGACCACGCTCGACGTTACGTCACTTCCGTGAGCGTATTGGAGCCAGTTTTTCAACGTGATATAGTCTTAATGTACACGGACGCCACCACTGCCAAAGTTACGGTGAAACTCATTGGCAATAGGATATTGGATGTCGTCAATTACAGAATCTAACAGAGAAGACTTGCAGTATTTAACTGAAATTGTGTCATGCAAAAATATCCTCCACATTGGACAAAGAATGAGATCTGATTATTACGAGTTAGATGAATACTGCAGGGAAACATAAACTATTCCTTGGTTCCTCCTAATCTATACACCAAAGAAATCTAGAGGATGGAAAATACCTGCATAGTGATGGAAGACGTACAGATATTTTTTATGGAAATAAAAAATGGCAAGACCAACTTTACCGTTCAGGATTAAAAAAACAAAACAAACAGCTAACCGGTTTCGCCTTCACTGAACAGAGCTGGAATCGTGGCAATAAATGTCACAATATAAAATATAAGTAGTCCAAATTGTGCCACCAATTTCAGTACAGACTGTTGCTGATTATATATATATATATATATAATTGAGTCACTGTCAGTCACTGTGTGTTTATCTAAATCTAAAATTAAACACGCTAAAAAAATTCACCTTCATCCCTGCCGTGCGCCGACGGCTTAGTGGTAGAAGTTCCGACTGACGCCAATTCAGTCGGGTTTCGATCCTAGCTAGAGGCAACCGGACGCCTAGCCACACTGATGAACCGTGAAATAGCGAAACAGTCTGTCTGTGGATGACAAAAAATATATTAGGTTGGTGCAAAAATAATGTCGTTCTCTCACATGAAGTTGAACGTCAAAAAACGACATTATTATTGCACCAACCTAATATATATATGAAAGTGATCATTGAAGTCAACACTCAGAGGCGACAGGCTGTTTCATGCTGGACCCAATCTTCAGACATAGGGGCGTCCGGTGGTGATCTCGTTCATCCTGGTCCTGGATGAAATTCATTTGATCACAGAACCTCAGCATCCCGGCGAGCCCGTGCTTGCGCTCATTCAGCAAAGCCGTCGCGTTGACCTTCCTCGACTCCTTGGAGGCTTTCGTGACGAGCATGCGGTGAGACTTGCGGTAGGATGAGTAACCAATGTCATTCTTGATCGTTCGGAACATCGTCGACTTGTGACAGCCCATGTCAGCAGCGATCTTGGCGTAGTTCTGATTTCCATAATTGTCGACTGTCAACGGCCGAATAACGAACGCTGTCCTTATTCTCATACGCCTTACATTTCCTGCAAATGTCCATGACCATGGTCCTCTTGAACCGAAACCAGGCCAACCCTTCCACAGGCTTCTTCCCGACGCGAAAAGAAACAACTACCACTGCCCTGCGCTCCTATTCCATCCTGAAAAACGGTAGAGAGAAAAACGTTAGTTAGTTGTCAAATTGTCGGTTATCTGCATATACAACAGTTGTTTTTATTGCCTATTTCGTTTTATATATGAAATAATAATGCACCGAATATAAATTCCAACGTTCGTAACATTAATTTAAAAGATGACTCCATACAATCCAGTAGTAGAGAAATATTCTTTATTGTAGGACTATGAAATAATAATGCATCGAATATAAATTCCAACGTTCGTAACATTAATTTAAAAGATGACTCCATACAATCCAGTAGTAGAGAAATATTCTTTATTGTAGGATATTCGAAGATTTACTAAACGCTGAAGAGATATGCTGATACACATCGAAACATGAGTGCATTTGCGTAGCGTTTTTCTGCTTGTTCCAAACTAGTATTCCATACTAGTACAAAGAGAAAGTAGCAAAAACATTTATAAATGTTCCATATTTTGCTATTTATTCGACATTGCCAGAAAACTTTAGAAATAGAATAATAGCGAAATATATTAAATGCATAAAGGGTCTCTTACCTGATCATTTTATTATTTTGTCGAATTAAATCCATATCTTCAAGTCTTGACTGAAATAATGCTCTCTGATATGAAAGTCAGTACGAAATATTTGTCTCGATTAGTCGACGCTTCCTGCACGTTTACGGAAACCAAACAATGGGTGTGTGTAGAGTTGTGTGTGATAATGCTTTTTATTAGGGGGGGGCAACGATGTTTACGACAAACAACATGCCATGTGGTCATGATAAACTTTCGGTCCTCAGGATGCTCATTGGTAGTGTCGATATGGAAATTATTATTTTGTAGCTGCTTTTAGTTTTACATTCACAACATGGCTTGATCTTACGGTGAAGTAAATAAAACACATTTCTTTCGAAGGCATCTTTCAGTTTGTATGTGCATATGCGTGTACGTGTGTGTGTATGTTTGTGTGTGTACGTGCATCAGGCTCGTTTAACGTTTATAAAAGTGAAAAAAAGTTTATAAAAAATGTTCAAAAATTAACGCCTTCAATAACAATCAACTACTAATATTTTAAATAACTAATTTAAACACACATATGTACACAGTGACAGATACATCTCAAACGTAAACGCACACACACCCATAGAGAGATAGATACAAGTTGCAATAGATCAATTGTAGTCTCAAATATATAAAAATGAAAATAACACTGAAATCTCATTTTAGCAAATATATTTACCAAAATTCCACACAAACATCTTGAAATTCTAAGAATAAATTTATTCAATAAAATCACTAGCCTTCAACCACAGCCTATAGATGACTTGTGTTACAAGGAATTTTGTTGGTCTCTAACTCAGCTAGGCCTAACACGAAATAATAAAAGGGGATTTTAGTCTGGGGACTTAGGTGTCCAGATGTAAGAGGTGATGTGGTCACAGAAATTGTCTGACAGCAACGATTGGCTTCTCCTGGGTTTGGTATGGTGCAGAGTCCTGACGGCGTACATAGAGTGTTCCTGCAGCCACCCATTTGATCAAGGGCAGCACTACCTCTTCTAGGCACTTGACGTATGCCTCCCTTTTGACTCTGAGGTCCTCGCCAACAAATTCGGGAGTTCTTTTCTTATCAGAACGATCAGAATAAGTTTTCTGAGCTACAGTACCTTCGTACAGTTAGATTCAGCCAACTCTTTCTAAAACCTCTGCACTGTCTCGAGATTGACGCCCAAACACTCTGAAATGTTCGTATTGGAGCGTCCAGTGCGAATGCCGAGCAGAACAGCTTGCCGTTTCCAAATTTCTGGCGAAGTGAAATTCGCCATGGTGCTCTTTTTCTCAGAGACGATGCCCAACTGATGGTACTATAGTGTGAAGTCGATCGAACCAAAAACAAACAATGCGCGAAATACAAAATGGCAACAATTTACCCATCGCACGGTGTAGATAGATATATAGAAATGCGAGTAGCGTAGGAGTTCTCGGCATGTAATAATTGGGAGTGGTGTACTTAAAATTCAAATCGATTATTTTCCTTCATTTCGAATTAATGTCTTTTGAAAAGACATAATTCCATCTTTCTCTCAGTATAGAATGAATCGTAGGGAGGCTCTGAATTTATCTCATGTCTTTGTCAGTATGGTCAGGTTCAACTGTATGTACTCTGCTTAGGATTTCAGATTTTCGCATCAACGCTAATTTCTTGAAGATTGAAGCAATGAGAAGGGTTACTTAGGGATTTCATGCCGCACATTTATAATTTATTATGCTAACAATTCTTGCAAAAATGATAGGTGGTGGCATACAAGCTTTCATGATTTTAAGCAAATCCCCTGTGTGGGTTGACTAGCGATAGCACCACTCGGATTTTCATGTATTTCTATATAATATGTACGTTATACAGTTCGCATTCTCATGGTGATGA
>OZ038493.1:26998802-27041302 GCA_964036315.1 Acanthosepion esculentum | reverse complement strand
CTCTCTTTTTCCTTTCATTTTCTGTACGTCTCTTCTGTTCTCTTTTTCCTTTCATTTTCTGTACGTCTCTTCTGCTCTCTTTTTCCTTTCATTTTATGTACGTCTCTTCTGCTCTCTTTTTCCTTTCATTTTCTGTACGTCTCTTCTGCTCTCTTTTTCTTTTCATTTTATGTACGTCTCTTCTGCTCTCTTTTTCCTTTCATTTTCTGTACGTCTCTTCTGCTCACTTTTTCCTTTCATTTTATGTACGTCTCTTCTGCTTTCTATTTTCCCTTTCGTTTTCTGTACGTCTCTTCTGCTCTCTTTTTCCTTTCATTTTCTGTACGTCTCTTCTGCTCTCTTTTTCCTTTCATTTTCTGTACGTCTCTTCTGCTCTCTTTTTCCTTTCATTTTCTGTACGTCTCTTCTGCTCTCTTTTTCCTTTCATTTTCTGTACGTCTCTTCTACTCTCTTTTTCCTTTCATTTTCTGTACGTCTCTTCTGCTCTCTTTTTCCTTTCATTTTCTGTACGTCTCTTCTGCTCTCTTTTTCCTTTCATTTTCTGTACGTCTCTTCTGCTCTCTTTTTCCTTTCATTTTCTGTACGTCTCTTCTGCTCTCTTTTTCCTTTCATTTTCTGTACGTCTCTTCTGCTTTCTATTTTCCTTTCATTTTATGTACGTCTCTTCTGCTCTCTTTTTCCTTTCATTTTCTGTACGTCTCTTCTGCTCTCTTTTTCCTTTCATTTTCTGTACGTCTCTTCTGCTCTCTTTTTCCTTTCATTTTATGTACGTCTCTTCTGCTCTCTTTTTCCTTTCATTTCTGTACGTCTCTTCTGCTCTCTTTTTCCTTTCATTTTCTGTACGTCTCTTCTGCTCTCTTTTTCCTTTCATTTTCTGTACGTCTCTTCTGTTCTCTTTTTCCTTTCATTTTCTGTACGTCTCTTCTGCTCTCTTTTTCCTTTCATTTTCTGTACGTCTCTTCTGCTCTCTTTTTCCTTTCATTTTCTGTACGTCTCTTCTGCTCTCTTTTTCTTTTCATTTTATGTACGTCTCTTCTGCTCTCTTTTTCCTTTCATTTTCTGTACGTCTCTTCTGCTCTCTTTTTCCTTTCATTTTATGTACGTCTCTTCTGCTTTCTATTTTCCCTTTCGTTTTCTGTACGTCTCTTCTGCTCTCTTTTTCCTTTCATTTTCTGTACGTCTCTTCTGCTCTCTTTTTCCTTTCATTTTCTATACGTCTCTTCTGCTCTCTTTTTCCTTTCATTTTGTGTACGTCTCTTCTGCTCTCTTTTTCCTTTCATTTTCTGTACGTCTCTTCTGCTCTCTTTTTCCTTTCATTTTCTGTACGTCTCTTCTGCTCTCTTTTTCCTTTCATTTTCTGTACGTCTCTTCTGCTCTCTTTTTCCTTTCATTTTCTGTACGTCTCTTCTGCTCTCTTTTTCCTTTCATTTTCTGTACGTCTCTTCTGCTCTCTTTTTCCTTTCATTTTCTGTACGTCTCTTCTGCTCTCTTTTTCCTTTCATTTTCTGTACGTCTCTTCTGCTTTCTATTTTCCTTTCATTTTATGTACGTCTCTTCTGCTCTCTTTTTCCTTTCATTTTCTGTACGTCTCTTCTGCTCTCTTTTTCCTTTCATTTTCTGTACGTCTCTTCTGCTCTCTTTTTCCTTTCATTTTATGTACGTCTCTTCTGCTCTCTTTTTCCTTTCATTTTATGTACGTCTCTTCTGCTCTCTTTTTCCTTTCATTTTCTGTACGTCTCTTCTGCTCTCTTTTTCCTTTCATTTTCTGTACGTCTCTTCTGCTCTCTTTTTCCTTTCATTTTCTGTACGTCTCTTCTGCTCTCTTTTTCCTTTCATTTTCTGTACCTCTCTTCTGCTCTCTTTTTCCTTTCATTTTCTGTACGTCTCTTCTGCTCTCTTTTTCCTTTCATTTTCTGTACGTCTCTTCTGCTCTCTTTTTCCTTTCATTTTCTGTACGTCTCTTCTGCTTTCTATTTTCCCTTTCGTTTTCTGTACGTCTCTTCTGCTCTCTTTTTCCTTTCATTTTCTGTACGTCTCTTCTGCTCTCTTTTTCCTTTCATTTTCTGTACGTCTCTTCTGCTCTCTTTTTCCTTTCATTTTCTGTACGTCTCTTCTGCTCTCTTTTTCCTTTCATTTTCTGTACGTCTCTTCTGCTCTCTTTTTCCTTTCATTTTCTGTACGTCTCTTCTGCTCTCTTTTTCCTTTCATTTTCTGTACGTCTCTTCTGCTCTCTTTTTCCTTTCATTTTCTGTACGTCTCTTCTGCTCTCTTTTTCCTTTCATTTTCTGTACGTCTCTTCTGCTCTCTTTTTCCTTTCATTTTCTGTACGTCTCTTCTGCTCTCTTTTTCCTTTCATTTTCTGTACGTCTCTTCTGCTCTCTTTTTCCTTTCATTTTCTGTACGTCTCTTCTGCTCTCTTTTTCCTTTCATTTTCTGTACGTCTCTTCTGCTCTCTTTTTCCTTTCATTTTATGTACGTCTCTTCTGCTTTCTATTTTCCCTTTCGTTTTCTGTATATCTCTTCTTCTTTTTCTTTTTTCCTTTCATTTTATGCACATATCTTCTTTCATTTTCCTTTCATATTCTGTACATTTCTTCTGCTTTCATTTTCCTTTCATTTTTTGTAAATCTCTTCTGCTCTTTTTTCCTTTCATTTTCTGTACATCACTTCTTTCATTTTCCTTTCATATTCTTTACATTTCTTCTGCTTTCTCTTTTTCCTTTCATTTTCTGTACATCTCTTCTTTCTCTTTTTCTTTTCTTTTCTTTTTCTGTTCATTTCTTCTGCCTTCTCTTTTTCCTTTCATTTTCTTTGCACACCCCTTGTGCATATCTTTCTGTTTATTCTTTCTTTTTCTTTACATCTTTTTTTATCTCTATTTCTTTTTTCTTAGAATTCTTCTGATATATCTTTCCTTATTTTACATTTAAGTTCTTAACAATATTTCCTATTTTGTTTACAATTATCTTTACCTTTTCTATAAGTTGGCTTTCATCCCTTTCTTCCAATTTTTAAGGAAAATTCTCTAAAAATTCAGAAGTGGATTCAGTAACCAAATTATTCTATGAATGATTTGAATTAATTTTGTCTGGAACTGACTTGACACTTTTTCACTTTCTTTTTCCTTTTCTTTCTTTTTCTATTTTCTTTCTTTTTTCTGATGTTTTCTTCTTTTACTTTCCTTTAATTTCTTTCTTTCACTTTTCTTTTTATTTGTAATTTGTCCTTTTTCTTTTTCTTTCTTTCTTTTCATTCTTTATTGCTTTTTTTTTTCTATTTTCGTTTATTCATTTCGATCTTACTCTCTTTTTTAATTTTTTGATTCATTCTTTACCTAATTCATCTTATTTTTCAGGTTAGTTTATAATTTCTTTCCTTCTTTCTTCTTATGTTTCTTTCTTTCCTTCTTTCTTCTTATGTTTCTTTCTTTCCTTCTTTCTTCTTATGTTTCTTTCTTTCCTTCTTTCTTCTTATGTTTCTTTCTTTCCTTCTTTCTTCTTATGTTTCTTTCTTTCCTTCTTTCTTCTTATGTTTCTTTCTTTACTTCTTTCTTCTTAAGTTTCTTTCTTTCCGTCTTTCTTCTTATGTTTCTTTCTTTCCTTCTTTCGTCTCATGTTTCTTTCTTTCCTTCTTTCTTCTTATGTTTCTTTCTTTCCTTCTTTCTTCTTATGTTTCTTTCTTTCCTTCTTTCTTCTTATGTTTCTTTCTTTCCGTCTTTCTTCTTATGTTTCTTTCTTTCCTTCTTTCTTCTCATGTTTCTTTCTTTCCTTCTTTCTTCCCATGTTTCTTTCCTTCTTTCTTCTTATGTTTCTTTCTTTCCTTCTTTCTTCTTATGTTTCTTTCTTTCCTTCTTTCTTCTTATGTTTCTTTCTTTCCTTCTTTCTTCTCATGTTTCTTTCTTTCCTTCTTTCTTCTTATGTTTCTTTCTTTCCTTCTTTCTTCTTATGTTTCTTTCTTTCCTTCTTTCTTCTTATGTTTCTTTCTTTCCTTCTTTCTTCTTATGTTTCTTTCTTTCCTTCTTTCTTCTTATGTTTCTTTCTTTCCGTCTTTCTTCTTATGTTTCTTTCTTTCCTTCTTTTTCTCATGTTTCTTTCTTTCCTTCTTTCTTCTTATGTTTCTTTCTTTCCTTCTTTCTTCTTATGTTTCTTTCATTCCGTCTTTCTTCTTATGTTTCTTTCTTTCCGTCTTTCTTCTTATGTTTCTTTCTTTCCTTCTTTCTTCTTATGCTTCTTTCTTTCCTTCTTTCTTCTTATGTTTCTTTCTTTCCTTCTTTCTTCTTATGCTTCTTTCTTTCCTTCTTTCTTCTTATGTTTCTTTCTTTCCTTCTTTCTTCTTATGTTTCTTTCTTTCCGTCTTTCTTCTTATGTTTCTTTCTTTCCTTCTTTCTTCTTATGTTTCTTTCTTTCCTTCTTTCTTCTTATGTTTCTTTCTTTCCGTCTTTCTTCTTATGTTTCTTTCTTTCCTTCTTTCTTCTTATGTTTCTTTCTTTCCTTCTTTCTTCTTATGTTTCTTTCTTTTCTTCTTATGTTTCTTTCTTTCCGTCTTTCTTCTTATGTTTCTTTCTTTCCTTCTTTCTTCTTATGTTTCTTTCTTTCCGTCTTTCTTCTTATGTTTCTTTCTTTCCTTCTTTCTTCTTATGTTTCTTTCTTTCCTTCTTTCTTCTTATGTTTCTTTCTTTCCTTCTTTCTTCTTATGTTTCTTTCTTTCCGTCTTTCTTCTTATGTTTCTTTCTTTCCGTCTTTCTTCTTATGTTTCTTTCTTTCCTTCTTTCTTCTTATGTTTCTTTCTTTCCTTCTTTCTTCTTATGGTTCTTTCTTTCCTTCTTTCTTCTTATGTTTCTTTCTTTCCGTCTTTCTTCTTATGTTTCTTTCTTTCCTTCTTTCTTCTTATGTTTCTTTCTTTCCTTCTTTCTTCTTATGTTTCTTTCTTTCCTTCTTTCTTCTTATGCTTCTTTCTTTCCTTCTTTCTTCTTATGTTTCTTTCTTTCCTTCTTTCTTCTTATGCTTCTTTCTTTCCTTCTTTCTTCTTATGTTTCTTTCTTTCCTTCTTTCTTCTTATGTTTCTTTCTTTCCTTCTTTCTTCTTATGTTTCTTTCTTTCCTTCTTTCTTCTTATGTTTCTTTCTTTCCGTCTTTCTTCTTATGTTTCTTTCTTTCCGTCTTTCTTCTTATGTTTCTTTCTTTCCTTCTTTCTTCTTATGTTTCTTTCTTTCCTTCTTTCTTCTTAAGTTTCTTTCTTTCCGTCTTTCTTCTTATGTTTCTTTCTTTCCTTCTTTCTTCTTATGTTTCTTTCTTTCCGTCTTTCTTCTTATGTTTCTTTCTTTCCTTCTTTTTCTCATGTTTCTTTCTTTCCTTCTTTCTTCTTATGTTTCTTTCTTTCCTTCTTTCTTCTTATGTTTCTTTCATTCCGTCTTTCTTCTTATGTTTCTTTCTTTCCGTCTTTCTTCTTATGTTTCTTTCTTTCCTTCTTTCTTCTTATGCTTCTTTCTTTCCTTCTTTCTTCTTATGTTTCTTTCTTTCCTTCTTTCTTCTTATGCTTCTTTCTTTCCTTCTTTCTTCTTATGTTTCTTTCTTTCCTTCTTTCTTCTTATGTTTCTTTCTTTCCGTCTTTCTTCTTATGTTTCTTTCTTTCCTTCTTTCTTCTTATGTTTCTTTCTTTCCTTCTTTCTTCTTATGTTTCTTTCTTTCCGTCTTTCTTCTTATGTTTCTTTCTTTCCTTCTTTCTTCTTATGTTTCTTTCTTTCCTTCTTTCTTCTTATGTTTCTTTCTTTTCTTCTTATGTTTCTTTCTTTCCGTCTTTCTTCTTATGTTTCTTTCTTTCCTTCTTTCTTCTTATGTTTCTTTCTTTCCGTCTTTCTTCTTATGTTTCTTTCTTTCCTTCTTTCTTCTTATGTTTCTTTCTTTCCTTCTTTCTTCTTATGTTTCTTTCTTTCCTTCTTTCTTCTTATGTTTCTTTCTTTCCGTCTTTCTTCTTATGTTTCTTTCTTTCCGTCTTTCTTCTTATGTTTCTTTCTTTCCTTCTTTCTTCTTATGTTTCTTTCTTTCCTTCTTTCTTCTTATGGTTCTTTCTTTCCTTCTTTCTTCTTATGTTTCTTTCTTTCCGTCTTTCTTCTTATGTTTCTTTCTTTCCTTCTTTCTTCTTATGTTTCTTTCTTTCCTTCTTTCTTCTTATGTTTCTTTCTTTCCTTCTTTCTTCTTATGCTTCTTTCTTTCCTTCTTTCTTCTTATGTTTCTTTCTTTCCTTCTTTCTTCTTATGCTTCTTTCTTTCCTTCTTTCTTCTTATGTTTCTTTCTTTCCTTCTTTCTTCTTATGTTTCTTTCTTTCCTTCTTTCTTCTTATGTTTCTTTCTTTCCTTCTTTCTTCTTATGTTTCTTTCTTTCCGTCTTTCTTCTTATGTTTCTTTCTTTCCGTCTTTCTTCTTATGTTTCTTTCTTTCCTTCTTTCTTCTTATGTTTCTTTCTTTCCTTCTTTCTTCTTAAGTTTCTTTCTTTCCGTCTTTCTTCTTATGTTTCTTTCTTTCCTTCTTTCTTCTTATGTTTCTTTCTTTCCTTCTTTCTTCTTATGTTTCTTTCTTTCCTTCTTTCTTCTTATGTTTCTTTCTTTCCTTCTTTCTCTCTCGTCACATTCTTTTCTCATTTCTGTTTCTTCCAATATTTCATTTTACTTTATATTCCCGTTGTTTTTTTAATTACATTCTGTTTCATAAAGATTATTCTCTTTTTCTTTTTTAAATACTCTTTATTCATTCATTTTATTTTCCTGAGTTTATTCTTTCTTTCTTTCTTTTTCTTTTTTTTTTCTTTCTTTCTTTCTTTCTTACTTACTTTCGTTACTTAACCTTATTTTTGCTTCTCAATGGTTTTCTTTGAATTTTTTCTTGATTATTTATTTCTTTTAATAAATTTCCTCTATTATATTCTTTCTTTCTTTCTTTTTTCTTTCTTTCTTTCTTTCTTTCTTTCTTTCTTTCTTTCCAGCCGTTTGCATTTTTCATTTCTCTTTCTCCAAAATGTTTTCTTCGTTTTATTGTCTTTGCTTCTTGAATTATTTCTTTTTCAAGATCTTTATAACTTAGAAATCCCCAATCTAATCTGTCTCCGCGTTTATTTGTTTTTATAATTTCATTCTTATTAAAATCAATTTATCAATATTATCTTTTATTTTTTCCTAGTCTTTTTTTACTTCATGGCCAGTTTTTCCCTGTTGATCGGATGACCGAAATTCGTGGAGATTTCTTCACTCACTTTTTATCAGCTTAAAAATTTCTTCGGAAAGCAACAATCTGTAAATAATTTCAGCAAGAAATAACTCACACACACAGTCTTCTTCCAGATCATCTCCAGAGTAACAAATGAAATCAATATGGCCACCTAAAAGGTAATTGCGAGATAATGTCTATTGCATGAATTTAAATTCGGGAGAAAAACAGAGACAATTGAGGCAAAATGTTTAAACTTTGGTGAAGATGAAGTTAGTGACGTTATTGAATTATTTCCTAGTGGTTCAGAAGTTTTTCAATTAAAAACGATTGACTTGAAATTGCACCTCCTAAGAACCAAGTTATGTGCTGAATATAATTCACCTCCAAGCTACAGGATACTTGCCATACGAGGATGAATTGCATACAACACTTGTTCTATCGTCTCTGAAAATGACAGACGTTAAACCAATAACTCCTAGACAAAAATAATGAAAACTTACGACTGTCTTTATTGTTCAGATGATGTTTACAAAGTTTAATTAAAACTAGCACAAGGCTACAACCGAACCAATGTGAACAAGATGATCGTACTAAACACTACCAAACAACTTCTAGATATCTAAAGCCAAACTTGGCGCTTCGATGTTGTTAACTAAAGTTTGATGCATTATTTCAGTTGTAACTTTTAACACATCGTCTGTTAACCGAGAGAATGCGAACTCCATATTGATTGTCTGAAAGAAGGCCGTACGATATTAGAGGCTTAAACAATTCTATGTTAATTAGAGACTCTAGTAGATCCAGAACGATAGAGAAAAAAATTAGGACGATAATTCGGGGGATTAGATGTTTAACCAGCGTTTTTAAAAACAGGAAATACAGAAGACGGTTTCCAACAAGCTGAAACCGAAGAAGCAGCATGCCATTTATGGTAGATTTTACAGAGAACAAGAGACAGTTCAGGAACAAATTTATTCGGGAAAACGGCTGGCCTGCTTTGTGATAATTTCATTGGAGATGATAGCAGAAACCAGTGACGGATCCACTGGGAACCGCATCTCAGTAGCGATTTGATTCCAGGTGGAAAATAAGCCAGCATCTCTCACATAGAGATGGACAAATATTCCGTAGATGCTCAGCAGTGTTTTCTTTGCATTTGCCTTTTCAAATTACTCCACTTAATTACAAACCAACGGGACTGTTGGGATATAACATTGGTTCCTGGATTTTAATCCAGCCATTTTTCAAGGCTGTTCATGATTGGGGGAAGAGCGATAATAACGATGCGAATATTTGTTACGGTCTTTATTATTATTTCAATTCTTTTGGAATTGTCCTCTTATGTATGCTGGAACATGTTCATGTTGTTCTTCTTGTTCTTCTTCTTCGCATTATTATTATTATTATTATTATTATTATTATTATTATTATTATTATTATTGTTTGACTTCATTTGGTTTCTGGTGTATGCTCATTTCTTTCCGGGTCAATTTTGATTTTCAAGGTTCTTCTTCTTCTTCTTCGTATTATTATTATTATTATTATTATTACTATTATTATTATTATTATTATTATTTATATTTGTTTTTGTTGATGAGGATGAGAGGTATTGAAAGTGACAAATAAATAGCGAAAAAAGCGAAAATAAGGGGATATTGTGGACGAATGGGGTCGACAGATTAGTATTATTACTATTATTATAAGAATAAGTGCAGGGTCCCATCAGGACGTAGGCGATCATAGTTCCCCACAACTTCTTATCTTTTACTGCTCTTAGCAATATTTTTATATTTTCATCCCTTTCTCTCTCTTCTCTTCTTTCCATTTTCACAAGGGTGGTAAGTTACTTGTTATTTCCTTCCAATTCTCTTGCTTTTGTGAGTGTCAAATTCTCCAAGTCGACCTCGCATCTCTGTTTTGAAAAGATGCTGTAGAAGTGTTAGTTCAAACTTCTACTATGTACCATGTTCATTATGAGGTAATCATTCAAGTCAATTCTTCCCACAATTTTCTACCTTTCTTTAGGTAGTTTACTCGCAGTTTCTCTCTGTCCCCGGAGATGACCAAAAAAAGGTACGGATAAGGAAACGAACAACAAGCTGCGTAGGCATTGTTTACAAGAGAATCAAAACATTGCACATCGTGGGACTTCTCGTCTACTTCATAGGGTATTATCAATGTAAAGAAGGTTGTGCATATTAAGTAGCACTTAACATCAGAAGTTTTCAAAATAGAATACATATGATTACTAACGTGATCACAACCCGGCAAATAATTGTACTGAACAGGAAGCTTCTGCTGTTATTTTTAATAATTCTTCTGCTGCTGATACTACAACTACGACGAATACGACTACGACTACTAATAATAATAACAAATTAAGCCTCTTTATGATGTTCATTATGTCCTCTGAGTGTTAAATTCTCCAAGCTCCCTTTTTATATTATTTTATATTTTATTAAACAAAGACCCGCACTAATAACACTGGTCAAACCAAAAAATAAAAAAATTTAAATGACCAGAGACACCAAACATTTGAAGGCGCTCAATCTGAAAATGACCTTACTTTTTCTTGATTAGCTACCGTTTCTACTGTACAGGAATGATTCATTTTTGGATAAAAAACATTTTTTATTTCTTTTCTGTATATATGGTATTTACAGATGGAAATAAAAGAAACTCAAACAAAAGACATCCCAACTGAATACACCTATTCCATTGTATATAATGAAAATCATGAAAATGGTTTTATCACAACATCGGCCCTCCACGCGGGAGTAGGTACACATAATCATATTCTGATCTGGTATTAAGCGCTTGGACATCGATGAAGTTTCTTTCCAAATGTGTTTGCTTTCTTTCCGTAATGATGGAATAGAAGTGATGGGATGAATTTATTAATATCAAACAGTAGATTTTATAGTTTTCATTTTTTTTTATGTCACCTTAAATATAAGGTTTAATAAAGTGAATTACTGATAAATTTTATCATTTAATTTGTATTTTGATTGAAAGAAATCGGTATTTCTATTTTCAAATTCTTGGCTCAATTTTTTTTTCTAATAAAAATAGTTTATTTCAGGTGTCTCCCATGAATTGCTTATTGACGGGTTTCTACGACCTTTATTAACTATATATTGCGATCTGCCAATATAGTACATTGATCTTTTTTTTTAAAAAAATGAGCAATTTCAGTACAGCAAAAACGGTAGTTAACCATGAAAAACTAAGGTCATTTTCGGAATCAGCACCATCAAATTAGCTAAAATATGTGTTTTGTTTCATAGCGCCAAAAATCGTGTTGACGAATGTAATACGCTTTAAATAGTTTGTAAACTTAGCTTCGCGGAACATGTGGCTTCAACAATACGGGCCCAGTGAGAGCCGAAATGGCCATGCTTATCAGTCCTTGTGTGATGAAAAATTTAAGAAATCATTCTCCAGCAAAAATTATGCGGGGATGTTTAAGAAGCTTTGTTTAATTAGCAAAACTGGCTTCTCTATTAAGTACCAAAATCTTTATACCGATGATGGAGAGGAGAGAGAGAGCTGACAATGATGTTTACAATGTAGCTACTTTCTTAACTCAGATTTTTATTGGACACTATGATGTTTTTACCGTAAGGTTCATTGTATAAAAATCACGGGATAGAGGGATACCTTAAGTGTTAGTTTATATGGTAGGATGGGAAGGGTTCCTCTAATGAAAACGGATTCAGGATTTCGTCGAAAACGTTTTCACATGAAAACCAGTGGGAATTTACTCAAAACCAACGAAGAGCTGCTACAGAAGTGACAACAATTCCTTGCGAACAGCGTTGAATATATTACGTGTAATCGTACCCTGAAGAATAATGTTGAGAAACAAAAACAAAAATGATCATCACTCTTTACATTATTCGGACTATTGTCCTCATCTTTGCCGCCATATTTATTACAAAGTTTCTGCCTTCTTCAGGTGGTTGGAATGTCGAACTGAAGCCTTTATTTCGCTCACTGGGGTAGACTAGTTCCACGTGCCATGTCTTCAAGGACAAATCGCACAGTGGATAAAGGGGTTAATTAGATCCAGTGACAGGACCCAAAGAGTGTGAGTTCAAAACCCGGTTAAGGCGGTGGAGAACTTGGAGAGGGGAATTAACAGGAGATAACTGACAACTGACATCTATTAAACATGTCACCTGGAACTAGAACAGTCTATTCCAGCGAGCGAAATAAAGGGTTCAGTTCGACATTCCACCCATATGAAGAAGGCCGGGGCGTACAACGGCCGACACGTTGTAATAAATATGGCGATAACGACGAGGACAATAGTCCGAATAATGTAAATAGTGTACACAATACCTCATCTCATAAATATAGACAGATAAAAATGATCATGATTCTACATAATCAGTTCGTTTCTTGTATTTACGTTATTTTTTCTTCTTTCTTTTCAACGCCCACACTTTTATTTCTTTCTTTTGTTTTTCATTCATTCCATGACTTAACATTAACTTTATCTTTATCTACCTCTTCCGTTTCCCCACTTAACGAAAATCCAATTCTCCCCTTTTACTGCTGCGTATTTATATGTATGGTGGTACGGTGGAGTAATGGTTTGCGTATTGTTTTCATGTTATTCATTATAGTCTGCTTCAACTGCTATTTTATTCCTATCCTATTATTTGATTATTTATAATGTATTATTCTTTCCCTTTTATTCTCCCATACATTCCACCTCCTTCTTTCAAGTTTACGATTTTTTTTTTACTTCATGTTTTCTCAGCTGTATTTGCTCTTGTAAACAGTAACTAATTTTCACTAATTCTTCATTCTCTTCCAGACGAACCACCGAGATTTTCCTGCAATTACTTCATCTGTTTTTGTCTCTCTTCCTGTCGCTCTGGTTTCTTTTTTTCACTATTAGCATCAATTAACTTCAATTCGTTTCCAATAATTTATTTCCGAAGTACATACCATTGCTATGTTCTGTATTTTTGAATCGTTATTTTCCTTGTTATGTTAACAGACAAGATTTATCAGTACGCAGAGACGCAAAGATATACACACATAAAAAAAACAAAAACAACTTTATGAAAAAACAGATTGATTTTAGAATCTAACCGGAACTATTCTTAAATACATGCCTGCTTTCATTGTCAAATTAAACACACTGGCATAAGTTGAATGCATTATTTTTCAAAATAAACTTCTAACTTTTATTCGAAAAATTACTTGGCATATTTCCTTCGTTTGCAAATCTTTCAAGCTGTCAATATGTGTCTCGCGTCGTAGTTGCGCACAATTCAATTATTCAATATTTTTTTTCCCAAATTAAAACTTTTACACTTCCTGTTCAAGATATTAGGCAAGAAACAATCACGGAAAATAATTAGCAATCATATTAAATTAAAAATAGATAAGAAACAGGAAAAGAATGAGGTTTCAGGGTGCGGAGAAAAGGGGGTGGAAAATGAAAACAAACGATAGGATAAATAAGCAAATATTTAAAACAGTGCTTCGTTATTTGCTTACCATATCGTAGTAAATGAGAAACACAACCAGAAGAATGGCATTGATAACTCGCGTTTCAAGGGAAAATGGCCAACAAGAATTAGCATTCATGTTATAGTGGTCGAGCCATAATGATAATAGTGGCGGTTTTGTGTCTTTGCCATTCTTACAGATAGACAGGTAAATGTTAATATTCATGACAGTATTTAAAGCCATAAAAAATACATTCTCGCCAATATGTCAATGTCTTCAGATAAATAATATAATATATAAATATAAGGAAATTGAGAATAAATTTAAAAAATGGAAGACGTTAAATTTACTGTTGTACACAATGTTAATTGGAGTCCTATAGATGCCCAAGAAGGTAGAGACAAGGAAATTAACAAGATGATTCGTAGACATTGATTACAATAGAATCAAAACTTTGCACATTGTGGGACTGTTCGTCCACTTCATAGAGTATTATCGATGTCAATAAAATATAAATCCCGTGCATATTAAGAAGTTTTCAAAATAGAAATCGTATGTACACTATTTGCATTGCTCGGACTATCATCCTCATCTTTGTTGCCATATTTTTATCACAACGTTTCGGCCGTTGTACGCTCTGGCCTTCTTCAGGTGGTTGGAATGTCGAACTGAACCATTTATTTCGCTCGCTGGGGTGGACTGTTCTAGTTCCGCGTGCCATGTCTAATGGATGACGGTTATCATTTATCTCCTGTTAATTCCCCTCTTCAATTTCTCCACCGCCTTAACCAGGTATTGAACTCACACTCGTTGGGTTCTGTCACTGGATCTAACTTCGCACCTAAGATGAATAGGCACTTGACGCAGCGCTACATCAATCTACCTCACCTATACGGTCTCCCTAAGATTCACAAAACCAGTATTCCGCTCAGGCTGATTGTTAGTGGCTTTGTGTGCCACTCTCCCAGTCGCTACCTTGTAGATATATTGACCAGAAAGTCAGGTTCATATATCCGGAACTCCGCTCACTTCGTGGAAATAGTCCAAAGATGCCCCTATCCTATCCAACCAGATGGTGAGCCTGGACGTGGTGAGTTTGTTCATCAAGGTGTCCACGGAGGAGGCACTCTCAGTAATCAGAAAAAGATTGGCCTCTGACTCATCCCTAGGAAAACGGACCAGTATTCCAATAGATAATATGATGGAGATGATGTCTTACTGTACACAAACAACACACTTTGGTATGGGATCACACATATATCGACAGGATGAAGACTTAGCAATGGGCTCGCCATTATCGCCAGCAATGGCCAATATATAGATGGAATTCTTGAGGAAAGAGCATTAGAATCTATATCTTTAAAGCCAACTCTATGGTTAATGTACGTAGATGACACTTTCATACTCTGGCCACACCAGGAAGATATCCAGGTTTTACTGGACCATGTGGACTCAATAAGACCTTCGATACAGTTCACGATCGAGAAAGAGAGTAACAAGACACTCACATTCCTGGATGTTCTAATATCTCGAAAAGAGCATGTGTTCAAGGCAACCGTATACCGCAAATCGACATTCACCGCGACATTACCTCAATTTCAACTCCCACAATCCATACAGCGTAAAGAAAGGCCGGAGCTACAACGACCGAAACGTTGTGATAAATATGACAACAAAGATTGTAAATAATGTACAGTCATTAAGACTGGCTATCCCAGTTGTAACTTATAGCTTCAACATAATTTGAAACTGCTAGGAACACAAGAAAATTGATGCGAAAATTCGCAAAAAGCTCACATGAAATAAAATGCCCCCTCCTAAGTTAGATGTTGGCCGTCTGTATCTGAAAAGGAGCAGTGGAGTTAGGATTATGATTCAGTTTGAATTGTTTTACAAAATGTTGACACGGGACAATTATAAGTATTTTGGAGCTATACGAGATTGGATGTTACAAATCGTAATGGTGTATGAAAAATGTCAAAATGTTTGTTAATCATCAAACGAAGCCCAAACGTGTGCAGATTAAATCAGATCAAATGTTGAAAATAGCGATGAAATAGATACAACTGCCACAGAATACGAATGAAAACTGAAACAAGAAGCGAGAAAGCAACGCAAATAACAAAACCAGAAGTCAAATGCTGATGTACATCATTTTGTAATCCACTAGAATCCATTGATTTCGGGATTGAGTGTGAAAACTAAAGGGTTTATACTTACTGCACAGGACCAGAACTTGATTACACGAGGCAGATGTCGAACGTCTGTATCTACCAAGGAGTAGCAGTGTAGGGGAATTATACAACTGGAATTTTGTTACAAAAGTTCAACAGTAGGACGGTATTAGTATCTTTCAGTGATGCAGGATTGTATGATACATGTCATGGTGATACATGTCCTGATGATACATGTCATAATAAAACATAAAACATAAAAAAGCATAATGATAAAGCATAAAATTGCAAAAAGCTTTGTTCCGTAGGAAAAAGGAATCTCATAATTATGCAAGAGAACCCGGTTAAATCTTGAGAAAAGCGCCAATATACATAGAACTACAAGAAAACCAGCAAGAAAAATCAAGAAGCGAAGAACCGAGCCTAAAAGCAAATATCCATACACACACACACACACACGCACACACACAAAACACACACACACAAATAAACACACACACACAAAACACATACACACACACATACATATATATATATATATACATATATATATATATATATATATATATATATATATATATATATATGTATATATATATGTATATATATATATATATATATATATATATATATATATATGTATATACATATATATCTATATAAATATATACACGAGGAAGTTTCTATGTAACGGACATAAAGTACGCAGAGTGAAGCCGCTTGGCACAGACTGTCCTCGAACTTTGTGTTCCATGCACATTTAGTAATTACATTATTTCCTTTGTTTATAGCAGTGCTTAGAATGAAAGTGTGTAGAATGTGGTCGTCTCCGCCCACCTAAGATTTTCACTCAATGACCATAGCTTGTGCAGCATTTTTTGCAAAATCCAACATTCTCCAAGCCGACAACCCTAGCCAACCCCAGATGCCGACTCTTGCGATTCTTATGACTTTCATAAAATCTAATCCAACTTGAATGGAACAAGATCCCCAAAAGTTGAGGCAATCCAAAGAAAGCGACGAGACAGCTACTCTCTATCTCGAAAAAGAGTTCCAGTAAACGACACTGGATAATGTCTGTAGGTTTTAGAAGGGGACTGCTTCGAAGGAGATTAAATGCCGAATTGATATATGTTGTAGTTTTCTTTTTATGGCGCAAGTCGCGATACTTTTAGATCAAACCTCGTTTGTGTATGTGTGTTTGTGTGTGTGTGTGCGCGTGTGTGTGTGTGTGTGTGGAGGCTGTCGAGATCCGGGAAAATAGCATGGCGAGTGGACTATAAATCTGTATGTTTGACGTTGTGTTGCTTTGCATCTGCGATGAACGACAATTAACACATTGCTTTCATAAGAAACATTTTAGTCATCGAAATCGTATCGACAAAGAAGAGAGCAAAGGTATGAAAACATCTGGTAAATAGCTTTTGTGAAGAGAAACCCGCTGTCGATTAATGGACAGTCTGTATGCTCACCAAATGATTAATGAAGAAATAACAAAATATAGCAAAAAGAATGAAAAAAAAATTGTTGTAATTGATCACGCTGAACGGAGAGAACTTAGTCACTTATTGGATAATTAGCTAATACATTTGGCATGACGTTCACGTTATTAATGGACGTATTTATGGTGATACTAAGAAGGTGCATGTATTTCATTACTAATAAAAAAGTGACATACCGATGTAATAATAAGTAATTAACATGACTAGTACAACCTAGGTCTTTCACGTCGCTTTCTTGATATTCATGGCGAGAAATTCGTGTTAAAATGGGAGAAAACAATCTGCATCCGTGTTAAGATTTAGTTCAATAAATAGACAAGCAGAAAGAAAATTAAAATATGTATGTTCTTTTCGTGCCTGATTTATTTAAATTCTAGATCGAGTCTATCCAAAACGAACTTCCTTTCTACCATAGCCAATCATGACATCGTGGACTTGCAGATCTTTATTCGCGTAGGCAATTTCTACCTAGTGTTCACATGAGGAAAGAGCAAGGAACAAGGGAGAAAATGTATATTCAGTTATAACTTTAATTTAAATAAATGTCATTTACCTGTTCTTGGGGAAAATTTATTACTTTTATAAACGTTTCATATTTGTTTCTTATTCTATAATTCTGATTCCAATTCATTTATATATATATATATATATATATATATATATATATATATATATATATATATATATATATATATATATATATATGGGGGGTGTTCGTCTGTGTATAAAGAGTTTGTCTGATGATCGCAAGGGCGTGAACCCCAGGGTCACAAACTCACATCAATACAATTAAGTATATATATATATATATATATATATATATATATATATATATATATATATGTATATCATCCACAGATAGACTGTATCACAGCTCTTCCGTGTGGTTATACATGTGATTGCTTAAAGCCGGGATCGAAACTCGACCGATTTGTCGTTAGGCGAAGATTCTCACCCCTAATGGCGCAGGCTACGGAGAAAGGGAATTTTCACGCATTATATACTTAATATAAGCATTATCAGCTGCCAGAGTGCTATATTCGTTACGAAGAGCTTAGCATAATAGCAACAACAGCCGTCAAATCCTCTTTCATGCAAAGTGCTCAATCGACGAACGGGAGCGTATATAGTCTTCCACAAACAGAGAGTTTCGCTTTATCACATCTCTTCAGTGTACTTTACTGCTTATATAGGGTATCCAATTTTGTTATTTTCTTCTTTCTTAGGTTGAGTTAAGTGTTTAGGTTTTTTTTCTATTTATGTCCTTTGTCAAGCAGTCTACGGATTAATATTTTGAAATTATATATATATATATATATATATATATATATATATATATATATATATATATATATATATATATATTATAAATTAATTGATTTAAAATGTGATTTTTTTCGCTACACAGAAATAACCATGTTTCAAAAATGGAAGCTAAAAACTTCAAATTTAATTTTGTAATTAGATTAAAAGTATTAGTTTCATTTCATCTTCAAGCGAATACTGGAATAATTTATTCTTAAATTTACTGAGTTTTAAACGCTCACATAAAATTTATAATTTCCTGTTTCTAAGGATACAGAGAAATCCAATCATTCACACAAGGGGCAGTAGTGTGTTCATTTTTATTAACTATTTTTGTATCAATTATCAGTTATGTTCGAAAAAGAGGCTAAGTCTATGGAGGGTAGGGGTGAATTTTTCAACGAATACTGACATCCGTTATATGCATGTCGTCTGTTTTTTTGTTGTTTTTTTTTTGTTTTTATATATATTTACGGCAAAAAGTATTTAGGCATTTTCTCCTACTTGTATATTTAAAGATATTTTAGGGGATGTTTAGGTTAGAATACGTTTTATTTAACTACAATTTTAAAATATTTTCACTCTTAATTACTAATAGACTATATTCCTTTTTAAAACTAGTAAATCTAATAAAATTACTTCAATTATATAAAATTATTTTTTCATATCAAATATAAGTATGTATATTACCAGCTCGTATTTTTTAATTTTATTTTTAAATATTATTTAAAGAACATTTTTGACAATGACTGCAAAAAATAGCTATTTAATTTATCTGATTCATGAAATTTTAATTTTTTATAAACTTAGTAATATATAGTTTCTCATGTATGCACAAAGGGCATGGGTCATTTAATGACATACATATTTCAGCTTTTCTTATTAATTTCCATTTTACTATAGGTGTTTTATTGGATTCTTTTAAGTGCCAGAAGTAATTTGAAAGTGATGTCTGATTTCTGTATTTATTTATCCTAAATGAACTTTGATGTTGATTGTACCGGTTTTTTAACTCATGGCTTGTGCAACCCATATAGATTTTTATGTTTTCGGGATTCTCATTAGAAATGATATTGCACTGGCATACTAATGATTCCGTGCGACATTTATTTTGTAGAGGACAGTTATGAGGTTTCTACACTTAGATAATTTTTGTTTATCTTCATCTTTTTTTTATTTTTCTATTGTCTAATGTTTTTTAGTTTGTTCTAAGTGTTTATTTATGATATTAGCTTAAGATATGTTTCTTAATATTTTTTCTAAGTTTTCAGTACAGCCGTAACATAATTTTAGTGTATTTTTATTGAAAATAGTACTTAGTTTACATTCTCTAGGAACTTTCTTGACTATTAATGCAAGTAATTTTTGCCATAATTTGTTCTTTACCATTTGGTTGTATGGGGATGTATACCAAATTATTTTTATTTTGGTATTCGCTTAAAAATGAAATGGAACTAATGCTTTAATTTAATTACAAAATTAAAATTGACGTTTTTAGCTTCCATATTTGAAACATGGTTATTACTGTGTAGCGAAAAACATATTTTAAATCACTTAATTTATGATATTTATGCTCTGTAAATTTACATTGAGCACTGTTTTGTAAAAATAAGAATAAAAAATATCAATAAGAAAACCAGATTATATATCTTACTGTTCTTTCCTTTATATATATATATATATATATATATATATATATATATATATATATATATATATATATATATAAACAATATTCTATATAATTTATGAAGAGAAAACGAAAAATTCAATATATTAATAAGTAAACTAAAAAATTCAATATATTAGTAAGTAGTAAACTATTTTCAATATATATATATATATATATATATATATATATATATATATATATATATATATATATAAACAATATTCTATATAATTTTTGAAGAGATAACTAAAAATTCAATATTTTGTGACAAGGCAAATTGGTAACAATGCATTTTGCATTACTCTCTGATATGAGTTTGACTTCCAAATACTTCGGAAACTTGCTCTGGCTTGCGACATCAATAGCATTAATATAGAATTGCTTCATAATTCCATTTCCATACCAACTTTCCTCTCTGAATCCGCCATCGGATATCACATGGCAGCCCGCCTAAATGTAGCAGCAGACGGTGTCTAACTTTCATTGCATTGCTTTAATTCAACCAAGCATAACATTAAACAATAATGGCGCCAATTTGTAGTAACTGGTCAGTCAATAGAAACATCTCTCTTTTGAAATCGTCTCTTATGATACAGTAACTGTCTACCCGTTTTCACGGTCTTCTTAGTGAAAATCCACGCAAACAGGAAATAATTTTTTTACCATTTGCATCTTCTTTTCTTGCTCCATCCATAATTATTTTGAAGAATTCTCACTAACCTTTGTCACGTATCATTAGAGCGTTCATTTTTAAAACAGAACTCCGGCTACGTCGATGCTTTCTAAAGATTTTTAGAGGGATAGAAATATAAAAGGAAAGAGGAAGTTCACCGTTCGGAAGTGAAGATACATTATTTACATTATTCGGACTATTGTATTGTCCTCATCTTTGTTGCCATATTTATTACAACATGTCGGCCCTTGTAAGCTCCGGCACTCTTCAGGTGGCTGGAATGTCGAACTGAACCCTTTCACTCACTGGGGTAGACTATTCTAGTTCCACGTGCCATGTGTAATGGATGTCAGTTATCTCCTGTTAATTCCCCTCTCCAATTTCTCCACTACCATAACCGGGTATTGAACTCACAGTCTTTTGGTTCCTGTCACTGGATCTAATCAACGCCTTAATCAACTGTGTCATGTGTCCTTGAGTGGAGAACTTTCTGAGTGGAACTAACAGGAGATAAGTGATAATTGACATCCATTACACATGGCACGTGGAACTAGAACAGTCTACCCCAGTGAGCGAAATAAAGGGTTCAGTTCGACATTCCAACCACCTGAAGAAGGCCAGAGCGTACAACGGCCGAAACGTTGTAATAAATATGGCGACAATGATGAGGACAATAGTCCGAATAATATAAATAGTGTACATAATACCTCATCTCTTGAAATATAGACAGATACTGAAAGGTCGAAACGTTGTAATAAATATGAGTACAAAGATGAGGACAATAGTCCGAATAATGTAAATAATGTACATAATACCTCATCTCAGAAATATAGACAGGAAGTGAAGAACACTATGACTATACATTTTAGAATAACAAATATTTGATTCGAACAACCCAGTTCTGCAGAAGAAATCACAAGATATCAAATATTATATAAAATTTAAAAACAAAAATAAAGTTTTTAACAATCTGTAAGAACATCATATGTCGGCTTGAAAAAACGAAGGGTGACATCAAGGAAAAAAAGTACCAAGAGAAATGTTGCACAAAGGTCATTTAAAACGAGAAACAAAGTTTTGTTAATCATAGCATGTGATTAGTACGTCAGCATAATTAAAATCAAAGATAGAACTCATTAAATGGGAGAATTCAGTCTACCCGGTGGCATAGGTAATACAGTCAATCAAACAATACTAGTATATTGCATATGGTCCCAGAACAAGTACAAATATATAAAAATATATACCTAGTGTTCAGAAAAAATCAACTTGTTTTTATTATGTGACCTAATGCAAGAGTCAGAATCTGCCGTAGAGAAGAGGGAGAAAAAAAGTTTCTTTGTGATTTGCGAATATGAAGTTCCCAGTCTCAGCCAAAATATCCAAATCTTTAAAAAATCAAAGAAATTTTGTTACTTAATGGCTTTTTGTTTTCCGGCAGGCAGCGAACTGGAATAATAAAAAAGAACGCTCTAAACAATGACATGCACATTTGAGTGAACTGTAACTTTTTGGAAAAAGGATGTAAACTTTTGTCTCTGTCGTTAGTAGATTATATAACACATTCCTGTAAAGGACTTATAAGAAAATGGACGAATTGGAAACCCCGAACAGCAAATAGAACCGTCCTTTTACAACATTAGTAAAACCATTAGATAAATAATGTGACATACTCTCACTTGATCTCTGTATTTTTTGTATATTTCTTAGTCACCTTATAATCCTGACAATACAAAATTAGTCCCAAAATTGAGTATATATTAGATCATTGCAACAGATCTTGTCTGAGTAGATAATTAAAAACAAATTATTACATCATCAAAACTGTTTCGATTTGTGATGAATTAAAGTTCTCTCATCTTCAGTGACATTGTGGCAATATTTCGGCAGCCTTCTCTGTCGTCTGCCAGTTTGCAGATCTTCCTTGATTGCAAACTTCTCCAAAGAAAAGTGTGATCCTTGTTCGTTGAATGTCTCGGTTAAGCGTTGTGCTTATGGTGGTTCTTGGATGACCTCTGGACTTTTTTAAGTGAGTCCTATGAAAGTAAAATCTCTTTGTTAATTGTAGTTATTATTATATTGAGATTTTCCAAGCGTAGCTTAGATGTGGCACAAGGCCGAAAGTAGGGGGGGTTCCCAGTGAGGATCGAACTCACTACTCAATCGTAATCGTTTTAGCGTGACAAGCTTGCTAACCATTACACACATTGCCCTAGTTATTATTATATTTGCAATTAAATTTAGACTGGAACGAATTGATATTAAGTATAAAAAAAGAATCAGATTTTTAAGCAGGAACAAATTAGTCAAAAACTTAAGCATATTTCCATCATAAAGCGAGGCTCGGATCTTTTAACTTAACTTTATCCAACATGAAAGGAGGTTCACATTTTTAGACAAATTTATTTTAAAAGAAAATGACACCTCTTTCAAATTTTCAAATAAATTTTCTTTTGAATAAATCCTTGTTCTTTCTACTTTAAATTTTTCATTTATTTTCTTCTTTTGTGTGCCGTGTACTACCCTGACGTTTGCGATCTGGCTCTCCTCACTTTCCTGTTATTTGTAGCTCTTTGTCTTTGCCATCTCTCCCAAAACTTGCTCCGCCAGGTATGTTAGGCGTTGATTTCCTCTGGCCCGTTTACCTTCAACCTGTCCTGTGAGTGTCAAATTTTCCAAGCCCTCTTTCATCGTTATGTGACCCAGAAATATGAACAGTCTCTTCTTGTTGTAAAGTATAAGTGTCCTTTATGCTGCTATTCTCTCTAGAACTTCGTTGTTACTAACATGTTCATTCCATGGTATTCTCAGCATCCTTCTGTAGAACCATATTTCGAGTCTCGTCTTCATCTGTGAGAAGATTTTCCAGCATTCACGGCCATGAAGAAGTAATGATATTACCTAAAAATTCAGTACTCTTTTCTACGTTTCTATCGAAATTTAATTGCTTAGGTTTTGGAAGGCATCTTTTGCATATTTCGATATCCCAATGCGTCATTTTGTTTTTGCGCTTTCCTTTTTCTGTTAAAAAAATAACTGATATTAAATGTCTGGAAATTAGCATATTTCACGGCATATAAGACGCACTTTTTTTTTTTACTAAAAATATATTTTAAAATTTTCTTGCGTCTTATATGCTATATGTAGGTTTATTAATTTACTAGTTACTATTTTATTTTGATTTGCCATGCTGAAATTGGGTTGCTTAAAAAAATAACTGATATTAAATGTCTGGAAATTACCATGTTTCACGGCATATAAGACGCACTTTTTTTTTTACTAAAAATATATTTAAAAATTGCCTTGCGTCTTATATGCTATATGTAGGTTTATTAATTTACTAGTTACTATTTTATTTTGATTTGCCATGCTGAAATTGGGTTGCTTAAAAAAATAACTGATATTAAATGTCTGGAAATTACCATGTTTCACGGCATATAAGACGCACTTTTTTTTTTACTAAAAATATATTTAAAAATTCCCTTGCGTCTTATATGCTATATGTAGGTTTATTAATTTACTAGTTACTATTTTATTTTGATTTGCCATGCTGAAATTGGGTTGCTTCAAATACATCCATGCGTCTTATATGCCGTCAAATACGGTAATATTAAAAGTAATATGTTAATAATTACTATATAATGCTATAGGAAAAAACGAAATATCTTAGAGCTTCTATCGTGATTTAAACGGTGATAAATTCGCCAAGCCTCTATATGGTTTTACATTGGAAGTTGTCGTTCTTCTAGACAGATTGTCACCTGTGATTAATTATCCTATATGATTTACCATTTGATCGACAACTGGGGGCAAAAATATGGATTCGATGGTTTGGCCCGGTAATGAATATAGATAACTCGGTGGAATTATGAAATCGGCTTACTGATTTATCGTTCAGCATTGACAACACTGAAATATAAAACGTGGTCACGGTGGAGTAATGGATAACTGCTCAGACTGAGGAATCAGAGCGCCGAGTTCGAATTTCAATCGAATCTATTACATTAACTTACGTGCTAATACCCTTAGGAAAGGTATGAATCCTCATGTTCTCCCCACTCAGCAGGACAGACCGGTTTCTATAGCCTCGGATGCCAACTGGTCTACCGCAGAAAGAAGTGGCAACCTACTTCGGGAAAAAATCTGCCTCGTCAGTCATGTATTGAAAGATACACGATCGTCTAAGCGTGTATCAAGAATGGCATATAACTGATATATCCAAGGTGAATGCTAACTATATAGCCATAGAATATGTTCTGATGTGGTGTGGGACTATGTACCATGTCCTCTATGGTGGTTGATGAGGGGGGGTTAAAGCATTAATCTGAAACCATAATGACTTCATTGTCAATTTATAGATACACATACATTTTCTAGATTTTCACAAATTGTCTTGCTAAAGTGAAACTTTCACTGGTTGCAATGCAATGTTTTAACGGACTTGTGGTGTAGCTCTTCATTGTCAGGAGGTAAATAAATGACAGTAACAAATATTCTTTGTTTGAAGTTTTTTTTTTTTTTAATTTTTCCGTAGATAACGCACGAAATGCGCTTAAATAAATATGCTTCTGCCTCAGAAGTTGGAAAGTACCCTATTTTCACGTACGTTTGTATTGAAATTCAATCAGTTATAATGTAATTAATTTTGCAACTGTTTCAACAAAACGTCGAGCTGAAGATTATATTTACTCGCTGCATTTGTATAAACTGGTCGACTCATCGGCCGGTTGGCTGGTTTCCGTTTGCAGGTCAATAAGAGGATCGGGCATACATAGTAACAGATCAAGGAAGAAAATGGATGACGTTTGCTCATCAGGAAGGCAGATTAAAAAAAAAGGACGAAAAAAAAAATAGGCGTCGATACAGAAGAGCGATAGCAAAGGAAATTGTATGTGTGGGGAAAATAAAGCAGGGGTATTTGTTAACAGAAGCGTAAGGCTTCTAGGTAAATAGACTGCCAGTAAAAGGTGTTCGAAAAGACGACGTTAGGGCAAGAATATTGAGCGGGAGATTAAAGTGAAGGAAAAAAGGAAGTTGGAGAGAAAAGGAAGCAGGAAGTGAAGATATATATATATATATATATATCAAGAATGATACAAGGTATGAAAAGAAAGAAGGTAGGAAAAGAGAGGTAGGAAAAGAAGGGAAAATAAAAGGAAAAAGAAAATAAAAATGAAATGAAAAAATAATATAAAAAGAAAAGGAAAAAGAAAAAAGACAAATAAAAAGAAAGAAAGAAAAAAGAAAAAAGAAAAAGAAAGAAGAAAAGGAAAAAAGGAAAAAAAGGAAAGTATATAGGTAAAGAAAGAAAGTAAAATATATATCTAGAAAAGATGCAACGGGGGACAAAGAGTAAGAAAATAAGTAAACATTGAGGAAAGAAAAAATGAATGTGACTAAATAAATGGGAAATCTGGTAAATGTTGTTTGAAAAAAAAAAGATGTTAAGAAGAAGAAGAAGAAGAAGAAGAATGATGATGATGATGATGATAATAATGATGATGAATAAATAGAAGTATATGAACTGAAAAATATGGCTGAATAAATTTAAAAAAAAGAAAGAAATAAAACGAAAAGTAAAAAGTTGCACTAATTAAAGTATTTGAATAAAAAACAAATAGGTTACTGAAATATTCTCAGGTGACCAAATTTCCAAAATAAAAACAAATGACAAAATATCAAGAATTGTAAGAAGAAAACACTTCCAAATCGAGCAGAGAACTTTTTAGAGAAGAGGAGACGAGGGTACCAGAATGCAAAATAAAAATACAATTAAAATAACAGCTGAGAATATGCAAACATATGAAGAAGAAGACGAAGAACAATGTCAACTGAAAAGAGAATCAATATTTAGAAGTATAAGGCCAGAGAAGAGAATGAAATCAAGAGAAACAAAGGAAAGATGAAGCAGATTATGCTCTGAATGAAATGAGAAAGAAAATAGAGAAACGAAAAGGATTGTGAAAGAATAAATAATAAGACAGCCGAAGAGAAGAAGAAAAACAAAAATGAAGAGAAGACAGAGAGTCGTAGGAGAAGAAGAAAGAAAAAAAAGATTAAATTAATGAGATGAAAGTAAACAGTGAAAGGAATAAATAAGACTGAATTAAAAAGAAAAAAATAAGTGAAAACAAAATAAGAAGAGAATAAATACGACAAAGGTAAAAGAAAAGTTGGCGGAAAATAGACGAAGTGAGTGAAAAAAGAAGAAATGACAGGAAAGAGAGAAAAACAGTAAGAAAGAAAAAAGGGAAAAGAAGAGAGCGGGAGAGGGAGAAAGACTTGTAATGTCAACGAATACTCGTTGTCACATTCGTAATGCTCGTTGTAGTAGAGACTTTGAAATCGCAGTTACAACTATGGTAACGCCGTTGAAGTATACTGGTGTCAGACGCCTTCGAAGAAAACTCGCACTAATAGTACTTGCTCGATAATACTCGATCGAAAAGTAACCAGCGAATAGTGATCCGAATAGTAATCCGTATAGTGATCAGTACAGAGATATAGTATAGTGAATAGTATAGAGAATAGCGATCCGTACAGTAATAGAAGATAGTGTATAAATAGTGATCCGTATAGTAATAGAGGATAGTGTAGAAATAGTGATCCCTTATAGTAATAGAGGATAGTGTAGAAATAGTGATCCGTATCGTAATAGAGGATAGTGTAGAAATAGTGATCCGTATAGTAATAGAGGATAGTGTAGAAATAGTGATCACTTAGACGCCACGCTAATTCTCATACATACATTTCTTTTGCCATCACGTGATCTACTTATTCAAAATAGGATCGCCTGTGTTTGCTTTCTGGTGATCTGTGTTCAATCTCGAGTTTCGACAGCGATATGTTATTCCTATATAACAGACAAATGTGAAAGAAGAAGAACAGACAAGAAAAGAAGAGCAAAGCGAGAAAGACAAATGAGAAAAAAGAAAGCAAAAAAGAGCATAAAACGGCAACAAAAGACAAAAGAAAAGAGAAGAGAGGATAAGAATGATCAGAAGTCACAAAAAAGACAAAAGGAATGAAGAAAAGAAGACAAGAAAGAGTCAAAGAAAAGAAAGACCAATGTAAAAAGAAATGAAAGGAAAGAGACGAAAGTAATAAACGAGACAAAATTCAAAACAAGACGGTGAGAAAAAAAGAAAGATGAGTATAGAACGAGAAAAACAAAAATAAAAGAAGAGTTGACAGGAAAAAGACGAATAGAGTGAGAAAGATAAAATGAAAGAGAACAGGCAAAAAAGAGACGAAGAGGGTGTGAAAAACCAAAAGAGAAAAGAAGACAAGACACGAAAATGACGAAAACTGTGCGAAAACGAAAGGGAAAAGAAGAGAAGACAAGAATTGTCGGAATAGAATGTTACAGATAAAAGAAAAAAAGAGAAGACGAAAGAAAACAAAACAGAATAAAAATGACAAAAAAGAATCGAATAAAAGAAGAAAGACAAAAAGTAATAAAGAAAGATTACAATAAAAAGGTGACGAGAATAAAACGAAAATGAAAAAAAAGTAAGAAAAGAAAGAGAGTGGAAAAGAATGAGAAAGAGAAAAGAACGGAGAGGGGAATCGAATTGATTAAAAAACATAAAAGAAATAACAAAAGCAAACAAAAATAACACAAAAATAAACAATGGAAATCGAGACGATGAAAATTGCAGCGTCAAAAAGAAGACTTATAATGAAAAAAGAAATACGTCAAATGAATTAATCAGGAAACAATCAAGAAAGAGAGAGAGAGAAAGAGAGAGGGAGAGAAGCAAAATTAATTTTACACAAGTCAATTTTTTCCCGCCTATTTTCATGCCTTTGAACTCATACATTTCATTTTCGTCAGTTTGTGTTACGGAAACCCATGAGAGGAAAATGGTTTCTGGCTCTGAGATGATGTAGATATGCTCGGGATATGAAATTACTTGGCATCGAATCTCATCACAATTTCTTTATTTTCCTTGCTCGCGTAATCAGAAGTTTGAGGAATATGAATGGAGCATGAAAAAACGATACTATAACTATGTACATGCATACAAAGATGCATATACGAGTGTGCGCTCAAAAGTTCTTGATCCGACAAACAAGGAATTCGCCTCCAATTGTTATGGATGATTGTGGAGGAAATCTTGAACTTTGCGCTATTCGCTACTGTTTTTCTATCCCTTTATATATATATATATATATATATATATATATATATATATATATATATATATATATATATATGTGTGTGTGTGTGTGTGTGTGTGTGTGTGTGTGTGTGCGTGTGTGTGTATTTATTTATATATATATATATTAATTTCATGAATAAAATTCAAACTGATACAGATATCACCTTAATAATCAATTACAACTAGAAGTAAACTTATATTTTAAAATAAAATTTTTAGTCGTTTAATGTACATACTATGAATATTCTTATAATCGACTATTTCATATTAAATCCCCAAACTTTTTGTAACAAAGTTTAAAAAAAAAACTTAAATCGCTAACAAACATCAAATTAAATTCCTTATTGACTGTTTAAACATTCAAATTTATATCAAACATTATAATATTTATGAACCCCCAAAATAACACTCTCAAATAAAGTACAACGACAGTGTCTATTTCGGGCCATTCATTCCAAATAAAGTTAGTGACACCTTCTCTCATGAATTCCTTCTCTCTTTTTCTTTTTTTTTGTTTTTCCTTTTAGGTCTTTTTTCTCCTCCCCCACGTCTATATCAATATATAACTTCCGTTAAGTTAACCGATTAAATATGTCAATATCTGGACATCCTCAAATAATATTAAATATGAAAGAATTGAAATTTTAAATTACATCTAACTCAATCATGTCTCTCCCCCTTACTTCCTCATTTCGTTAATTTACATATACTTTGCTTAGTACTGCCCGTCAAAAATGTGTAAATTTATTTTCATTTTTGTTTCAACCTTTGGAAGTAAAGTCTGATGATCCGCGGTTCTTTAAAAGGGCTGTGGTGAAATAATTTATTACATGGAACCTTACAGTGGTCTGTTATTATTTAAAAAAACAGAAATATATATATATATATATATATATATATATATATATATATATATATATATATGTATAAATGCTACGAACTGAGGATGTTTACTACCTCTCTCTCTCTCTTTATATATATATATATATGTATATATATATATATATATATATATATATATATATATATATATATATATATATATATATATATATATATAAACGAAAAATCAAATGGAGTAAGCATCCACAGTTTGTAGCATTTTCTTTTTTAAAAAGTGCTCAATACAAAATAGGGCAAAATATTATATATTTATTATACGCGATTATAATAAAAACATTTTAAATCGCTAAACAAAAATTTTCATGTTTCAATACTATGATTGTACTTCCTCAGACGACGGTTAGTAACTCCGATCATCCCCTAAGGAAGTACACTCGGTATTGTAACATGAAAGCCTTTGTGAATCGATGTAAAATGTTTTCTTTTTATTATAATCTCTTATTCAAATTCCAATCTAATCCATTACATTCATTTACTTGCTGATACACTTGGGAGACATATTAATACTCTTCTTCAGCCCCAGCTGTGGCAAAATAACAAGACAGACAGGGTGCTATAGCCTTGGATGGCAACTGGTCGACCGCAGAAAGAAATGGCAACAGACTTTGGGGAGAAAAAAACAGCCTCGTCAGACATGTATTAAAAGATACGTAATCGCCTCAGCGTTTATTACGTATGGCACACAACTGGCTCGGTGGATTAATTCATAACGGCTCGGATTGAGGAATCAGGGAGCCGTGTTCCAATTCCAGTCAAATCCATTACATTCACTTAGGTGCTAATACCATTGGGAAAGGTATGAATCCCTTTCTTCTCCCCCCAGCTATGGGTAAATAGCAGGACAGACCTGTCTACCGCAGAAATAAATGGCAACCTACCGCGCGAAAAATATCTACCTCGTCAGAAAAGTACATGATCGCCTAAGTGTATATCACGCAGGTCACATACCTGACTGAATATATATATATATATATATATATATATATATATATATATATATATATATATATATATATATATATAAATATATATATTACGAAGTGTTGGTAGAACCAACAGAAAGCCTACTATGTGATTAAAACCAAGCTCAATAAAAGAAAAAAATAAGAATATTAACAATCCCCCATACAAAAGAGCCTACATAAAAAAAAGGAAAAGAAACTAAAAACTACAAATGACAGACACCTACCTAAAAAATAACCAACAATGTTCTATATGCATACTATAGAGGCCTGAAACAATCACTATTGTCCTCATCTTTGTCGCCATATTTATTACAACGTTTCGGCCGTTTCACGCTCCGGCCCTCTTCAGGTGGTTGGAATGTCGAACTGGACCCTTTATTTCGCTCACTGGATTAGACCGTTCCAGTTCCACGTACCATGCCTAATGGATGTCAGTTATCAGTTATCTCCTGTTAATTTTTCCTCTGAAAGTTCTCCACTGCCTTAACCAGGTATTGAACTCACAATCGTTGTATTAAATATGGCGACGAAGATGAGGACAATAGTCCAAATAACGTAAATAATGTACATAATACCTCATCTCAGAAATATAGACAGATAGTATATTTATTTTCGTCTACCGACTTGAATATTCGATTAATTTAATTAAAGAAAAAAATATATACTTACATGTATTTTACTTTAATGAGATAATCTATTACTTTAGAAAATTACTTTGTTTATGTTTGAATACGAAACTGAACAGAGGTGAGGATTTTGCTTAAATTCATCGCTCAGACCCTTCTTGATCGGCAAAGCTTTTTCGTGGCCGACTCAGTTAAGGTACATCGGATCTAATAACGGTTTCCCTATACTTAGAATGACGCAGGCTCCAATCCTGCCCGAGGGGAAGGCACATCATTATCTTTAATAAGATTCTTTATAGCAAAATAACAATCAATACAACACCAAAAAGATATAAAACTACATTTTTATAGTAAAATTACCAACAATACATTTTATGATCAACAACCTACATATCTAAAAAAACATACCTTTACTTTGAAAGTATAAAATTTTATACAAAATATTTAGATTTCGCCATTAAATAACCCATAGGTATGTTGATATGCCGCCAAACAAAATCAAGCAACCAAAAAAATCAAGCGAACCAAATAACCGACATAAAAGAACTCATTCATAACATTAGATTATTGGCATCTACGCGGACGACACTACAATTTACTCCTGCCTCAAAAACAAATCTAGTGTCGCTGACAAAATTAACCTGGCCGTTCGTCTCGAAAAGGACCTCCAATCGGTTGTGAACTGGGGCATGAATTGGCTGGTTAACTTTTTCGACTCCAAAACAAAACTGCTCTCTCTTAATCACCACAAGGATCCTTCCCTGCATCCCATTAGAATGTCTGACACTCAACTTCTCGAGAAGCACCTCTCTGCGGCTGCTCGGTCTCACGCTGACCTGAGATGGAACAAATACATTGAGTCAATTGCTTCACCCACCGCAAGAAAAAGTTGGCTCCCTCTGCCGGGCCAGGAAAATTTTCTCTCCGGGATCGATCCTTCAAATCTACAAATCAACCATTCGCCCTTGCATGGAGTATTGCTGCCATATATGGTCTGGAACCCCTTCTGCTTGCCTCGGGGTTCTTGATAATATCCAGAGACGGATATGCAATGTAATTGACCCTGATCTGGCATCTCGTCCGCAGTCGCTCTCTCAGAGACGCACTGTCGTCTCTTTGTCTTTTTTACAAATACTTTCACGATAATTGCTCCGATGATCTGCTTTCGTTGGTTCCCAGACTCCAGGAATTCAAGCGTCCTACGAGCCTGGCATCCAGCTCTCACCTTTTCAGTTTAAACTGTTAAATGTAACCGTCTCTTCTACTCCAAAAGCTTCATATCTCGCACCTCTCGCCTGTGGAACTCCCTTCCTTATTCCTGTTTCCTTGACAACTATAATCTCCAACTATTCGAATGTAACGTCAATCGACATCTCCAGTTGCCTTGATCTTTCCACTATTCTTCTCCACATCCTTTCCACAAATCACTCCTATCTGCCCTTGCTCCAAATCTTCTGTAAGCCCTTGCGTGCTAGTGGTTTCCCGCCTTGCTTGGAGTGAAATGCTTAAAATATATATATATATATATATATATATATATATATATATATATATATATATATATATATATATATATATATACTATAATTTCTAAAACCAAACGTTATTCTATAATATAACATAAACAAAACAACCACATAATATCATAAATATCAGTTTCTAGTAATCCTCACAAATATTTTTATACACAAAAGCTTAGTTCCATCTACTATATATTCAATTGTATATTTTGCTAGACCGCACTTATTTTTGCAATATGAATTTCTGGCAAGTTCTTTTTAAGTCTTCCAATCTTCTTTCTTTTCCAATCTTCTTTCTTTTCCTATCTCCTTTATTTTCCAATCTTCTTTCTTTTCCTATCTTCTTTCTTTTCCTATCTTCTTTCTTTTCCAATCTTCTTTCTTTTCCAATCTTCTTTCTTTTCCTATCTTCTTTCTTTTCCTATCTTCTTTCTTTTCCTATCTTCTTTCTTTTCCTATCTTCTTTCTTTTCCAATCTTCTTTCTTTTCCTATCTTCTTTCTTTTCCTATCTTCTTTCTTTTCCAATCTTCTTTCTTTTCCTATCTTCTTTCTTTTCCAATCTTCTTTCTTTTCCAATCTTCTTTCTTTTCCTATCTTCTTTCTTTTCCAATCTTCTTTCTTTTCCTATCTTCTTTCTTTTCCTATCTTCTTTCTTTTCCTATCTTCTTTCTTTTCCTATCTTCTTTCTTTTCCTATCTTCTTTCTTTTCCAATCTTCTTTCTTTTCCAATCTTCTTTCTTTTCCTATCTTCTTTCTTTTCCAATCTTCTTTCTTTTCCTATCTTCTTTCTTTTCCAATCTTCTTTCTTTTCCTATCTTCTTTCTTTTCCAATCTTCTTTCTTTTCCAATCTTCTTTCTTTTCCTATCTTCTTTCTTTTCCAATCTTCTTTCTTTTCCTATCTTCTTTCTTTTCCTATCTTCTTTCTTTTCCTATCTTCTTTCTTTTCCTATCTTCTTTCTTTTCCTATCTTCTTTCTTTTCCAATCTTCTTTCTTTTCCAATCTTCTTTCTTTTCCTATCTTCTTTCTTTTCCAATCTTCTTTCTTTTCCTATCTTCTTTCTTTTCCTATCTTCTTTCTTTTCCAATCTTCTTTCTTTTCCTATCTTCTTTCTTTTCCAATCTTCTTTCTTTTCCAATCTTCTTTCTTTTCCTATCTTCTTTCTTTTCCAATCTTCTTTCTTTTCCTATCTTCTTTCTTTTCCTATCTTCTTTCTTTTCCTATCTTCTTTCTTTTCCTATCTTCTTTCTTTTCCTATCTTCTTTCTTTTCCAATCTTCTTTCTTTTCCAATCTTCTTTCTTTTCCTATCTTCTTTCTTTTCCAATCTTCTTTCTTTTCCAATCTTCTTTCTTTTCCTATCTTCTTTCTTTTCCTATCTTCTTTCTTTTCCTATCTTCTTTCTTTTCCTATCTTCTTTCTTTTCCTATCTTCTTTCTTTTCCTATCTTCTTTCTTTTCCAATCTTCTTTCTTTTCCAATCTTCTTTCTTTTCCTATCTTCTTTCTTTTCCAATCTTCTTTCTTTTCCTATCTTCTTTCTTTTCCTATCTTCTTTCTTTTCCTATCTTCTTTCTTTTCCTATCTTCTTTCTTTTCCAATCTTCTTTCTTTTCCAATCTTCTTTCTTTTCCTATCTTCTTTCTTTTCCAATCTTCTTTCTTTTCCTATCTTCTTTCTTTTCCAATCTTCTTTCTTTTCCTATCTTCTTTCTTTTCCAATCTTCTTTCTTTTCCAATCTTCTTTCTTTTCCTATCTTCTTTCTTTTCCAATCGTCTTTCTTTTCCTATCTTCTTTCTTTTCCAATCTTCTTTCTTTTCCTATCTTCTTTCTTTTCCTATCTTCTTTCTTTTCCAATCTTCTTTCTTTTCCTATCTTCTTTCTTTTCCTATCTTCTTTCTTTTCCAATCTTCTTTCTTTTCCTATCTTCTTTCTTTTCCTATCTTCTTTCTTTTCCTATCTTCTTTCTTTTCCTATCTTCTTTCTTTTCCAATCTTCTTTCTTTTCCAATCTTCTTTCTTTTCCTATCTTCTTTCTTTTCCTATCTTCTTTCTTTTCCTATCTTCTTTCTTTTCCTATCTTCTTTCTTTTCCAATCTTCTTTCTTTTCCTATCTTCTTTCTTTTCCTATCTTCTTTCTTTTCCTATCTTCTTTCTTTTCCTATCTTCTTTCTTTTCCAATCTTCTTTCTTTTCCTATCTTCTTTCTTTTCCTATCTTCTTTCTTTTCCTATCTTCTTTCTTTTCCAATCTTCTTTCTTTTCCTATCTTCTTTCTTTTCCTATCTTCTTTCTTTTCCTATCTTCTTTCTTTTCCAATCTTCTTTCTTTTCCTATCTTCTTTCTTTTCCTATCTTCTTTCTTTTCCTATCTTCTTTCTTTTCCTATCTTCTTTCTTTTCCAATCTTCTTTCTTTTCCTATCTTCTTTCTTTTCCTATCTTCTTTCTTTTCCTATCTTCTTTCTTTTCCAATCTTCTTTCTTTTCCTATCTTCTTTCTTTTCCTATCTTCTTTCTTTTCCTATCTTCTTTCTTTTCCAATCTTCTTTCTTTTCCTATCTTCTTTCTTTTCCTATCTTCTTTCTTTTCCTATCTTCTTTCTTTTCCAATCTTCTTTCTTTTCCAATCTTCTTTCTTTTCCTATCTTCTTTCTTTTCCTATCTTCTTTCTTTTCCTATCTTCTTTCTTTTCCTATCTTCTTTCTTTTCCAATCTTCTTTCTTTTCCTATCTTCTTTCTTTTCCAATCTTCTTTCTTTTCCTATCTTCTTTCTTTTCCTATCTTCTTTCTTTTCCAATCTTCTTTCTTTTCCTATCTTCTTTCTTTTCCTATCTTCTTTCTTTTCCAATCTTCTTTCTTTTCCTATCTTCTTTCTTTTCCTATCTTCTTTCTTTTCCTATCTTCTTTCTTTTCCAATCTTCTTTCTTTTCCAATCTTCTTTCTTTTCCAATCTTCTTTCTTTTCCTATCTTCTTTCTTTTCCTATCTTCTTTCTTTTCCTATCTTCTTTCTTTTCCTATCTTCTTTCTTTTCCTATCTTCTTTCTTTTCCTATCTTCTTTCTTTTCCAATCTTCTTTCTTTTCCAATCTTCTTTCTTTTCCTATCTTCTTTCTTTTCCTATCTTCTTTCTTTTCCTATCTTCTTTCTTTTCCTATCTTCTTTCTTTTCCTATCTTCTTTCTTTTCCTATCTTCTTTCTTTTCCTATCTTCTTTCTTTCCCTATCTTCTTTCTTTTCCTATCTTCTTTCTTTTCCTATCTTCTTTCTTTTCCAATCTTCTTTCTTTTCCTATCTTCTTTCTTTTCCTATCTTCTTTCTTTTCCTATCTTCTTTCTTTTCCAATCTTCTTTCTTTTCCTATCTTCTTTCTTTCCCTATCTTCTTTCTTTTCCAATCTTCTTTCTTTTCCTATCTTCTTTCTTTTCCTATCTTCTTTCTTTTCCTATCTTCTTTCTTTTCCTATCTTCTTTCTTTTCCTATCTTCTTTCTTTTCCTATCTTCTTTCTTTTCCAATCTTCTTTCTTTTCCTATCTTCTTTCTTTTCCTATCTTCTTTCTTTTCCAATCTTCTTTCTTTTCCTATCTTCTTTCTTTTCCAATCTTCTTTCTTTTCCTATCTTCTTTCTTTCCCTATCTTCTTTCTTTTCCAATCTTCTTTCTTTTCCAATCTTCTTTCTTTTCCTATCTTCTTTCTTTTCCAATCTTCTTTCTTTTCCAATCTTCTTTCTTTTCCAATCTTCTTTCTTTTCCAATCTTCTTTCTTTTCCTATCTTCTTTCTTTTCCTATCTTCTTTCTTTTCCAATCTTCTTTCTTTTCCAATCTTCTTTCTTTTCCTATCTTCTTTCTTTTCCAATCTTCTTTCTTTTCCAATCTTCTTTCTTTTCCAATCTTCTTTCTTTTCCAATCTTCTTTCTTTTCCTATCTTCTTTCTTTTCCAATCTTCTTTCTTTTCCTATCTTCTTTCTTTTCCAATCTTCTTTCTTTTCCAATCTTCTTTCTTTTCCTATCTTCTTTCTTTTCCTATCTTCTTTCTTTTCCAATCTTCTTTCTTTCCCTATCTTCTTTCTTTTCCAATCTTCTTTCTTTTCCTATCTTCTTTCTTTTCCTATCTTCTTTCTTTTCCAATCTTCTTTCTTTTCCAATCTTCTTTCTTTTCCTATCTTCTTTCTTTTCCTATCTTCTTTCTTTTCCAATCTTCTTTCTTTTCCAATCTTCTTTCTTTCCCTATCTTCTTTCTTTTCCAATCTTCTTTCTTTTCCTATCTTCTTTCTTTTCCTATCTTCTTTCTTTTCCAATCTTCTTTCTTTTCCAATCTTCTTTCTTTTCCTATCTTCTTTCTTTCCCTATCTTCTTTCTTTTCCAATCTTCTTTCTTTTCCTATCTTTTTTCTGTTCCTATCTTCTTTATTTTCCAGTCTTCTTTCTGTTCCAATCTTCTTTATTTTCCAATCTTCTTTCTTTTCCAATCTTCTTTCTTTTCCAATCTTCTTTCTTTCCCTATCTTCTTTCTTTTCCAATCTTCTTTCTTTTCCTATCTTCTTTCTTTTCCTATCTTCTTTCTTTTCCAATCTTCTTTCTTTTCCAATCTTCTTTCTTTTCCAATTTTCTTTCTTTTCCAATCTTTTTTCTTTTCTTATCTCCTTTCATTACCAATCTTCTTTCTTTTCCTATCTTCTTTTTTTGCCAATCTTCTATCTTTTCCTATCTTCTTTCTTTTCCAATCTTCTTTTATTCCAATCTTCTATCTTTTCAAATTTTCTTTCTTTTCCAATCTTCTTTCTTTTCCTATCTTATTTCTTTTACAATTTTCTTTCTTTTCCAATCATATTTCTTTTCCAGTCTTCTTTCTTTTCATATCTTCTTTCTTTTCCAATCTTATTTCTCTTCATATCTTCTTTCTCTTCCTATGTCGAACTGAGCGGATCCCTACCCGGCTGATTCTATACAAATTATCAAATATATATTGCTTATATTTATATACAGAATGTTTAAATATAATCGGACTGTACTACTATACAATATCATACCAAACCTCATAATTTATAGAAATGGCGTTACTAAGCTTCAACAACGTGGCGTAATGGTTACTAAGCTTCTCACCCTTGATCACTTATGACTGAACAGGCAGTTCGAGCCTCATTGTGTACCCTATACAATCGGCCTTGTTCTACATCTAAGCTACGTTATTGAAAATCACCAACATTCATAGTGATGATTTTTCAGCGGCCTATCTATCTATCTATCTATCTATCTATCTATCTATCTATCTATCTATCTATCTGTGTGTGCTTGCTTTGTTATATGTAATATTTTTCCATGGTAAACAGAGACTATATTCTGATCACCTCTCCACAATCGGTGTTTGTGATATAAGTTTAGTTTATATGCTGTTCATACAGGCCAAGGGCATATATTTTCCTCTCACTTGTATCCACTGCCATAACGTCCAATGCAGAAGGAGTTGCTGCATACTTGAAATTCGGGGGATTATATAGCCAAATCACTTCAACAGTGAAAGAAAATACTACATTTTGACAGCACTTCAAATGTAAAGTAAAATAAATATAATCGTAATAATATTATTGATTTATGTGGCTTTTGTCTTTAAGAATTAGGCAGTAATGGCTCTCTTCCCGTCCTCTGTGACTCTAAGCAGTGGCTTGCATCTTTACTGTTACTCTCAGTACAGATTCTACCATCCATTTACAAAAATCTTTTAGGTGTATTACGCGCTATTTTTCCCCGCATCGCTTACCTTCTTGTCAAATTCTTCAAACCTTTTTTCCTCATTACGTGTTCGCGAATTATCAACTTTTTTATTCTAGTTACATGTGTTTTTGTTCTCATTTTACTGAAAACTTTCTCGTTTTACAAATCTCTGTTTCAAGACATCCTCGGAATTCTCATATATTTTGCTTCACGTCAACACTACCTGTAAGAAAATTATTCAGAATTCACTATGTAGGTAGATTGTTAGTATATATACAATGTTTTGTGATGTCAACGAACAGTCGTTGCCACTTTTGTAATGTCAACGAATACTTGTTGTCTCTTTCGTAATGTTCGGTGTAGTAGAGACTTTATAATCGCAGATACAATTATAGTAACGCCGTTGAACAATACTGGTGTCAGACGCCTTCGAATAACACTCGCACTAATAGTACTTGCTCGATAATACACTCTCAAAAAGTAACCATCAAATAGTGATCCGAATAGTAATCCGTATAGTGATGATATTCACTAAACGCCCCACGCAGTCTGAGTTTATTGTGGGGTATCCGAGCCCGTAGGATCGGCGAAAATTTCCCCGTAGACCCCGTAAAAAACGGTGTCGGGTAGCTGTCTTCCGAGACGAGACTCTGCCCTTCGACAGAGCCTCATCTGGAGATCTTCTCTGCTCGGAGGCATAGGGTTTCACCAGCACATTTCCGAAGTAATCCGGAGAGTAAGCTATTCACTACCCCCTCTCACGCGGTCGGATGTGGAACAAGGCCGAGTTTATCCGAATTCGTAGGTTCGCCAAAATTTGCCCGTAGATCCCTTAAGGAACGGAGTCGAGTAGCTGTCTCCCGAGACACGACTCTGTCCTTCGACAAAGCCTCGTCTTTGGATCCTCTCTGCCCGGAGGCAGAGAGTTTGACCAGCACACTCGGAAGTAATCCATATGGTGATGATATTTATAGCACATAATGTACAAATGTGGCACAAGGCCAAAAAGGGGAATGAGGAAAAGGACGGTCTTGTTCTGTCTTACCGTAAAACTTAGCTTGCCACAAACACCGGCCCAAACATACAACAATGTTTCCTTTTACAAAATCAACACATTCTTACTTACCATTCTTCCCTCATCCAACATAATGCCTCTAATTAAGTTCGAACTAGTCCCCATATGTACAATTCATGGTCTGTTGGGGGAAGGGAATAAACTAACAATTTACAAATCTAAAAACCCCAAGGAGTATAGTGTACACTTACACGCCGCGTTAATTCCCATATATACATTTCTTTTACGATCACGTTATCTACTTATTCAAAATGGGATCGCCTGTGTTTGTTCTCTGGTGATCTGTGTTCAAATTCCAGTGTCGTCAGCGACACTTTATTCATATATAACACAATCTTATCATTGCAAGGAAATATTCCTGTCTATAAATATTTGGCTCAGTTGTTTTGAAGCCATATTTCGCTATTCCAGTAAACTTTAGTATTTCGGTGTTACATATTCTGTCATAACTATTCACAGATAGTTAAATATAGGATTGAATGTGTATAGAAATATATATTGCAAGGTCTTTTACGGAAGCATGCAATGTTGACATAGTATAAAAACCAAAGAGCAGAACAAAAGGCAAAGAAATACAAGGCAAGAAAAGATAGAAAGAGAATAGGCGGGAAAATGCAACCAATCTGATATTGAACGTGGACGAGAAATTGAAAAAAATGGAGAAAAGAAATCTAGAAAGAAGGCCCATCAAAAGGACAAAAGAAAAACTCAGGTAACGAGGTAGGAATAACGAAACAACTAGCGACGAAACTAACGAACAATGAGTAGCGAATAAGAAAGAAACTCAACCCGCGATTATTTTCGTTCGCTTCCGAATCCAACCCCCTCGTTTCGTTCTTCTTGGATGTTATCCTCCCAGCCTCGACATTTGTTGGTGGAAGTTTACGCAATGATTAAAATCCGAGTAAAAATCTTCCGCGGATGTGACCTTCACGTGTCTCTATCGATTGACAAAACTTAGCCACAAATAGCCCCGTAATTGCAGCATGTAATATTTGTATTTTATACAACTACGAACGAATAACTCACAAACCAAGATTCTTTTTTTTTCATTCTGCAGTGTCTTCCATCTTGTATTCTGTTATTCCTTGTGCTAAAGTAGACTCTTCCTTTTTTAAAAGAATTGAACATGAACATAAGTGAGAAAAATGAATTAAATACTCTTAGATATTTCATTATATAGAGGATGATTGAAAAATAACTCCCTATTATATATATGATAGACGATGCAATTTAACTATAATTTGTACAAGTCGGGAGAGTCAACCATAACGTAATATTGTTCAAACCCAAACAGATTTCATCATACACCCCCAAAATAGATTCATATTACTGCACACTACTTGAAAGGACTGAAAACAAAAAAGAAATCGATTACACCCTGTCACTACAGTGGGTCCAAAACTGAGGGTATGGTGAAAGAAAGGAAACTAAATTGGTTGTTTCAGTTAATTTACGCACGGGTATATATAGGGTGTATCAAAAATACTTTTACAAAAATTGGTGGCGGATTCCTGACACCAAAACAAGGAAAAATGTCCAGATAATCATATGCCTAAAAGAAAATTGTTGTACAATCAACACAGCAACACACAATGATTATTCAAAATGTCCTCCTTTACTTCCCACCACTGGATCATTGACTGACGCAGCCTTCCGAATACTCCCACACAGTGTCGAATGGTTTCACTGGCCCCCATGACAAGTTGATATAGCATCTCTACATTATTAATTTCTGTTGCATAATCCAATTCTATTCGATGGCCACACAGATAAAACCCAAAGGATCGAGGTCGGGGGGAAAGTGCAAGCCATAGAACCGGTCCTCCACTAGCTTTCTTGGTAGATGTCAGCCAGTACATCGGCAACAATGTGACTACAATGTGCTGTAGCCCCATCATGCATGAACCATACGTGTTTTCGTATTAGCAGGATTACATCCTCTAGCAGGTCTGGAAGTGTCTTCGAATTAAAGTCCCTGTAGACAGCTCCTGTAAAACATGCTGGGGGTTAACATATGGACCTACCAGAGAGTCACCTACAATTCCAGTCAACATATTTATCGTAAACAGATGATGGTGTCTAGCCTGTATTGTACCATGGAGATTCCAATCCGCCCACAAATGTTAGATGTGTAAATTTGATAGTCCATCTATTTCAAATGTTACCTCGTCTGTAAACAAGACCGACGAGTCAAACATCGGATCGGGAACCATCGGAAAAATTCCCCTGTGGTTAGTGGTCATGGGGCGAAAGACCATGCACAAGTTGCAAATGATAAGAATACAGGCGGTGTTTTGATGTACACTCCATGCGGTATTATGAGATGTACGACGTGCTAGGGCCACTTGGCGGGTGGTGATAACTGGATTTTCCCCGACAGCCCGTAGAATGTGTTCATCGTTGTCAGGCCTACGAGTAGATCTCGATCTTCCTCGATCCATAGTTTTTGGTGCCACGGATCCTGTCTCAGCAATGTGACTATAAATAGAAGAAAGGGTTGGATGGCACGGCTACCGTCGGTCTGGAAACGCAGTCTGATACAGCCGTGCAGCCTCGTGGCCTTATGTTCGCGTTGTCCTATGTTAAAATCATATCTGCCTGCTCACGATATGAATATCCTGCCATTCTTAAACGCAACACTTCTTAGTTAACTCACTACTACATACGTTAAATTTTGAAGTAAGACTAGCCACACGTGTACACGAATGACAAATATAACCTAGTGTACATGGCAACACAGCATCATTTACCGTAAACTTTCTTTCAAATTAATAACACAAAAACGAACGATTTTCGGATATATTTTTATATTGACTTTTTTCCTTGTTTTGCTGTGAGGAACCCACCCCAAATTTTGTAATATATATATATATATATCTATATATCTATATATATATATATATATATATATATCTCTGGCTGTGTGTATGTATGCGTTTCTTTTGAACATCATTAATATCTCAAACTTGACATGCCGTTTTAGTTGCTCTCAAAATGTTTTGTGATTATGTTTTCTCTGTTGAAAAAGGCTGTCTACCCCCTGATGTTCTGATTTTTGTTTACAACAAAGATAATTTTTACATCCTGCTGCTGTGACGGCCTATTTTTGAAAACTTTAAAAGGATTTTGACAAGAGGAAACGCCGATTTAATTCATATAAAAAATCAAATCAGACGTAATTGTATGGCTATTGTCCCGCCGAATGCACCACATTGATGTACGCGTGTGTCCATTGAATACTTCTTAACAAGCCAGAAATCAATCCTAATTGGGGATCTAGTTCTTCTTATCTCCTGTTATACTAAAGTAAATTTTTTTATAGATTGTATTCTTCACTAGAGACACTCACATAACATATAGTTCAATTCGAAGCTAAGAGAATAAACTATTTACATAATTTATGTACATGAAGTTTGGTCCGACTCACTTCCACATTTATCCAAACATCAGAATATTTTTGCAGACTTTTCACTGGTTTTCTTTTACGTCTTTTGTTTATAAACTCAGTATTATTATTATGACTTGATTAAATGGATCGTTTTCTAGTTCTTT
>OZ038493.1:26963802-26996302 GCA_964036315.1 Acanthosepion esculentum | reverse complement strand
TCAATTTCTTCAGACACTCTTTCTTCATATATATATATATATATATATATATATATATATAGTATAAAATGACAATTGGAAAAATCTTTTTTTTAATTTGGATTTGTAATGTAACTATAACAACAGAGATATTTCGATTTCTTTTTTGCCTTGAAAAAGTCGGAAGAAGAAACGCGTCGGCAAAATCTAAGATTTTTCCAATTATCATTTTATAACAATCTGTCTTGTCCACAGAATTGATCTGGGAATTTAACTACATATATATATATATATATATATATATATATATATATATATATATATATATATGTGTGTGTGTGTGTGTGTGTGTGTGTGTGTGTTTTTCGTGTGTGTCTGGCTGCCTTCTGTATATTAATTAAAGTCATTTTGTGTTGATTAATTTTATTGATCGAATTTTTACAAATTACGAATAATTCATGATAAGGAGGCTATTCCGTCAGAATTCATTTCGGAAGAAAAATGTTTCAAGCTTTTGACTTTCTTAAGTCATCATCAGTGTAGGTAGAGAGAATCGGTAAGTGTATTCACGTTGGCAAAGAGAGTTATGACGCATGGAATATATGATGCGTGTATTTTATGTAAAGGCTGCGTGTAAAAAAGTCTCATTTTTAATATCCTTAAGAGGGACATGGTACACCACATGTCTTATGTTCATATATTGGATGCTTATGAATTGAGGCGTCCGAAGTATTCAGTCAAACCACAACAGGTTATTTCGTCCGCCTTCTTCGTGAGCTGAGCAGCAATTAGCTGTTCTCACCAACTGGCTATGTTATGAATCTCAAGGGCCCCTTACGACAGTAAATTCTTACTGAGAAAAATATCATAGCTGCCTTCTATTTCCCTAAACTTGTAATGAATTCAGGAAAAAGAGAAACAACAGAAGGAAACTAATTACTGAAACGGGAAGCAATCAGGGCGCTCAACGGGAAATAAAATTACATTGGTATCCAAGAAGCATATACGATCAAGCAAGGTGGGATAAACGTAAGATGAAGCTATTAAAAGTTTCAGCAGAACCTTGATGAAATTAACAAATGCCTAGGAAGATGAAAATAGATATCGCGATCGTTTCTTAACCTGGAATTGTGAGATACACCGGACCCTCCATAAACAGGTGAGGAGAGTAAAAAACAAAAACTAAACCAGAAAATAAGTAATCTGACGTCTATTAATAAAGCTTTATACGGAAGAGTTGATATTACAAAGGATAAGACAGAGGAAGATGATTCGTTATCTTCGATTATATCTAGACTGCAATTAAAGAAGATGATAATTAAACAGGCCAGAGTAAGAAAATACGTAATACAGCAGCAAAAACGTGTCAAAAGAACTAACAAAAGAAAGAGAAAAACAGTAAACATAAAGATGTGAATATGAAGTGGAAGAAGAATGCAGATGTCAAATTTCAGGAATTATTGAGGAATCAACATGAATAGGGATGCGCAGAGGAAAGCTGAAGAATGAAATTTAAACATTATAAATAACGGTTCAGAATAAAGCCGCAAGTCCCATTTATATAAAAATTAGAATAGATAATACACGGAAGAATAAGAAAATGAATCAAACCACTATAAAGAAATTGAATGCGGGAAATGAGCGTAGAAAGAGTTCGAGAACATGCATGACTGGTTAGGATGGCGTTTGCACTGGAAACTGTTCAAATGTCTATATAGCTAAAGACAGGTGAAAAGATTGGAATATATCGTAGAAACTGGAATATAATGTTTACTGATACAGGGCAGAACAGGATTCAGACTTAAGTTTTCCACTTGCATGAAGTGGAACGACTCTGTTGAATCAATTGCTAGGACTATTGCTAGGAAATTTGGTTTCAGTATGTCATACCAGAAATTTCTTCCTATTCAGAATCTATCATGCATATTTTTAAATCTACTTTTTGTCTGTGCTTTGAATACTGCCGCCATATCTAGTCTGTTGCTTCTACTGTATACCTCGAGCTTCTTGACCAAATTCAAAGAACTGTTAGCAATGTAATCGGTTTTTATCTATCATCTCGACTTCAGTCACTTTCCCATGGATGAGAGGTGGCTTCCCTCTACCTTTTCTACACATATTTTCATGGCAATTGATGAGCTTTTTTCTCTAGTTACCCAACAACATTAACTTAATTTGGCAACAAGGTCTCACCATTTTACTGTTGAACTCGCTAGATACACCGGCAATTCTATTTTAACAGTTCTTTCTTTGTCGCACTACTCACCTGTGGGACACACTTCCGATTTCTTGTTTCCCTGTCACGTACAATCGTTAAATCCAACTGTATTCTGTCTTCCTAAACCCTGCTCCTCTATTGTTCTTTCTTCACATCTCCTCAATAAGGTATTTTTATTCTCGTTCACTTTAAGACCATCAGTCCTGGTGTCAGCATCTCATTGCTTCGAGTGAAATAATTTTAAAAAAATCATCTAAATGAGAAAAGACTGCGTCATACATTAAATGATACTGTTCAGACAAACCGTGGAGAAAGGTAAAAACAAAAAACAAAACAAAAAACAAAACAAAAAGTAACGTAACAGAAATTAAAACGTTAGATAACTATTGCGGCCTAGGTTTAGAGAGAATAGCGAAAAAAATAACTGCGGAACATCAAAGTAAAAGTAGTTCTCTTACACTTTGCATGCTGGGAAAATTTCTGAAGAGACAATTAACGAAGTTAGAAGAATCTGAAATCAAGAAAACAGTGACCACACAAAACAATGCTCGTGAGCTAATCAAGGTAGAATCTTACTGAATGAGTGATGTTATATGTATAAACAAGGAGCTAGAATGAACTGAAAATTATGAAGATAAACAGTTACTAACACTTGAGTTGACGATTATAGCATTCAGAGAAGTATTTACGCGGGAGTCTATTGCACAAATTATCGGCTATTAGAGAAAATGTATGTTGAAATTTTTCCTTACAGTTGGAATACAAAACAAAAATGAGTGATTCGACTCTGTGGAGGTAGCGAGCTGAGGGTAATTGCTGTTAGTTGTTTTCCAGTAAAAGACACCTGTCGTGTGAAAATTCAACGAGTACAAAGAATAACAGTGTATCAATATCGTAAAGGTTATGAAAAAAATACATTGACAATTATATAACTTCAAAGAAGCGGGAATTATTGAACAGAAGGAAGGTGGAAAAATCCCGCTGAAAAATGATGAATGTATTTGACGTGGCGATAGCGCTGAAAAGCCTTGCGATTTTCATTAGTCTCCGACGAAAATATCGAAGGTTATCAGCCGAACCCATCGCAGCAGAAGTCTTATCCACCAGAGGCAATTGCAATAGGAGATGCGATGCATTCGAGAGGGTGCGGTGCATGATTACGCTAAAGAGATGTGGGGCAGGGATATAAGACGTATGATGGCGTCATAAACCTATCTAGCTCTCATTTTTTTTTGTATCAATTTCATACACGATTCATTGTTCGACATGGGGAATATGACATTAGTATTTGCCAAAGTAAATATTAATAAGCTATTCTAGAAGTTATTATTATTATTATTATTATTATTATTATTATTATTATTTATATTTGTTTTTGTTGATGAGGATGAGAGGTATTGAAAGTGACAAATAAATAGCGAAAAAAGCGAAAATAAGGGGATATTGTGGACGAATGGGGTCGACAGATAAGAAATCCGGATTTTTTATTTTTTTAGAAAAATTAAATGCCATACGGTCAATAAAATTTCGCATAATGGGTATCGCCATTAAGTAAAATGGAAAGACGCTAGTAAAAATTAACAATTACCAAATATTTTTGTACACCCACCCACACACATCCACACACACACACACACACACACACACACATATATATATGTATATATGTATAAAAGTGAACATAGAAGTTAACACTTAGAGTCTGTCTGACGATTGCATCTAGAATGAAACAGACTGTCGCTTCTAAGTGGTGACTTCTATGTTCACTTTTATATTTACACACGCTCTATCTCTGATATTGAGCACTTTATCCCATAAATATAGCACATTTTAAAACTATATTTCTTCATATCTATCTATCTATCTATGTATCTATATATATACTCACACACAGACAAACACACTCTTATATATACAGATAGATAGATAGATAGATAGATAGATAGATAGATAGATAGATAGGAGACACGGTGGATTAGTGTATGCAGCTAGGATTGAGGGATCGGAGAGCCGAGTTCGAATTCCATTCAGATCCATTACATTCACCGACGTGTTAATATTCTTGGAAAAAAGAATGTATCCTCTTCCCCTCCTCCTCCTCCTCCACCACCCAGCTAAGGCTAAATAGCAGGAGAGACTGGATTTTATAGATTTGATGGCAACTGGAGAAGGATAACTGTGAATTCAAAATCTATGTCGGGTCGTTTCGGAACCATGTCTCTGTATTCGGCTCTATAAAAAGTGTCGTTGGTTCTGCACAAAGCCTACACCATTATAATCAAATCATATGTACAGGTGTTTGGCTGTCGGTTCCTAGGAACTGAGATGCTTGAGCCTCATATTTCGGAAACGACGGAAGAATCCAACATATATATATATATATATATATATATATATATATATATATATATATATATATATATATATATATATTATAAAGTTTCCTAAAAATAAAGAATCCTAAATTAAAGAATTGAATTTAGTGTAATTTGTAGGCATTGTATAAAATTTACTTTAAAATATAGTTAAAAGATTTTTTTTAAATTTTAAGCATTACAATTACATATCCATTATTTTATAAGTATATAATAGGACACACAATATTTTCTTAATTCTTTGATTTTTCCAACTTTTATATTGCCTTGTTGCATTGCCCCTTCAATATAATACGTATCGTATTTTAGGTTCCATATATATATATATATATATATATATATATATATATATATATATATATATATATATACATACATATATATATATATATATATATATATATATATATATATATATATATATATATATATATATATACTAGCGAAATTACTTAAAAATAAAAAATACATTTTTCTTAAATATAAATCTGTCTACTTCACCTCTTCAAAATTTTGCAACAGATTGTCTTGTGTAACGTGTCAAAATGTCAATTTATCTAAATATGAATTAATAACACACGTATCTACACATATAATTTATTTTTCCTTTTCGCATTTTGCTTAGATATGCCTCTTAATTGGTTAATCCAGAAATGCCCACAAGTATGCTTTTTAATTATTAAACTAGAGTTTGCCTATTACTTTTTAAATTTTAAATGAGGTAATAATTTGTTTTCCAGTTTCCCAAATAAACTCATTTCATTATAAGTTATATATCATCGCCCGAACATTATAGCTCCGAAACATAAATGTTTTTTGTAGCGATGTAAAATGTTATAATAAAAATATTATATATATATATATATATATATATATATATATATATATATATATATATATATATATATAAATTTTTGAAGAAAATACAGAAGAATGTTAAATACATTAAGCAATTTAGAATGTTTTTATATTGACCTGTTTTGCTAATCCTTCGACATAATCAAGGAAAGATTTTCATGGACAAGTGGTGAAATATGTAGAATATCAATGAATGGTTTCATTCATATATATATATATATATATATATATATATATATATATATATATATATATATATATATATATATATGTGTGTGTGTGTGTGTGTGTGTGTGTGTGTGTGTGTGTGTGTCTGTGTGTGTGTGTATGTATATGTTGGAAGGGGGTATGTGTATGAATTTATGTAATGGATTATTGTTCCAAGGAAAGAAGTAGAAATTTTTGCTATGGCTCTAGCCAAATTGTGGCAGGTGTTCCCTATTTCTGGAATGATGGGCCGTATATGGATACTAGTTTTGTGGGTCTTAGGGAAAAATTTGTGTGTTCTACGGTGATATTCGTTGACTCTATAAAACGATTTGTTTTCATTTTAGATTAGTTTACCGGTTTCTTTGTTGATTTTTTTATGTTTCTATAATTATTTTTGTCGTTTTTTTTAAGTTAAAAAATTAGACCCCTCTCCTTGGAACAATAATTTCATCACATACAAACAATTTGCGCAAACTTGTTGTAAAACTAAGGAGTGCAAATATATTGGTATATAATTCAAGTGAATTCTAATAATATAATATAAAATATTAAAACTGATACACAAAAAGAGCTCGATGTATTTATTAAAACAAAGTATATATAAGTTACATACACAGGAATTTAAATCTCATTATTTATCTTATTTACCTAGAAAGATTTGAAAATCGTTCCTAAAATAGTAATGTGAAATTATCATCACCATGAAGTAATTTTAAATTTGTGTGTATCTAATATATATATATATTTATACACACACACACACACACACACACACACACACACACACACACACACACACATATATATATATATATATATATATATATATATATATATATATGTATGTATATGTATATATTTCCCATTTGACTCCTGATAGTGAAATGAAATTTTAAATATTTAGCAATTACCACGTAACATTACTTTATATATTCTTTCATCAATGTACTGTTGAATTTAATGTTATAATTCTTGAAGCTCACAGTCTACATACGCTGTCTCAGAAAATGTACAGACGCTTTTAAATCCTATAATATCCACAACTTTTTCCTTTTGCAGATTTAACCTTTATCACTCTGGATGCGACTTCATTTGCAATGCAAAAAATCATCCTGCCATTGAAGTTGTCTCTGATCACTGAACTATAATGTGTTTCAATTTCATAGTTGTGTTGTCAAATCCTGCTATGCCAACGGAAAACAACTTTGAGTGAAATTAAAAATAAGGTTATTGCAATTAAGAGGGTTTTAAAAAGAATGCATTTGAATGGGAAGTAATATTAATAATGTCGAATGCTGAAGGCCAACCTAATATAAAAATAGCTTCAACGAAAGAGAAAAAAATCATTCTAAATCTCGAGAGGTGGTGCGGGAATGGAACTGGTGTGTACATGCCATTGAGGTGTAAATTTGTAGCAAAATAAATATATTAAAAAAGGACAACCGGACCTGTGCATAAAAGCGTCGGTTGAAACCAGAGAGTCCTGAGTTCAATACCTGGCTACAGAATAGGTGAACAAAAAAGTGAAGATTTGAGTTAAAGAGAGATAACTGATACTTACACATCCGGAAGAGGCATGGCACGTGGAAGTAGAACAAACTACCCCAGTAGACGAAATAAAGGGTTCAATTCGAAATGTCAATCGTCTGAAGAAATTCCGAGCGTGACACGTTGTGAATATGGCTACGAATAAGAGGACAACAATCCGAACAATGTAATTAGTGCAAATAAGACCTGCCGCATTCAACAGTTCACAAGATATTGTTGTTTTTTTTTTATTCTTATGTTCATACATAAATAATCGTGCCAATACCCGCAAGAAACGATGAGTCAAAGGCAGATATTAAAGAAAGAATGATGTTTAATCTGAGAAGAACTGCTTAATTCGACTCTCAAGAACCGCGTTGTCGCCAGTGTCGGAGCCCAAACGACCATCAGTTTGAAAGCAAAGTAATTACACATCTGTCCATTTGGGATATAATTATTCGCTCTCGTTTATGTCGGTAAAAAATTTTTAGGCACCCTATGTAAGCATATTTATACCGTGCATATATGCATAAATTAACACTGTTCAAAACGTAATTACACATACATACATGTATATATTTCCTCTTTGGTTTTCAGAGAAGAGGGGTTGCCATTACTTATACTATTTTTATTCTCCTCATATTTGTTGTCGTGATTAAAGCATTTCTACAATTGTTCTCTCAGGCCTTCCACAGGTGTATATTGGTCTGGGTAAGCTATAAGGAATTCTGAACTGAGCAATGTATTTAATACAGCGAGTAGACTTATCCCGTTCCACTGCCCATGTTTGATCTAAAAACTAGACGATATTCAGAACGACTTCAGTCTACACCCGTAGATCAAATAAAGGGTTTAGCTCAGAATTACCTGTAAGTTACTCAGATCTGTATACATCTGAGGAAGGCCTGAAAGTACAAGGGCCTAAAATTTGTGATAATCTGCATATAAATAGGTGTAACATACGCACACACACGACGATTGCCTAGAGGTAAGATATCTGATTGATAACAAATCAGTCGGGTTTCGATCCCGATTTGAAGCAATCGAAATTCTAGCCAGACTGATATATATATTGTTTTTTTTTCTCACACCGAGCAAGGCAATAATGATACTAAAACGAGAAGGAAATGACTTTAGAAAAAAAAAAAAACGAAAACCCTAATGAAACAAATTATAGACCTCTAATTCTGATCGAAAGAACAGCGAGGAGATTGAGCCGGACGATTTCGAAAATTGCTAGGTATCTAAACATTAAAGGTAAATATCTCACACAGGCAATGGTCCCTTCTCTGTTAATTTTAATGTTAATATTAGCAGTTTCTTTATAAGGAAGTATGCCGCATTTATTGCATGAGCCAGCCAGTGGTAATTTCGGGTGAACTTTATAAAATCTTTCTCTAAAAAACAATTTTACAAGAAAATAGGTTTAGCAAATCTAGTAGCTGTTATCCCTCTTTCCATTAGTGATGAGATTTTCCATCCATAACTTTTGCTTAACGTAGTGCGGAACTCAACAAATTCATATCATTATTCTCTTTTCGAGTTACATGTAGCATCCCTGCTGTTGAATGTCATCGAGACGTGGTTTCTATTATCTGCTACAGTTCATTGTTATTGCGTAACACCAGTCCACGAGTTTCGAAGAAGTATGCTTCGCACTAAGGCCTACACGGTTCACTCAGTCGAAGTCACTTTTAAGCATCGATCTGAAAAATCGAGAGTATGCAGCCGACAGCTGAGATATTTCTGAGCAAGTTTGTCGCCATGCATGGCATCCGTATGAAAGTCTTGATATGAGAATAACTCTACTTTTTATGTGATGGTTTTAGCCTCGGGAGGAGAAGAAGGAAATATGTTTTCTCTTAGCAGATATGCCTGGGATGTGATATGAAAAGCTCCAGAGGTCTGAGACCATCTCTACTCATCTTAGATTGTATATACGCAGAGCACAGTATAGGAAAAGAGTGAACCGTTTACGCAGTTCATTTCCTCTTTGTCGTGACCCGGTTTGGGATGTTTCGGTAATGGTCACCTCTCCCGACAAGTAAGAATTTGTGGTTTGATATACAAGATGCGGCGAAATGATCTGACACATTTGTAGGTTTAATAAAATAGAAATAGTTGTAAGGAACGTAAAATGTGTTTTTATTTTCGAAATGTATATATAATGTCATTTTGTATGCTTTCGTTTTAAAAGTTAAATCAGTCAAGTGAGTACCGTTAATTTCGACATACTGTCGAAGGCGTTCTCGAAAGTTGTTCATTTCGTTTCATGTGGAATGTCAGTAGTTTATTGATGAATGGGATTTTTTAATTGTTTAAAAAATCGAGCGCGCCGTCCTGATTATGACGATAAACTACATCCGAAACTACATCCGCGTCCTGGGTAAGACGATAAAATACATCCGCGTCCTAGGTAAGACGATAAACTATGTCCAACAGCAAGGTCTCTGATCAGGAGGTTTTGAAGAGCATGGAACTACCTCTTAATTGCCGGTGTTCCAAGGTTGACACTGAACCGGGTTGGCAGCACCTGTTAGGGTTCCAGCTATGGACAAATAGTTAACTTCGAAACTGGTGTAAAAACACCATGAAATTATAAAAATACCAGACATACGTTGTAAAAAATTATTACCATCAATAAATTTTTGAAGAAAAAAAATCTATTACCAGCAATACGTTTTTGAAAAAAATATATTACCAGTAATACATTTTTGAAGGAAAAATATTATCAGCAAAAAAGATTTTGTTGGCATTAAATAACTCAATGAGGTTGATATCCCGTAAAACAAACCAAACCAAACCAAACCAAACCTAATCGAGTGCGATGAGATTATACATTTGATTTCCGGTATCCCAACAGAAAAAAATAACGCATGACTTCAAATCAGGTAATCAACGTTTTTGTGTTACTGATTCGTTATTTTTGTGAAACATTTCCACAATGAAAGCGCGATGATCGCCCATTAAGTTCATTTTGACAGCTGATAACAAAACAAAATAAAATGGCATTGTTTGTGTATTTTGAAAATAAAAACACATTTTTCATTCTTGACTCTATATCGCTTTTATTAAACCAACAAATGTGTCAAATCATTTTGCCGCACCCTGTATAAAAATACTTAATGAAAGAAGCAAAAGTAATATATAAATTTTAATTTAAATTTATTTTTATTGTCCAATAGATATTGGGCGATGAGTGAATAGCTTTGATTTCAGGTATCCCCACAAAAAATAAAAAAAAATATTGCATGAGTTCAAATTAGAGGATCGGGCGAACCACTGCTCTTTGAGTTGCAATTACAGATTCGTTGTTCTTGATGACATTTTCCACAATGAAAACGCCATATTCGCTCATCCAATTCGTGTTGACAACTGGAAACGAAACGAAACAAAATAGCATTATATGTACATTTCGAAAATAAAAACACATTTTTAATTCTTTACTGTATTTTGATTTTATTAAGCCAACAAATGTGTCAAATAATTTTGCTGCACCCTGTATAAAAGATACTAAATGAAAGAAACAGAAAAATAATTAATAAATTTTAATTTAAATTTACTTTAATTGTTCAATAGATCTTGGGCGATGAGTGAATACCTTTCATTTCAGGTATCCCCACAGAAAATTAAAAAAATATCGCATGGGTTCAAATCAGGGGATCGGGCGAGCCACTGCTCTTTGTGTTGCAATTACAGATTCGTTGTTCTTGATAAAAATTTCCACAATGAAAACGCGATATTCGCTCATCCAATTCGTGTTGACTTCTGGAAACGAAACAAAACAAAAGAGAATTATATGTACATTTCGAAAAACATTTCGAAAATAAAAACACATTTTTTTGTTCTTTCCTCTATTTTGATTTTATTAAAGCAACAAATGCATCAGATCATTTTGCTGTACCCTGTAGTTCCGCTATAAAGTCTATACTCCAGATAAGTCAGTGCATCGTGTGAGATGTTATTAAATGAGAAGCGGACAACTCCATTTATGCACTTGTATGCTTCTTCGTTGTTTACATAACAGGCATTCACTTTTCTATTGCTAAAGCATGCAATTGTTTGATGATATTTATGCCATCATTACACAACTTTACTAGAATGAAAACCAAATTGGAACGTGAGGTGTTGATTTCCGTAGAACGGTGACAGTCAAGTTAATACAAGGTTCATTCGTGTCATCACTAGAATGAATGCAATTGAGATTCCTCTTCATGCGTGAAGACATTCAACACTGCGTCTTTCATATTGCATTAATGTGCGATATACGCCACTGTTTTTCTGATAAGCTTCTGGTTATCTACCTCGTTCATGAAATTTGGAATGGTAATTTTAAATTCGGTTAAATGATACGCTAATTTCGAAATGTATACATCAAGTGATGTTTACTCATCAAGTAATGCTTTTAAGACATCACACGTTTATCCTAACTCCATATCACATTTCAAAACAAATAGAATACTAATTATTACGGAAGTTTCAGATTATTTACATTGTCTCGTTTTCCACAATTCCTATATCATGTATTTTCTGAAATTACCTGACTTCATCAGGTTTCGGAAAAGTTCCAAATCGCAAGCAGGGAAATCAGCTATACTGACTTACCTGGGTGATGACATGCGTATTTCTTTCCCCCAAAATGGTGATGATGATTTCACTGCCGACTGAATAGGCCTAATAGAGAAATATAAATTCACCTGCATCGACAAATGAAAACCAAATTGGAACGTGAGGTGTTGATTTCCATATCAAAATTCGCCTATTTGTTTTTAAGAAAATTTCCTATTACTTCATTTTTTCTTACGTTTTGAATAGGATTTTTCAATATTTTTCTATGTCTTTAGATTTTCATGTCACTCTTTTCATCTTCTGTTACTAAACTACCGGTATATTTTAAGTTACTACAACTACTTGATGTTAACAAACCTGGCAGGTAACAAGCATCATAACCTACCTATTTTCGAGGCAAATTTGCATTCTCTCTTCTTTGGAGCGAGAGCAAATAGGAGTGTAAGAGTAAAGGATGTGGAGAAGGATAGAGGATAGATCAAGGCAACTGGAGATGTTGATTGACGTTACACTTGAATAGTTGGAGATCATAGTCATCAGGGAAACAGGAATGAGGAAGGGAGTTCCATAAGCGTGAGGTGCGAGATATGAAGCTATTGGAGTAGAAGAGACGTCTACATTTAACAGTTTCAACAGTGAAAGGGTGGGAACGGGATGCCAGCCTTGTAGGACGCTTGAATTCATGGTGCCTGGGACCAGCAATAGCAGCTCATCGGAGCAATTACCATGGAAGTATTTATAAAAGAGACAGAGAGAAGCGACGGTGCGTCCGTGAGAGAGAGACTGCAGACGGGAAGCCAGATCAGGACCAATTACATTGCATACCCGTCTCTGGATCTTATCAAGAACCTTGAGGCAAACAGAAGGGGCTCCAGACCATATATGGCAGCAATACTCCATGCAAGGGCGGATGGTTGATTTGTAAATTTGGAGGATCGATTCAGGGGAGAAGAATTTCCTGGCCCGGCACAGGGAGTTAACTTTTCTTGCGATGGATAAAGCAATCGAGTCAATGTAATTGTTCCATCTCAGGTCAGCAGACAGCGTGAGACCGAGCAACCGCAGAGAGGAGCTCTCGAGAAGTTGAGCTTCAGACATTCTAATGGGATGCAGGGAAGTATCCCTGTGATGATTAATGGAGAGCAATTTTGTTTTGAAGGCGTTAAAGTTAACCAGCCAATTCCTGCCCCATTTCACAACCGATTGAAGGTCCTTTTCGAGACGAACAGGCCGTTTATTGTTGATTCCTTGAGTACTTTAATTTATTTCTTCAGTTTTCTTTCTAAGTTCGGTATCATAATTGTCAGAATTGTGTATGTCCACACAGAAGCATTCCTGGTAGGGCCAGTTTCGCCATACAGGATATTGTTCTGCTCTCACCGTTTTCAATAATCCATTTTTTTTAGTCATTTTGTCCCCAAGTAAAGCGATAAAGGCAAGGACTTACTGAATGTAATGAATATGAGAAGAATAATTTTAAGCAGTCAGAACAATAAAAGAACAGGCATTACATAAATAGAACATGACGAATGACATTCATTTAAATTTTTGAAGATCAAGAATCCGGGAGAGAATTCCACAATCGAGAAGCGCAAGAGAAGAATCTGTTATTTAAAGTTACGTTTGGCAATTCCATCTGTAAAATGCGCTAAATTTATAAGGCGCAGGAACGAATCCGGACATCTCATCAGACTAGTGACCCTGAAATATTTATGGAAAATGCTCAGAGAAGGTAGGTTAAATAAAGGCAGGTTGATTCTTTCAATTTAAAAAAAAACAACACATTACTCTGAGTGTGAAAGCTGATATTGGATATGGTAAGTAATAACACCCAGAATAAGATTCATAGCCTTTAACAACTCTTGAGCATTTAGTTTTAAATATCGTCTGAAAACCTGTAAAGAAATAACTAGTTTCCGCAGGTTTTTGTCAGAAAAATGACTTCAAAATTTTTCCATTTCAAGAATGAATCCAAATAAAGTTAATATATTTCATATTACATGCTTGAATGGAAAATATATTCAAATCAGAATTCTAATTATGAATCACCACGAGCAAAATATGCATTTTGTTTTTTTACTATATTCGATAAATAAAAACTGTTTAAAAAATTGTAAAAGATTATAAAAGAGGCAACTCAATGAGTAAGATTTGTTAGATAATTTGTTAAATTATAATTAATAAAACCATAAAGTAGATAAAAGTGTTTATAAAACCATAATACTGATGGACACAAATTATAAGAAAAAATGGTTAAACTTGCCTTTTTTATTGAATTAATCAAACTAAAACTACTGATCTGTACAACATATTATATCATATGATATCTAATGCGTTCGGTAGAATTTCCCTTTGAAGTAAATGATTGTCTTATTTGATGGCACAATGATTTAGTAATAATGTGCTTGCGCCATGAATCTAGCCCATATACAATTTGTAATGCTTCAGTAAATTATAAAGCTTGTAAGGTTTCCTCTGATCACCAGAATTAAATTCCAACGCTACAATTTTGAAACTAAACATAATCTTTAAACTCATTTCCTCAAGAAACGATAAGGATTTCTTTAAAATATTTGTGTCGTTATTTATCATGTCAAATCATAACTTGTAGATTGAGTGCAATACCACGTTTCGAAAACTGCCCTGCCATATTGTAGGGTCGGTTGGTATGTAACTTAAACATAAATGCCAGGTCAGGACCGATAACATTGCAGTGTAATATTTTTTTTTAATTATTTTTTATTCGACCAAGCATTTCCAAATGCATAAGAGAATCACTAGAGCAGATGTGAAAGAAATATTTAATCCACAGAATATTGGATGACTTATATCGCGTCAGATATAATCTGCATTATCATTTGAATACTTTGCTACCTCGTCGTGGTGTATGGAAAAACAAGGTTTGTTCTGTTTATTCATTTCTTCTGAGCAGTCTTTTCCAGATACGTTGAACACTCTATACTAGTAGCCTTGTGCTGAACTACGCTAAAATTAGTATCTATGTACATTTTCGTTTTTAAACCGAAAGACTTTTTTTGCTAAGTACTTTTAGACTCTTTCAAGCTTTCTCGTAATAGTGGTTTTGTTTCTCAGGTTTGTATTTAATAAGTTAATAGTTCGGAATTAAGTTCGATTTATACTACTATCTATTTAATTACAAGTGCATTATATCTTGTGTCACTCGAATAAGTCGATATAATCAAGTAAAAATTGTGCGATTAGTTAGAATTTTAAAATGGCATAGACGATTAGATTTTTCTCTAAAAATATTGAAAAAATATATATTTATAGAATTGATAGCACAAATTCACGTTACTACGCAGACAAGCTTAAAATGAAAATTTTCATTATCTAATTTTTACTTTTAATATCAACATATGCAATGGTGCGAATTATGAACGAAAGGTTTTGATAAAAACAATGTATAATATTAAAGGTGCGTCCCGGTTAGAAATAAATCAGGGATCGGCAACCTTTTGCTATGTTCCGACTTAGGGTTTTAAAATCATTCATTGTGCCAACAGAATGTGTATTTTTATACAAGTCAACGTCAATATATCTGTTCTACAATATATTTTATGTATCATCAGGGATTATATATTTGAAAGGTTCAGACTCGAGAAATTCTAGAAATATGCATGCTAGGAATCCAGAGAGAGGACTACCCATTGATAAGCCAAATTTTTGTTTATAGTAGATGTCGTTATGCTGGAAGTAACAGTGAGATGTGCATAGGGTGCATAATTTGATGCATATTTAGATGAGGATAGGTAGCTTAAAGTCAGTTTTCTTAAGGTGGTTCTCTAACCGTTTAATGCATTTATCCACAGGTACATTGGTGAATAGAGATTTAACGTCTAAGCTGGCTAGGGATTTGTTTCCTATGTCAATATTGCTTAACTTATTGAGAAGAGCGCCTGAATTCTTTATATGCGCGTGACTTTAGGGGTCCCAGAATTGGGGTGAGAAATTTAGTTAGAAACCTAGCAATGTTATGAGGGGCTGAGCCAATGCCCGAAATAATGGGCCTTAGAGGAATGGCAGGTTTATGGGTTTTGGGGAGCCCGTAGATTTTAGGGATGGTTGGGTAGTAATTGATAAGGGAAAGCCAAATCTTAACGACATCTACTATAAACAAAAATTTGGCTTACCAATGGGTAGTCCTCTCTCTGGATTCCTAGCATGCATATTTCTAGAATTTCTCGAGTCTGGACCTTTCAAATATATAATCCCTGATGATACACATTACTTCCAATATAATAATAATAATATATAATATTATATAGTAGATGTACTTTAGTATAAATTAAAATTGAAACAGCTAAATATTTTTCGTTGTAGCAGTTAGTGGTTCGGACTTCGTGATGTCATTTGCGGCTGCGTGACATTGGAAATATGATGTCGTACCACATGTGGTACGCATGCCATATGTTGCCGACTCCTGCTGTAGGGCATATGCTCCATTCTCTTTCTTCTCAGTCTTTTGGACTTATCTCGTTCAAGCAGCGATTCACACGAGTTAACCAACGTCGACCCAGCTGGGTGACCGCTTGGTAATGCCTGGTAATGGAAGTTTAGGTGTGCGGGCGGTGTAATGGACAATTTCACGAAATTCTTAATGGAAGAGCCGAGCTCCAATTCCCACTGAGTTCGTTATATTGACTTACGCGCAAATATCATTGGGAAATATATAAATACACCTCTTCTCCCCACCAGCAATTGGTTAATTAATAGGATTTGTATATGTAAATTATTATTATTATTATTATTATTATTATTATTATTATTATTATTATTATTATTATTATCATCTCCAATGCTTCAACAAACTACAACTATTCTCTGGCTTTAAATAAGTTGGAAATGGTTGATAAGCCAAAAATTAAAAAAATAATGACAATATTATATATTATATAAGTATTCTTCTTCTTCTTCTTCTTCTTCTTCTTCTTCTTCTTCTTCTTCTTCTTCTTATTATTATTATTATTATTATTATTATTATTATTATTATTATTATTATTATTATCATTATCATTATTATTATTATTATTATTATTATTATTATTGAGGGAGTGAGCAACACTGAGTAAATATCGCGTTCAGTACAATAAACTTGCTTGTCAATTGCCTGGCATTAACGATTTTGGCATCTCTCCAGGGTGTTGAGGCCGGTGCGTATATGAAAATGAGCGGGGGTAATATTATTAGAGCTGAGTGTCGAGAGTGTTGTTTTTTTATGTGTGAAGTATGAGGAAGCTACGCTGGTTGGGAGATACATTTAGTTATTTGTGGGTACCCTAAATCAAAGAGTGTTTGTGGGGTTTGGATCGCCCGACCAGAAATCATTTCTAACTGGGTCCCTCCTATAGTGTTATGCGTTGATTTTATTAAAGTCTTTCGCGCAAATGCCAATATACATTTTGTGTGATGATGGACATGTTGGGTTTCAATATTTGCAACTCAGTATCAGAGTCACTGCCATCTCCACCCGCCTGAATATCCGACAAGGAACCTTTCAAGGAGACTCCCTGTCACCCCTCTGTTTTGTTTCTCATTAATCCCTCTTACGCATGAACTAAACAACAGTAGCTATGTTTAAAAACTAAACAATAGAGTATTCAACCATCTACTCCACCTAGATGATTTCAAAGTCTTTGCGAAAGACGACAACGAGTTGAAGGGACTCCACAATACTGTAAAATGTTCCGGTAATGACATAGGTATGGATTTCGGACTTGATAAATATGCAAAAGTAACATTCAAGGAAGGAAGAATTACAGAAGCACACTCAATAGATTTAGATTCCGTCACAAAGATTGGCGAAGTGGAACAAGTTAAAGCCTATAAGTACCTAGAATTTCGCGAAGGAGATGGAATACAACATTTCAAATAATGGAAAATGTAAGAAAGGAGTAGTACAGGCGTGTACGCCTGGTACTTAATACCGAGCTGAATTAAAAAAAATATCAGAAGATCACCCATAAACATTTTGGCTGTCCCTGTGGTGCAATACAGTTTCAACAAACTTAACTGGACCATAGCTGACATTAAGCGAATTGACGCCAAAACAAGAAAGCATGCACAAATCCCAAAGCTGATATTGATCGTCTGTATGTTCCCAGATCTGAAGGAGGCAGAGGATTAGTTCAACTAGGACTGTTGGGTTTGGACTATTTGCAACTCAGGTTCAAATTCTTGCCGTGCTACGGTCTCATACAATAATAATAATAATAATAATAATAATAATTTTGTAACAGATGGTGCATTTTCAATGAGATTATTCGAAATCTGGTAAAAATGTAAAGGAATATGCATTCTATATCTTAAATTGTATATTTCTTTTTCAGATATATTAAAGATTGAGCTGATGTGTAAATGACAACGCTGCTGGAATTCCGCCAAAGCCAAAGCCAGTAATAGTGTTCTTCGTTGCCGGAGGAGGAACTCCCGCAAACATTTCCCAAAAAAACTTGCACATCTTTGCTCAAATGATAGACGCGCCGAGGAAGAAATGTTACTTTGGTGATGAGGAAGTGAAAACTACTCTATCGAATTGTATTCATCTGCAACCAGTTTTACGAAACTCTGATATATGCTTCCCATTCCGAGGTGGAACAGTGCCATTGAAAGAGCTGGTGATCATATTCGAAAGTAGGGATGTGTACCTGTGATGTACAGCTCTATATTGCTGTACGATATGTTGGATTGTGTTGTTTATTTCGTATATAATAAAACAATTTGCATTGTTTTAATGACCCTCGTAATAATAATAATAATAATAATAATAATAATAATAATAATAATAATACATTGCAATGCTATTATCAGCAGAATTATTTAATAATATTTTCTGTTCTTTTTTATCCCACAATCTTGTTTATAATCAAAATCATCTTAATTATAATGTCAATAATAATAATAATAATAATAATAATAATAATAATAATTATTATTATTATTAGTAGTAGTAGTATTATTGTTATTATTATTATTATTTTATTTTTATTATTATTTTGTAATAATAGCAATAATAATAACAGTAATAAGAAATACTTGAATAAAATTGAAACATTGCAACATACAAGCCGTATCTTGATGTACTATATGTTAAATAGTATTCCTTATTTCTTGTATAATAAAACAAATTACATTATTATCTGACTCACCCTTGTAATAATAATAACAATAAGAAGAAGAAGAATAAATTTTAGAATTATTTTATTATATTGCCTGTTTTTTTATTATCGCAGCAACTTGTTTATAATAATAATGAGTATAATGTTTTTGATGATGATGATGATGATGATGATGATGATGATGATGATGATGATATAATAAAGATTATGACATTAATAATAACAATAATAATAACAGTAATAATAAATGAAATGGAAACATTCAACTAATAAAACATATCCCATGTTCATTCAGAACAACACATAAGCAATCAAAAATAAGCAACAAATAAGGAATTGTAATTAACTTACCGCTAAACACGAAAAGGTGTATGCCTGAAAACGTGAAAATAAAAGCCAAAGAAAATCTAGCAATAAATAAAAAAAAACTCGTTCCTAATCAACAAATAGGAGATAAACAGTTCACCTGATGCGGATTGTATAATAACTGCAATCTTGTTTCGATTCAATGGCAGTTGCTGTGGGCATAGTGTGTACCTAGAATGAAATATATGGCTCCAAATTTATCTCGATAATACGATCTCATAATGTGTAAATAGAGCTTCCATTCTCTCTTACTTTTTGCATAATATGAAAAATAAAAAGTAAAATAGAATTATAGGATTCTTCCTATTTATAATTGTATATTCCATCACCCCATGTCGTATTTGATTTGGGGTTCCGTGTTTAATTAAGAAAACAATAGTCGTAGCTGATCTAAAAAAAAATGTATTTTCTGTTGTTAACTGGGGAAAACCATCGCTTGTTAATTTTAATGCCTCCGAAACGAAACTTCTCTCTATTAATCGTCTAAGAGAAGCTTTCTACCTTCCATCAGTATGGCTGATGCTAACCTCCATTAGAGAAACGCTTTGTGGCTTCTCGGCCTAACGATTTCTATTGACATCAAGTGAAAAGTTTATATCGAATCAGTTGCTAGTTCTGTTGCTAGGAAAGTTGGTTCACTATGTCGTGTTAGACAATTAGTCTATCTTACATATTTACAAGTCTACCATTCGCCCATTCTTAGAATATAGCTGCCACATATGACCTGGTGGTCCTGATTTATATTTAGAGATCCTTCCTACAGTGCAAAGCGGAATCGACAATGTTATCGATCCTGACCTAGCGTCTCGACTTGAGTCACATTCTCACCGCTGCAATTTAGCCCCCCTGTGCATTTATTAATAATATGTTGATTTTAATTGTTCGGATGAAAACTCTACTATGGTACCTAGACTTTATGAACTTAAGTGCAGAACTACATTGACGGCAATATATCATCATTTTACACAGGAAATGGCTAGATGAATCCGTACGTTCTGTGTTAAGAGTTACTTTTCTCGCACTTCTCACTTGTGGAATTCTCTTCCGGTTTCTAGCTATCCGTCTGATCTTCAAAAATTAAAATCCAATTTCCGTCATTATCTTCCGTCTTCTTAATTCTGTCCTTTTAATGTTCTCCCTCCATAATAATATTTTTTTTTTGCTTTTTAACAAAAAGTAACTCCTGCATGTTAGTGGCTTTGTTGTCTTGCTTGGGGTGATACAATTAAAGAAAAAAAAATGATATCTGACATGCTCTAAATTAGCATTATAATTTTTAAATGATTTTAATGCATTCTTAATTTTGATAAATAAAATGGCATTTACTTAATTATAAAATGGTTGCTAATGTGCTTAACTTTGTTGGATTTTCTCATTGATTCATGAGAATCAAGGAGAAAGATAGAATCAATGAGACAGACTGCGTGTGTCCTACACACACAGTCTGTTTCAATCACTCTCTAACTCACTCTCTCTCTCAACACACACACACACACTGAATCACCTATATATATATATATATATATATATATATATATATATATATATATATATATATATATATATATATATATATATATATATATATATATATATATATATATATATATATATATATATATATATATATATATATATATATATATATATATATATATATATATATATATATATATATATATATATATATATATATATATATATATATATATATATATATATATATATATATATATATATATATATATATATATATATATATATATATATATATATATGTGTGTGTGTGTGTTTGTTTGTGTGTAGTCACCTCGAGGCGGTGTAATGGTTAGCAAGCTTGTCTCGCTAGAACAATTACGACTGAGTAGTGAGTTCGATCCTCACTGGGTGCCCCATACTTTCGGCCATGTGCCACATCTAAGCTACGCTTGGAAAATCGCTATATATATATATTTATATGTGTGTGTGTGTGTGCATGAGAAAGAATAGATGAAGGAAAAATCCACAGTTTGTACCTTCATTAATATAAAAAAAATACTTTTTTAAATTTTATTTCTGATAACTTGATATCTAATTGGAATCTCGCATGTCCCAAATAACTTTTGAAGTCATCAAAACCAGTGGAGATAGAACTCAGTATTAAATTTGGTTGTTAAATGTCTTCTTACAATTTCGTAGAAGTTTTGTCTCTGGTCTTATAATTTTGATCAAGTGTAAAACGTCTCATTTTATAAAAATGTCAATTTCTCAATTAAATATTCAGATTAAAATTTTTTGTCCACATAACCTTTTAGATTATAAAATTAGTAACCTTAAGTAAGAAATGTTTAAAATTTTCCCATGAAAAACAGTCTTTTTTAAAAAAAAATTTCAGTGGTCTTAAATTTTGATCAGCAGTGAATATCATTTATATTAAATTAGTTCGAGGAAGTCGATCTATTAAGATTTTTATTGTATTTATTCAATTCTCGGATAACCCGTCCAAAATCCCTTTGCACATCTGGGTCAACAGTTTCGTTAAACTATCCAAACTTCATAGTTTTCTGTAGTTTTTATATGATCACTTTAGAATAACATAACAAAAGTCTTCTTACGAATAAAACAACCTACAATGAATGCATATATCTTTTATCACATGAGATGACATTTAAAAATATGCGAGGAAAAATTGAAATACGCATGAAATAATAATAATAATAATAATAATAATAATAATAATAATAATGATAATAATAATAATAATAATAATAATAATAATAATAATAATAATAATAATAATATATAAAATATCTACATAACTATCTCCGTTGTTTTTAAGACACCTGGAAGCGTTCTACAAAAGATGTCAATTATACAATTATTTAAATTTGTAGACAACGTTACAGAAATGCCAGTATAAGCTTATATATGAATTTGTAGGATAGTGACAATATTGAGCTCTTGGTAACAACCGATATATTTAAAAATAGGGAAAAATGGGGAAAAAGGGATTTTGGACGGGTTATCCGAAATTCTGATCCAAAAATGAAATAACTTATTCGAAAAGTGGAAATTACGCAAAATATTTAACCAGACTGAAGGAGATGCTTAAATTTAATACTTTCTAAATACACACACACGCATACGTACGCACACACCCACGCACACAGAGACACAGACACACACACACTCACACACGCCCCCACTCTCTCATGTACTCTCACCATATATATATATATATATATATATATATATATATATATATATATATATATATATATATATATATATATATATATATATTAGGTCATCCCATAAGTTCTGCCCGAATTTTAACTTTTTGTTAAAATAAACGAAATTTAAAGAGTATTTTAAAATGTAAAATGGAGCTGAACATTATTTTTATGTTTAGATGCATTTAAACTGATAAAATTTTACTTCAGAGAACAATAAAATTAAATTTTCTTTGATTAAAACCCTACTAACATGGTAGTACCCCAAAATCATTTGAGGCACATAATGCTTTATGAGTTCAAGAAAGGAAACTTAGCAGCCGAAGGGGCTAGAAACATTCACTCAGTTTATGGAGAGGAATGTGTGAATGCAAAATTCAGAGGTGGCGATTTCACCCTTGAAGATGAAGATCGAACCGGACGTCCAGTTGAGTTTGATGAAAAGCTTCTTGAAGAAGCCCTTGAAGAAAATCCTGCTTTATCAGTTGAGGAATTGGCAGTGGTTCTCAGTTCAAACCATACAACTGTTCATCGTTATCTTCAACAACTTGGAAAAGTTCCTAAACTTGGAAAATGGGTGTCTCATAAATTGTCTGAAAACAACCTCAAATCCCGAGTTGACATCTGCTCTTCTCTCCATTCTCGCCAACTTGTTTCACCTTTTTTGGATAGACTTGTGACTGGCGACGAAAAATGGATCTTTTATCGAAATGTTAAGCGTCGAAGACAGTGGCTTGGTAAAGTGGAAGGACCCCAGCCACAGCCGAGAATGGAACTTCATGGGCAAAAGTTTCTTCTTTCAATCTGGTGGGATTGCCAAGGAATAATCCACTTTGAATTCTTACCACCTAATGCAACAATAATTGAACCAAGCTTTGGGGGAAAAAGACCTGCTCTAGTGAATCGAAAACGGGTGATGTTTCATCAGGACAATGCGCGACCACACACAGCAAGAATCACGTCACAAAAGATCGAAGAACTTGGTTGGGAGAAAATTCCTCATCCACCTTATTCTCCCGACCTTGCTCCTTCAGACTACCATTTGTTTCGTAGCATACAGAATCATTTGGAAGAAACAGCTTTTGTAACACAGGAAGAGGTTAAAACTGACATTTGTGAGTTCTTCGAATCAAAGCCGAAAGAATTTAACAGTAATGGAATTAGTAAGCTTGTTAATAGTTGAAAGGAAGTCAGATAATCAGGGAAAATACATTGTTGATTGAATCTGTAATTAAATGTAACATTTGGTCACTTGTTTTCTTTATTCAAAATTCGGACAGTGCTTATGGGATCACCTTATATATATATATATATATATATATATATATATATATATATATATATATATATATATATATATATATGTGTGTGTGTGTGTGTAATATCTAAAAAACTAGTGTGCCCGTTCTGAGTAATCCTAGTCTTTCTGTACATTCTAGATGTAATTTCAGATTTTGGGAAAAAAGAACATTGTTGCACACCAAAAATATTTAGAATTTAGTTCTTACTATGAATTGTGTTGCCGTTGTATGAGGGGTCTCTTTTTAGTTTGTCAGCGCGGTAGCTTTTTTGCGGATGGATGTGAATGGCGTCTTCACTTCTGTTCGTCTCATATCAAAATTCTGCACACTGCCACTGAACTTTTACACACAAAAAATAATTAAATAATCTACATTCAATTGTTAACTGGTACAAGCAATGGCTTATCAACTTGAATTCATTAAGTTTCTTTACTAATCCTTAAATACGCCATATAGTTACACACACACACGCACACACACACACACACACACACGCACACACACACACACATATATATATATATATATATATATATATGAAGGTGTTGGTCAAAATAATTGGAACCGTTGCAAATTCCACTCTTATATTTCAAAGACCTATTATATGAAGAACATTAACTAAAATTTCGTAATTACAGTTTATATGTATTGTAAATACGTTTATTTATCTAATTTACTGATCTTGTCTTATTTATTCTTAGAATTTAGTAAAATTTAAGCTAAATGCCCGACCCCTCCGAATTCAAAAAAGGGCAAATTGTTGGTTCTCGCTAGAATACATAGAGAGGCCTCCCCAATCTCCAGATATCAATATTATTGCATATTTGTGGTCCATTTTGGAGCAACAATTTATGAGCCGCTATCCTCCATCGCCGTGTCGTAAAGTGCTGGAGAAGGTTTTAATGTAAGAATGACTGAAAATTCCTCTGGATGACGTCAGGAAACATATTGGGGCAGCAGATAATTGTAATCAAACAACAAACAATGAATGTATGTTATGTCTGATCATGAGCCGTTCTAAACTTCTTATGTCTTATGCTTTAATTTCAGGTGAAACAAAAAAAAAAATTCGTCCAACATTTTGATATTTTTTATTAAGCTGGTCCTTGTTCCAAAGTTTCGGCTCACATGAGCCATTATCAGTGTGGTTATACGGACGTTTGAACAAAGATATTCACCATCAAATATGATATTCCGTTATGTCAACATAGAAAACGGTTATGCGACGATAATGGTTGCTGAATAGCAGACGCAAGTCGAGAGTTCATAAAGCTGTTCTATTCCGGGACCGTTATCGTGGAATAGCTATCAGACTTAACATTATATGTGGAATACACAGTTTTTTGTATAACGGTAAATGTGATATTACATATTATAAATGAATACAGTAAAAAAGCTAAAAAAAAACCGGGTACTACTGATTAATAACCGTGATGCTCGAGTAATTAAAAAAAAACATATGCAATCCCACCTTATAATTAAAGTATAAATGCTCGGATTAAGTGCTAATGTAACCTGAGGCTTTGGAATTTAGTCTGATCAACTCATAAATGATAATAGACCAAATCTGCTAACTGCTTAGTCGGAAAATTAATACACCCAAAGAGTAGCCTTTCGTGTAAACGCGGTTCAACGTGCCAACATAAAAGAATTTGAAAAAAAAAGTTTTAAAGATATGATAATTTTGTACTGTAACCAGAGAAAGCAGTATAACTTTAGCTTCCATAACGGTTACTCATAATAACTGGTACATTTGGACCTATCCCAAAACTAGTATGGAAATTTGAGGAAGAGCAGAAAACTAATGCACGTAAAATTTATCAGTTCCTTCTCCTTCCGATTTTCTTCATATCACGAACCCTGGCCTGCGTTATTATTTTAAAAATAAGCATCTTTTTTTAAATGGTATTCGAAACTTTTATTTAATTTTTTGTATAAAAAAAAGTTATTTTCCCTGTGATCTGCTAATCTCTTACATGTTTTGAAAATTTATATAATTGTAAATTTGGAATATTTCATGCCAAACATTGATGGAAAACAACAAATACTTATATTTAATTAGTTTCTGATATTCTTCAGATGGAAAATCCTCCTGTTTAAGTGACTAGTTTCGCTTCTTGTAAAATCTTGTAAAAACTTGGTATTTTCTTATATGATTTTTTCTCTACATGTTCTTATTGTAACAAAGACTTCAATTTTTAAAGGTATAGCATTAGGATTAATAGGAGTAATGGATAGTGGCTCGGATTGGGGAATCGGAGAACCGAGTTCGAATTCCAGTCATTACATTCATATACGTGCGAATATCCCTGGGAAAGGTATGAATCCTCTTCTTCCCCCAGCTATGGGTAAATAGACAGTGTTCTATATAGATGACAACTGGTCTAGGAGGGGACGTGCCATGTTGTGCATTAGATCTTTGTATGCGGCACTTCCAAATGTGTGATTGGTTCTGCAAAAAGCCTTTACCACTATAATCAAATATCATGTGCAGGTGTCTGGGCCTGTCGATTCCTAGGATCTGAGTTGCATGACATTAATACGTCGAAAAAAACGATGGAAGACTATTAATTTGTCATATTTTTCCACTTATACAGGGTGTCCCCCCAAAATTGATACCAATTAAGATGCGAAAAGCTCTGTAACTCCATGTCCCAGGGAAACGAAATTAAAGAGGCGTCAAGGTGAACAATAGGATATATATGTAACAAAATTTGAACAAGATATTCAAAGGGATGTAGATTTTATAACCGATTTCATAAAACATAACAAATGTTCAGTATGAGAATGACTTGTGACACGACATACGCCATGTCCAAAGTCCAGCTCCTGTCAAACACGTTGCAGCATGTATTGCTTAACATTCTGCAGAGCCTAACTAATTCTCTGCAAAAGTTCCTCTAGGCTTGTAGGAAGAGGGTGTATATAGACCTGTCGTTTCACATAGCTCCATAGAAAAAAAATCACAAGGTGTTAAGTCAGGTGAAAGTGGTGGTCATTTCAACAGAATATTGTCATTATCACAGGCACGTACGATGCATATTTCTCATTGAGATAACTTTGTACAGTCAACTTATTTTTTACACATTTTGTTAAAATTGGGAGGAAGCACGGTGGAGTAATAAATAGCGGATCGAAATGCGGAATCGGGGAGCCGATTTCGAATTCCAGTCGAATCCATTACATTTACGTAGGTGCTAATACTCTTGGGAATGGTATGAATCCTCTTCTTCTCCCCCAGCTATGGGTAAATTGCAGGACAGAACAGCAGGTACTATAGCGTTGGATGGCAACTGGTCTATCGTAGAAAGAAATGGCAACCTGCTGCGGAAAAATCTGCCTCATCAGTCATGTATCGAAAGACACATGATCGTCTAAGCGTGTATCAAGCATGGCCCATAATTGACTGACTGTTGGCTATAGTATTAGACGACAAAATGATGTCCGTGCATTTGGAACACCGCGTATTTATTCAGCCGAGGTGGATCAGTAGACGGATGACTGGCTTGTGAAATGCGATACATTCAAAGCCAAACTAGAATGAGTCTGTCTATATTTCTGAGATGAGGTATTATGTACAGTATTTACATTAGTCGGACTATTGTCCTCATCTTTGTCGCCATATTTGTCACAACGTTTCGGCCGTTGTACGCTCCGGCCTTCTTCAGGTGGTTGGAATTTCGAACCGAACCCTTTATTTCGATCACTAGGGTAGACTGTTCTAGCTCCACGAGCCATGTTTGATGGATGTCAGTTATCAGCTATCTCCTGGTAATTTTCCCTCTGAAAGTTCTCCACTGCCTGAACCGGGTATTGAACTCACACTCTTTGGGTCTGTCACTGGATCTAACCAACGCCTTTATCCACTGTACCAGCCACCTCAGTAGATACCATATTAGGCCGGATGATCTATGAATAATCTGCCCATTTCTAAATCAGTACTTTCCTTCATGCCATGGAATTTAATTTCCAGCAATTTATATGAAGACTATTATAATATTTGTGTTAAATAGCCGTGGCTGGCAACAAGTCAAGAAGTACAAACCTGAAGCGAAGCACATACTATACAACTATGGAAAAGTTTAAGGATTTCACAATTTACTGCGTCGCGGTTCAGTGAATTGATCATGAAGTGTTTATATTATTACTATAAATGTTAATTTTAGTTTTCGGGGGGGGGGGTAAACTAGATTTTATTTCGTTCAAAAAGAAAGAATTATAACAACCTGTCTAGATCAATAAATGCTTAAAACATTTGGGCCTATCGACAGGAATCGAAACTGCATCCTTTTTTCCATCAGGAAAACAGCTTCTATAGCGGAAACATACCGATACCAGTTTGGCCATGGCTGACCATCTTGATAGTTCAGGCTTTGAGTTATTTATTTAAAGAACTCATATATCTCGTTAGGATTTCTACAAACCTGTGCTTGCCCGCTTCAGTTTCGTAAACATGTTGTTAGAGCACTGATAACATGAGAGGATAGGATATCCCACTTGTATTCTCATAGTGCACCCATTTCAAAATCGGCATTTCCTTCATCTACTGCAATTTAGTTTCCATTAATGCATATGCAGTATATTATAATGTTTTTAAATATGATTGCATACTTGGCTATCTAGATGGGGTTTAGAAGCAGTCAAGAAGTAGTACAAATCTGAAGTTAAAACCGTATGTTGCCCTGATGAAGAACTTACTATACAGACATGGACATGTTTATAGAATTGACAATTTCCTGCGGGTAAGTTCTGTTATAATCTATCTATATATCCATTTATCTAGGTTCTAAGCACATACTATGCAATCATGGAAACTTTTATGGAGTTCACAATTTACTGCGTTGCACGTTGTCAGAACGGTTTGGACCCCTTAGTTGTTGAATTCTGAGGGTGACGTATTGCCATTTGTATGTTTTGATATAAGATTTAAAAGGCGCAAAGACATTGAGACCGTTGTAATAATTAGAACAATAAAGCGACCTCACTCTATTTAGATTTCTAGGTGAAACGTGACGATCAGAGTTTGGCTAAATGGGTGGCAAGCGACCTCTCGATCACCTGCCTCTCCCTTTCGCTTCCTTTTAGAAACGATGCTAAAAAAGAAAATTGTCTGCCGTTGGTGCAGCGTTGGGAGCCTGAAGAATTGAAGCTGGAGACGAAACGCAACAATTAAACTATAATGTTACCTATAAGGGACTGCGTTCCAGTTTTCAATATCATGGTTGTTATGCTCAGAATGTTTCGCTTGTTAAACTCTCCGGTCTTCTTCAAATGTGTGTCTTCGTACTTAGAAACCTTTGTTCAATTATAGGGATAGATTGTTCTTATTTCTCTGCTTAGTAGATATTCCACATTTGTGCCGATTGTTTAGTTCTTTGGAGTACGTGATTTCTTCTTTTTCTTTTTTCTTAAATATTTCTCTAACAGCAGGGAAATAAATGACACTATAATGTAAGGTGGGTACTTAATGTGAAATGAATTACGAAAACGTTGTTAAGAAAGGACAATAACAGAACAGTTGTAGTTAGATTTTTGAAGATTGTATCTGGTAGGAAGGTCAAGAATCCAGAATAGAGGTTCTTAAATAAGAAGTGCGAGGAAAATGCTATTTCAACATTACCCGATACAGAGATTAAACTCTTAAATTCTAGAAAAAACTGGGTGATGGAAACAATGATATAATGCAACACTCATATATTTATTGGACGGAATAGTTTTAAGCAAAACTCGAGCAAACATTACTCCCTGTAGCAATTTTAAAATGTTTATAAAATAGAAAAAAAATACATGAACTCTTAGGGTAAATCAAATAAGAAAACCTTGTGCGTGAGTAATCAGTCTACCACATACAAAGACATTTGCCACAGTCTGGTGAAGAGAATCTTTCACACAAAAGATTGAACCACGAAAGCCGGCTAAGTAGATCTCTCCCACGCCATACGTTCTTACCGTTGTTGTTGCTCTCTCATGTAAAGGAAGTTGTTTAACATTGTTCCTGTGTGATTTGCCTTATCCGTCTCGAACATCATCTCCCAAGCGGCCTGGATTGTGCATTATATGCCCTGATGGTTTCCTACATTCACAAAAAAACACACACGCTGAATGCTATTATGATACTGACTGTTGAACATGGCTCTTTAGAACACTGACTGCCCTTACATACATTCAGGTAGAGATGGATGAATGCAAATACTTCAGAGATCTAGCCTGTTAGCTAAGTGATTCAGCACATATATTCCTCTCATTATGTATGTATGTATGTATGTATGTATGTATGTATGTATGTATGTATGTATCTATCTATCTATCTATCTATCTATCTATCTATCTAAGTCTCTCCATGTCTATCAATCGCTGTTCATATCTATCTATATATTTCTGTTCATATTATCTATATTCATATCGTTGCATGTATGAATGTATGTATATATATATATATATATATATATATATATATATATATATATATATATATATATATATATCAGTGTCTATCTATATGTTTCTGTTCATCTGTGTCTGTTCATATATATCAATCTATATATCTATGTCTATACATATCTATAGGTATTCGCATCTATCTATATATTATCTATGTTCACGTTTGTCTATCTTCTATACAGTTATCTACGCCTGTTCATATCTATAGGTATATCTATGTATGACTGTTCACATCTATCTATCTATCTATCTATCTATCTATCTATCTATCTATCTATCTACCTATGTATCTATCTATCTAACTATCTAAGTCTGTTCATGTCTATCAATGTCTGTTCATATCTATCTATATATTTTTGTTCATATCTATATTCATATGTATGTATGAATGTATATATGTATATATATATATAAATATAAATATATATATATATATATATATATATATATCAGTGTCTATCTATATGTTTCTGTTCATCAGTGTCTGTTAATATATATCAATCTATATATCTATGCCTATACATAGCTATATGTATGTCTACATATGTCTATTCGCATCTATCTATATATTATCTATGTTCACATTTGTCTATCATCTCTAACTTTTATCTATGTCTCTTCATATACCTATAGGTATATCTACGTATTACTGTTCACATCTATCTATCTATCTATCTATCTATCTATCTATCTATCTATCTATCTATCTATCTATCTATGAATGCAAATACTTCAGAAATCTAGCCAGTTACCTAGCTGATTCAGCACATATATTCCTCTCATTATCTATCTATCTATCTATCTATCTATCTATCTATCTATCTATCTATCTGTCTATCTAAGTATGTTCATGTCCATCAATGTCTGCTCATATTTATTTAGATATTTCTGTTCATATTATCTATATATCTATATATCTACATATATATATATATGTATATATGTATAAATGTTAAAATACAATACAATGTTTTACTTCATATCAACATATTGTAACGAGTCGGTTAACTGGAAATATCATTTAAAACTTCAGCTTTAATCAAGTCTTGTACACAAAAGCCAGGGGCTCTATGAAATCATTCGACTAACTCGGCTTGCAGACAGGGGAATATAACTGAAAAGAGGTGTATAAAAAGACTATTAATGAAATAGATAGATAGATAGATAGATAGCTAGATAGATTATTCATATCTATCTACATATCTATTTCTATGAAAAATATGTGTGTGCATGTATATGTGTGCGTGTGTGTATGTATTTAGGCATATATGAACAATCTGGTAGATTGTTATACAGGAGGTGCTGAAAAATCCTCAGCCTGATATTCTTGCTAAAATCTAACTAAATGAACTCTTGTTGGTCCTGTAACTTTTCCCCATCCCCCACTTATATATATGTACAATGGAGTACAGGTATGCGTAAATACATGAAATCAGTTTAGATACATACATGGACAAATAGATAAATTCTGAAGAAGAGTTATAGAGCAGATTCGGAAGAATTCACGCACACATCATTCTTCCCAGTATTCAACCAAATGGAACAACGAGAAATTGGTTTGGGTGAAGATCCCTAGTCTCGATAGATTTCAGCGCCTTTCACATAGGTATATGTATAAGCTATAATGTGCAGTTCGACAGATAGATAGATAGATAGATAGATAGATAGATAGATAGATAGATAGATAGATAGATAGATGTGAATAGTCATACATAGATATGCCTATAGATATGAGCAGACATAGATAAAAGGTAGGAAGATAGACAAATGTGAATATAGATAGAGAGATAGAGAGATAGATGCGAATAGACATAGGTAGACATACCTATAGATATGTATATGCATAGACATAGATATATAGAGACTGATATATATGAATATAGATAATATGAACAGAAATATATAAATATATATGAACAGACATTGATAGATATGAACAGACTTAGATAGATAGATAGATAGATAGATAGATAGATAGATAGATAGGTAGATAGGTAGATAATGAGAGGAATATATGTGCTGGATCAGCTAGCTAACTGGCTAGATGTCTGAAGTATTTGCATTCATAGATAGGCGACAGACTGATGCTAAACGCAAAAGTCAGGGCACACGCCTTGTGTTTTTCTCGATTATTTATATATATATATATATATATATATATATATATATATATATATATATATATATATATATATATATATATATATTATATATATATATAGGTCAGTGATGCATTATGGGTAGTCTATTGCATTGTGGTTTGTCTATTCTATTTATTTGGATTTGGATTATTTTTTTATTATTTGGA
>OZ038493.1:26951302-26958802 GCA_964036315.1 Acanthosepion esculentum | reverse complement strand
TACTTTTCTGACGAAAACAATGCCGTTCTGAACATTTTAGCCGCAACTGTATATTGTTTTCAATTCTGTACCGCCAGTCCACAATGTTCAAAGAAAGATGCTTTTTGCCAAGACCCCCAGATTTCAATCACTTAAAGAGGATTAAGGAATGTTTCCCTGCCTGGCGAAATTTCAAATAATAATAATAATAATTATTATTATTATTATTATTATTTGCTGCAAAACTCAATCGTTTTTCAAAAGGCATCCAAAGAAAATCTTCGTGTGTTATATTTTCTGCCCGTCTTTTTGATTTCTTTATAAAACAAGACAACATTTTTTTGTCTGTTTTTCATAGATGTTTTTATTTATTTCGCATTTCCTGTTCGTAATTGAATATCTTTTCAGCATGCAATCTTCTATGACTTAAGACCCGAGACGAATTTCTTTTGTCGGCGACATAACATTATTCTCTAATTAGATGCCCATCTGACACACCCGTTTCATTGTACATCCAATTGGTGTGTGTGTGTTTGGGGGGGGGGGCGATGTTCTTTAATAGGCATAACATAAAACAAAGCTGTTTTAATATGCAGAAAAGTTTTTGTCAAAATGCGGAACGTAAATTCTAATGGAGGAAAATACAGGATTACCTGATTAAAATTTTTTTAAATTATATTCTTTAACGATTTTTAGTCAGCTATTTAATCATTTAATTAAATATCGCTCTTCGATATGGTACCTGGCGTCTAGATCCCATCAATTGATGGCTGAGCTGACTAGATGTAGTCGTAAGTTCTATCCTAACAGTTTTTCTCGCACTTTTTTCTTGTGGAACTCTCTTCCTGCTCCATGCTTTCCAGCCAACTTTAACCTGCAAAAATTTAAATACAATTTCAATCGCTATCTACTGACACTCTCATTACTCTTTTCTCTTTCCGCTAATGTTTCAGTTCCTAATTCTTCCACGCCCAATAACCCCTTAGATATGAAAGTAAGGACATTGCTTAGTCTAAGATAGGGATAGCCTTGATCACCCAAGCCCTGAAAGGATGAGGATCATCAAAGTAGAATTATCTGAATCATTCTTGGTATATTCCCTGATATTGTATCGATTTTGAATACAGCCACTTCCCACCCTGCAGGAAATGAAAATAAGAAACAATCTCAATGAAGGGAGAGTATCAGAAAAATTTCGTTATGTATCGCAAACATCGAGAACTTTTTCTGTTTTTTTTTCATTCTTTTGATATTAATAAGCAGGAGTGATGTTCTTTAAGAAGCTCCAGTGCTTTCTTAGAAAGAACTATCTTACTGTATCTGTTTATATATCTGAGATGAAGTATTATGTACATTATTTACATTATTCGTACTATTGTCCTCATCTTTTTCGCCATATTTATTACAACGTTTCGGCCGTTGTACGCTCTGGCCTTCTTCAGGTGGTTGGAATATCGAACTGAAACCTTTATTTCGCTCACTGGGGTAGACTGTTCCACGTGCCATGTCTAATGGGTGTGAGCGACAAAAAGGGTTCAGTTCGACATTCCAACCAACTGAAGAAGGTCGGAGCGTACAACGGGCGAAACTTTGTAATAAATATGGCGACAGAAATGAGGACAACAGTCCGAATAATGTAAATAATTAACTATCTTACTGTCAACAATGAATGATTACCGGTGATAGCATAAAGAAATATTTGTCGCCATTTTCTTGGAGATGTTGAAAAGAAAATACAGGGTGTCCCAAATCAAACTGGCATTTAAAATGCAAATATCTGAGTAACAACATGTCCCAGGCAAACGAAATTAAATAGCCTTCAAGATAAACAATAAAAGAAATATATAAATTCGAAAAAGATTTTATAATCGATTTCACAGAGCTTCAAAAATGTTTAATATGACACAATGTGACACAAGACACGTCAAGTTGATAGTCCAGCTCCTGCCAAACAAGCTCTAGCATGTTTTGCGTAGCATTCTCAGTCATTATCTGCTTAAGTTTTCAAGGCATGTAGGAAGAGGGTGTATATAGACCTGTCCTTTCACATAGACACATAGAAAAAAATCACACAGTATCACTTCAGGTGAACGTTGTGGCCATTTCAACTGCATGATGTCATTATAAGTGGAACACCCGATCCATCTTCCCGGTAATTTCTCATTCCGCACTGCTGTACTGGAGAATGTTATGCAAGACATGCTACAACGTATTTAGCAGGAGCTGGACTACCGATTTGACGCGTTACGTGTCATAGATGGTGGGTATATTGAACATTTGGGAAGCCTTGTGACATTGGGTATAAAATCTACATTCCTTTGAATATATTGCTCGAATTTTGATAAATAAATATTTTAATGTTCACATGAAGCCTTTTTTAATTCGTTTGCCTGGAACATGTAGTAACTCAGATATTCACATTTTAATTGATGTCAATTTGCTTTTTTTGGCGGGGGGGTCCTGTATATTAAAATTCTTCATTGTTAAAAAAAAAATTGTCAATCTCATAAAACTTATTGTCACCTTTTTGTCTTGGCTATTATTGTTTATTTGACAAATTTTCGTCTTAAATGGAAGCAGTGTAAAGTCTTTTTTAACATATTACTCTCGGATATTAGAGATGTCTTTCTCGTATTTTCTATCAAAAGAACATCGGCATTTTAATGTCATCTTCTTCTATCTGTTGCATCTCTTCAGGGCGTCTGCGATCGTGGCTCTCCACAATTTCCAATTCTTTGTAGCTATGAGTAAGTTGCAATTTCTGGCACAAAACACAAGCCCTGTTCTATCAAACGTTTACAGATAGTTTCGATATTTTAATCGCTCTTTCCCTGCCTCACTGGCGTTCATTATTTCCTGTCGGTGTCAACGTATCCGAGTCGGATTTCGCCATTATTAAATAAATATTTCATTGTTCCACATGAAACCTATTTAATTTCGTTTTTCAGGGACTTGTATTCACTCAGATATTCAGATTTTAAATAATGTCAGTTTTGGAGAGACATTCTATATATATTTCAAGGTTATGTTTTTTTTTTCCTGAGCAAAACTTTTCCGTCTTCTGCAAAACATCTGTTTTTTGTCTGGGGAAAAACGGGATAAATAAACGTAGGTATAATACCGGAATTAATTAATACTGGAATAATGAGCTATGGGTAGAATTCTGAAAGAAAATGTACAAGTGGGGAAAATAAGGAAGCAGAAAACAAATGTTTTTATTTTTTTTTTAAATTCAAGCAGGGAATTGTGGAAATATCAATAAAGCGCATTGTGTGAAAACCACGTTCACGCATTCTAAAAGGCCGTTTCCGAGCCAAGAATGAACCTTTGCGATCCCTAGGGATAGCAAAAATCACACCAAGGCTATATCAGTTCCCCTACTTCCATATATTTCCGTATTATTTTCTTCTGTAGAGTAACGGAAAATCATTCGTACTTTAAAACTAAGAAACAAGCTGGAATTTGTTTTTGAAAGAAGTTCACAGAAAATTTTGCTGAAATTCAGGTATTATCGTGCTCCATGTTGACTATCTCTCGTCTTCAGTTTAATTTCTTCTTTGCTGATCGCTTCCTTTACGATCATAGCTTTGATGATTAACCACCAACGTGCAAGTTCAGGACTAGAAGCTTCCACTTTTACCAAAGCCTGCTCTCGTCATCTATTCCGTTTGGCCTTGCAAGAGTTGATTGGAGGTGAAAGAATATTATCGTAGAAGAATGTGCCAATGGCGTGAATTTGTTTAAGGTGAACCTAAACTTGCCAGGAAGTAACCGACACACTTGATTTCGTGACATTCCTCTGCGGCACATGTGGAATGAGTCAGCAGAATCCAAGTATGAAACTCCAACGAACTGCTGCTAATTATTTTTTATAATTTCGTGTGGCACCTTCTGTAGCATATCCGTCATGCGTAGCCCTCTTCATCCGTTGGATCAATCTTTGAGATCTGTTGTGATTATCCGCTTGTTCTACCGTTGGGGTATTTGGGGATGGTCGCGTTTATTCTCGGTCCTCGTCTTCGTACATATCACCAAGGGGTCCCTACAACAAGCTTAGAATTCCTGACGGCATTTTTCTCAGAGTCATTAGACAACGCAGGATCCTCCGCCACAGCGAGCGGGGACAATCAGAGTTATGCATATAGAAACATAGACACACGTATATATTTTACACTGGATGTCAGAGTAACAGTTCATTGCCAATTGTTACTCTAATTGCAATCATAGAAACAAAGCAATAAATAAGAAAAGAATTAATATTTCAAAAGTATCATTACATATACGAGAACACTTTTGATTATTCTCATTGCTAAGAATATTTAAACGACATTAAAGTATTATTGATGACTTGATTAGATTTGCTCAGTATTCAGTATTGAAGTCGATAGGTGTAGATTTTCTGTAAAATTCTAGATAGAGAGATTTATTGCAGGAACTAAGGAAATATTGTGAACTGCAATGAGCCGCAAAAAAAAATGCTGCCAATGTTGATGTAGCTGGGAATTTATTTCTTGTCTGTTCCACGAATTAGATTTAGGAATTTAAATATCCGTCGTTCAGTTCGTTATCAGCAAATGGTTTTGTCCGTTAGACGAAAGGGAAATCAAAACAAAATGGCCCCTTGTTGTCGATGATCAGTCGCCCGGATCACAGCTACGCATTGCAGCATTCGAAATATCCTACTTAACTTAATATAACTGAGCAATTCCTTGAACATCAATCTTTAAAATGTTAACAAATTCCACTTACCGTATAGAATAAAGATGCAGATCAATTGACTAAAAATGAACTGTAAGAAGACAGAATCTATAGTAGTGAGCAAAAGTCAACAACGGAATATTATAGTTGTCTAACGGGGACGACAAGCAAAAACAGGTTTAAAGATTCAAAATATCTCTGAAGACGATGCAAAGACTGAAAAAGAAATCAGAAAGCGCATCGTAGTAGCGAAGATATTCTTCAGGAAATTCAGGATATTAAGATATCAAAGAATACTTTTAGAAACGAACTAGAGAGTGATAGGCTGATGTTGCATTTGAAATGGTAATAGCCGTTAACTTATAAGCAAATAACCGGTTTCGTTGACCGAGTAATTAGTGTCTCTCTTGGTTGTAGCTTATAAATTCCTTCTCGTAAAAAATGTTTTCAGGAAAATATATTTCAGATGTCCAGTAACTGTTAATGCTCTTTCTAGTACTGATGAATGCTTCCCGCCTTTCCTTTCGCTTGAGCTAATCCGGAACGTCGACATCTTGATTATGTCATTATTAATAATTCGATTTACATGTGCTATCCGCTGTAGTTGTTTCTGGCGTTGAAAGTGTTTAAGTGATGTGAATTATTTTATCTTGTAAAGTTCTTTGGGATTATGTAATGCCAATCCACGAGGTTCGAGCCATTTTTAAGAATCGAACGGTTGTATATAGCAAAAATATTAGATATTTCTGAAAAAGGTTTGCCATTATGCGTGACATCGATATGAAAGCCTCGATCTGGCGTGACAAATATAACAGAACTGGAGATTTCAGGCTAATATATTGTTTACTTTTTACAATGATGGTCCCCAGTAACAGACCCGTTGGCCACTGAAAGATGTGTTTTACAGAGTAAGAGGCACAGTTATGCGGATGTGTGTGGATGATAACAGTTAGCACGAGGCATAGATTAAGATTGCAATGAGCGGGAAAGCGTCCTCTTGGGTGTCGGTACCAAAAGACCGTGGTATGTGAGAAGAAGCTGTTCAAGTGGAAATTACATCCCAGCAATAGAAATGGAATGAGAGTTGTTCGCTGCAATGTGCGCGGCATGGCGGATCTTAGCCGTGAAGGTTAGAACCGGTGCAACTAAGGAATGTAGTCAGTCTGAGCATTTTCCCATGAAAATAGCGAGAGAGCAGCTAGAGGCTTGGGACTTTTTGTCTCTGAGAAAATGCTTGTAGAGTGGAAAATAATTCGTCTAGGAAGCTGAGACGCTTTTGGACACTGTTTTCTGTGCAGGCTATTCTATATTCAATTTCCTCATCTGCTATACTGAATTTCTTATAAGCGATCCATAGTCCGGAATATTTGAAGTGTTTAGTATTCAGTATTTCCAAAGCAGTATGGAATTGTGATGTTGCCGAAAATTAGCAGATGATAGTTTAATAAAAACGGTTAGTATTCCCCTCCCCCCAAAAGCAAAACATTAAAAAAATAACATGTCCCCTTAACAACTTGAGCGAAATATTTGGTCATTCTTTTTCTGATTATTAGTTTCCACAGACTGAAAAATAAAGACAATATTAAATAATTCTGTAATGTAATTCCTATATATTATCTCTGTGGGATATTGACGGGGTTAACCATAACGTATCATTAGGTTTGTCACACTGACCTCGGCTCATTCGTAATTATAGTTGGTACTATTGTGGTAACGTAATCGAAGGTTGAACTTGATTGTGCCAGATTTCTTGCTTCTGTTACAGTGCAAACATGGCCACTCCGCTAGCGGTATACACCATATCGGAACAAAGAGCAATGATCCGATTACTCTGGATGGATGGTGTGTCAGGAGCTGAAATTCAGCGGAGGCTTTTAACCAAATACGATAAAAGTGCACTACCGCAGGGAAGTGTGTATGAGCGAATCGAAAAGTTTAAAAGTGGCCGGACATGCGAGATGCACGAAGAAGGATCAGGACGGCCGTCAACCTCCAACACTGACGAGAAGATTCAGCAAGTGGCGAGTTATCATCGATGAGGTAGCATGTTCTCTCCGGATTAGTCATGGTTCTGCCTATCAAATCATCCACGACGCGTTCGACTTCCATAAAGACTCCTTCACAGAAAGTTTCACAGTAATTAAGGCTCGCTCAGCATAGTTACAGTATGATACACAAGTGGGTTCTGTGGGTGTTGAATAAATACAAATGTGTCTTAGCAGGAATCTGCAACAGGGATAGGCTAACCGCCCTTAGCAGACTGGTATACTCGAATATAAGCGGCGAGTCATACACAGCGTATATGTACTGTACAGACTCGTACTAGATACCAAAATATATACGCAATGTGATGATTTAATTTTTAAACTTTTTAAAATATTAAGAAATTATTTGATATTTTTAAATAGTTTACTGCACTCTTAACATATCAGCAAATGGTTGAAAAGCAGAAGAGGCCATTATATGCATTAAGAGAAATCGTTTGTGGTCACTCGAGGATTGTGCGAATCTGCCAATAATTATTTCTGCATTCATCTAACAATTCCTTTTCAATTAATATCAACATGTAAGATTTAAAATTCTTCTCAGTGAGCTTCTTAACCATATCTTTATGATCTTTAGTTTTCAAATAACCATCCAAATTGTACTTGAGTAACTGATAGTATGCAGATAACTTTATGAAGTTAGTATTCGTTTTTATTATTAAAATAGTTGCCTATGTTTGTTTCTTTAATACATTTTATTTGATATAGGAGGCCCACTCCACAAGAGATCCAGTTTCCAAGGGACAAGCTGACACCCTGTCCAAACAGTTACTGTAAT